>CAJNOJ010000143.1:0-260499 GCA_905250025.1 Adineta ricciae | reverse complement strand
TTCGAATCGCAAATTCAACTTTTCTCCGAGCCAGAAATCGAACTGCGTTCACCGACCGAAGATGGACGCGCTGTCGCATACATTCGTTTTCATGATCCTCGTGAAATTATCACAGCTATCAACTTGTGTGAGTCATTGGATAGTGCTACTATTGAAAGAACTGAACTTAATCAACTTCAATTCCTTCCTATCGTTTCACATCGAATTGTTCTTCAAGATACACTTGCTCAAGCTATCGACAATAAACTCGAACAGACCATCAAAACTATCAAAGAAGATTCCACTTACTCCAGTGTAAATCTGTTAAAAAAACCGATTACACTGTATGATAAATCGCATGTTCTAATATCTATTCGAGGATCGAATCTTCAACAATCGTATAAAGCACGATTACTGTTCGATGATCTTTTGAAAGGTTTGCAATTTCAACTATATGATCATTCGTGGGTAAGTTCGCGCTACGAAAGAATGTATACATTGTGATTGCATTCATTTAGGTGACGGTACTTTTCGATACAGCTGGACAACGATTTTTGAGTGATCTTCAGTATCGTACAAGTACATATATTTGGTGGAATTGGAAATCAACTTTTCTACGCATATTTGGTGAAGACGAAGCGTGTCAAGAGGCGTACAAGCAGATAAGCACTTACGTCCAAGAGACTATCACTCAACGCGGACACTCCATATCAATTCCAATTCCTCAAAGTCAGTATCAATAAGTTTTCTCAGGTGAATATCAATTTTCGATCTTGCATTTCTACAGATTGTATTCGACTATGCATACAAAATGCAAAAAAATTCCGCGAGCTGAATAACAAGAAAACAACAGTAGTGGTTAATGTAATCAAACATGTAATCACAATAACGGGCGACCGGGACGCAGTGACAAGTTGTGAACAGAAAGTGACACAGTTTCTGGACAATTTTTCTCAACTTTCAGGTCATGTCGATGAGAAAAAGTCGGCAGATACAACAAACACTTGTCCAATATGTGCCTGTGACTTTGATTCTCCTTATGCACTACAACAGTGTGGACATACATTCTGTCGTTCATGTTTAACCGCTTACTTCGATACGTATTTCGATGTGACGATCAGTTCTGATGCTTTTAAATTATCGTGTCCACTGCAAAACTGTAATGCTGTTTGTCTCATCCGTGACATTGTTTCGATACTTGGCTTTGAACGAATGACGCGTCTAGCAATGATCGCATTCCAAATCTATATTCGTCGAGGTGAAAACAATCTAGCACAATGTATGGGAATTGATTGTAAACAGGTAAAGACGACTTTAATTTGTTTATGTGCTTGTCTATATCGATCCTGTATAGGTATATCGTCTATCGGATCGTTCATCGATGTATTTTTGCGATCAATGCATCAAAGTCTATTGTACACCATGCGAAGTTGAGTACCATACTGGTATGACGTGTGAACAATTTCAAAAATTGCATAATGACAAGGACGAAGATGCGATTTTGCAATATAATCTCGGCAAATCATCTTGCAAAGCTTGTCCAAAATGTCGAACACCGATTGATAAATATGCTGGGTGTCATGCAGTCAAATGTACATTGTGTAATACTCAATTCTGTTGGCGATGTTTAGCAACCGACGATACAGATAGTAAGATTTCATGTTAATCAAATATCATAGAAGTTCTTTCTCCTTTATTCGAATAGTCCATCGACACTTTACCGATCCTGATTCACCATGCTACAACAGAATGCTGGATAACGATACAATTGCTGATGAACTTGATTAAAACTATCGATGCGAAGCTAGCACGAAAGAGGTGGCACGAACAAACAATGCGTTAGCTAAAAATATTTTTACTAAATAAGCCCCGTCCTTGAAAAATATACCATTCGACTCAGAATTTAATTCTGCACCGAATGATCATGTTTCTACTCACAGGACAAACTTTGGACAAATTTTATTTGGATCATGAATAGACCTATTGAAGGCAAACAAAGATATATGTAAACATTTTTCCAAAGTTTGTCCCGTGAGTAGAAACATGACCATTCAGTGCAGAATTAAATTCTGAGTCGAATGGTATATTTTTCAAGGACGGGACTTATTTAGTAAAAACATTTCTAGCTAACACATCGTTTGTTCGTGCCAGCTCCCTCGTGCTAGGTTCACATCGATATTAAAACGCCTGTTTGTTATGAATTGACAACAAATATCTTTAATCTGGATTGTTTAATAACTTTTGAAACAAACGGGTTGATTTTTTTTTGCTCAAAATTATACAAATCTATTCACCGATCATGTTAAATGATCGAATTGCAACCTGTGATGCGTTCGTGATATTGTTTAAACGTACACATATTTTATCAGTACGTCACGGTAGATAGAGACATCTGTGAGTAGTCGGAGGAGAATAACATAACTATGGTAGCATACTGATCGTTATAGTGAGTCAACTAATACTCAAATGCACCGTCAGAAACGATCTTTTGTACTATTTTTGCTTTGACATGAAGGACCAATTGGATAAAAGAACATCGAGAATTTGAATGAATAATCAATGTAAATAACGAACTTTTTTCTACAAGAATCTTCTATCGAAAATCGTATTCAATTGAATTGCGTAGAAATCAAAGCGTTCGAATTTCAAATTTATTACTTCCAATGGAAGTGAACTGTATTTAGCAGAAACAAGAAGAATTATTCAAATTGCGTACGTCATACTCATACTCTGTTAAACGTCATTATTCTTCACTTGCTCTCATTTTCTCTCGCATTTATTTATCTTCCTTCTATTTCTTCCCGTGCAACGGATTGAAACGTGTTGCCTTGTATACGCTCTCGCCCTATAACATTATTTGCTTTCTCTGGAGAGGATCAACACTCCGAACAAATATCATCCAACATTCATTTATTAGTGTTGGAATGGACTCGCGCAATCCTCAGAAACCATCTTCTCCACCCCCGTCTTACGAATCAGTTGTGAACGATTCTCGATTATCTTACCAACCGACAAATTGGAATTTTCCGCAGCCATCTGAGGAATCACTTCCTGGTCTCGATGAATTTGTCAGACGTTATGAAAGTAGGTCACTATCTGTTCGAAAACGGTAATCATCATTTCAATCTATATAGTCAATCCAACTTTCGCGGAAAGATTACGAAAATTGAAAGGCTATGAAATTGTTTTCATATGCGACGACTCTGGTTCGATGACTGCACCACTCGGTAAGTGGAGTTTTCTTTGATGAAGGTTGGAAATGGAACGATCTTTCGTGCTTTAGGAACAAACATTAACCCATATGAACAACAAAGAACACGTTGTAAGGCTTGACTGACATTGACAGATTTCAGATGAACTTGATTGCATGTGTAGGGGATGAATTGAAGCAAACAGTATCAATTGTCGTTGATCTTGCCAGTGTGTTTGATCCGGACGGTGTTGATGTTTATTTCCTTAATCGGGAACCGATGCTCCACGTACGTAATTCTTCTGAACTCGAAACTATTTTCGCTTTGGAACCAGAAGGTAACTGAAAAATTCATTTATGAAAAATATTAAACTGAATCACATAAAACACGTGCTTTTTCTTCAAGGTTCTACACCTATCGTTCCTGTTTTCCGGCAAGTGCTTCACGATAAACGTAATCAGATATACGAGCGTAATTTGTTAATACTCCTTGCCACTGATGGAGTGCCAACAGACGAACGTGAACAGTCAGATGTTCGTACTCTCGAACATGTACTTCGAAATGAACGCAGACCTATTAATCAAATTCCAGTGACGATTATTGCTTGTACAGGTAAATGAGAAATATTTAGCTTATATTTGAGACGTTTCTTTTTTGTATCTCAGATGATGACAACAGTATGTCGTATCTGAATAACTGGGATAAACAAATTCCAAATCTTGATGTTGTTGATGATTATCAAAGTGAAAGGAAAGAAATTCAAGCGTGCCAGGGAAGAGATTTTCCGTTTGGCTTTGGTGATGTGAGTATACAACTTATTCAATCGTGCCTTTTTTCTTAATCATTATCTTTTATTCTATAGTACGTAGTGAAAATTCTCATGGGCGGTATTGACAGTTTTTTCGATCAGTTGGACGAAAAGAAAGTCACATTGAACAGTCCACAACAATGGAATTCGGAAATTTACAATCCTTTTCACGGAAATTATCCAACTTATTCCTAATTTGATTTATCAATCATCTTTTTTTATTTTTGTTCAACGATAATCATTTAAGCAACGTCAAGAAGCATCAGTGTATGTTGAGTAGTAGAGTACGTTTCAGTACCATATGTTTCGCTGTATTTTTAAAACAGATTATGTAAATAAGTATATAAACAAGATAAGAATCGAGTGAATAATCGACGGTAGAAGACACTTTATCGTGACTTCTGTGAAGTTACAGAATCGTAAAACATCATAATTTACATATTTCTGAAAGAAATTTCGCAAAGTATATTTATAATGCAGTATCTATGTTAAATAATAAGAAAAGCAAATGAAAAGGCATAAATCAAAGTATTTGAATTCTGTACTGTGAAGTATCGTTCTCATCAAATGATAATCAAATCGATCCAAAATATCGCGAATCCTGTCGATATTAGCTGATCAACGCCATCTCGAATTTCATCATTCTTGTTGCTCTTCTAGACTGATGATACAGAACGAATTTTTGATTGACCCCGACTACACACGTGAAAGAGAACATGATTACAAGTCGATAATCAGTATCAAAATGACTTGTGTTCTTATCATTCATAGGGAAAAAACCAACATATGTATTGTATAACTTGGCAGTATTGATTCCTCTTAATACTATCTCATTCTCGATGTTTTTTTTGTACATATATATATATGTATCTACAATTGAATTTAACTGGAAAGAAAAAGAAAATGAATTTCTCCATCAACTTCTCCTCGTAAAACATATGATAAAATAGTAAAGTGCTCTCGTATATCATTGAAGTATATTATATAATTTTTTATGTCGTATATGAAAATTTGATAAGACAGTATGATCACTATCTTCATTTGAAGTATTTGACTGGAATAGACGAAATATACTGCTGTCATTTGTTTTTGATACATGATGATGAACAGCATTCATGTTGTGCTCCTCTTGACAATTACAGTCGTGATCACTTCTTCGCCAAGTATTGAACAAAGATTATTCGAACACAAAATAAATGCCAATGATTCAGTAACAGGTAAAAATTAATACAATAATCTATAGCTCATTTCGATGATCGAATAAAGACGATTTGTTTTGAATGCAGATATGGCCACAATGCGTCGTCGATTTGCTTCGCTTGCTCTAGCGTGTGTTCATCAAGAATATCCGACTAGAATCGGTCATGTTCTGATGTCCGATGCCGATATTCAAGCACCTCGAGATTTAACTCCGAGTTTTTATGGTTGTTATGATTGGCATTCGGCTGTTCATGGTCATTGGCTTTTGGCTCGTCTAGCTCGAGTCGATGCAAATCTCACAATAGAATGTCGTCAAGCGCTGGCGAAAAGCCTTACAAAAGAAAAACTTCAAGGTGAATTCGCGTATCTCAGCAATAGCCAACGGTCTTCGTTTGAACGACCTTATGGATTAGCGTGGTTTTTGCAATTAGCCACTGAGTTAGATGAGTGGGCTAATGAAGAACAACAGGTAAGTCGAGCTAACTTCCATCTATAGATTCTCGATTTTCGAATATGTTTCAGAACGTCGACGAGATTCGTCAATGGCGAGAGAATTTACGTCCATTGGAAACACTGATTGTCACCCGTCTCTCTGCTTGGCTTCCAAAGTTGTTATATCCTATTCGTAGCGGTGAACATAGCCAAACTGCATTTGCACTTGGTCTTATACTTGATTATGCTCGTCGAATGAAGAATGTTGCTTTCATTGAATTAATCGAGCGACGTTCATCGGATTATTTTATCACTGATAAAAATTATCCTTTCCCATATGAACCATCTGGTGAAGACTTTCTTTCGTCTGGTTTAGCTGAAGCTGATCTACTACGTCGTGTGATGAAGGACAGATCTGAAGACTTTGTTGCATGGTTCAATGAATTTCTTCCACCGAATGTTCTTCCATCTACGCTCGAACCACCTTCAATTGCTGACCCAACAGATCCGAAATTAATTCACCTTGCTGGTCTATGTCTAAGTCGTGCATGGATGTTAGAAGGAATTGTTGATAGTTTATCTTTGGATAGTAAACAAAAAGAACGTCGTGATCAATTACTTGAATTGAGTGGAAGAAATGCTCAAGCTGGATTGATCGCTATCGATGAGAATCACTATGAAGGAGGACATTGGTTAGGCACATTTGCTGTATACTATATCACGCGTCGAGGATTAAACAATACTAGTGTCTGTCAAAACTATACGACCACTGCTTTAGTGCTATGTCTCGCTTCAAAATTTTTTGTATAACACATGTCTTTTAATGTTTCGTGAAAGTCCTGTCATGTATGCGGGGCTTCGGATTTGAAACAACAAACCTAACGAAAATAAAAGATTGACTCAAAGGAAAATTCAAATTGTCTTTCGTTATTTGTGTTGAAAAAAAAACTGCGTAGTGAGTTTTTATCAGTCTTATGCTTCATCTTTGTACTATTGCATCAATGATAAGTACTAAGGTGTCCCTTGATAAGATTGTTAAAAAGATCACACAAAACATACAAATAATCTTTCCCACTGTATATAAATGAGTTTTTCAACGATTATTTCAATCAGAGTACTATACAAAAAGTATCGTCGAATCGAATCCTTCGTTTGTCACTTGATAAAATTTATCGATCCAGTATGGTTCAACTCAATGACACGACTGCAAGCTCTGATATACTCGAAGAAATGCTGAAACAAGGCGACATGGAATTCTTTCCACAACTTCGTAAGCGGATAGATAGATTTGTCGATGTTTTCAATCATCACATTACTCAGCAAAAGCTGAACGAATACAAAAGAAACCTGTTAGATCAGCTACGACCTTTGCAACAGGCTACCACAGTTTTTACATCAATGCAGGCGTTGCGCAGATTTTTCAGTTATATTAATGGACTTGGAATCAATTCTTTGATTACAACATTACACGAATCCGGATTTGAAAGTTTAATGAGCGATGATACCCTCAATTTTCTTGATAATGATGATTTAACCATTGACCAAAGAGTGACGGAGTTTTTCAATCGTCAAGATCGAAGATCCACGAGTGACAGACCTTAAGAAGTCACTGCTTTGACACAAGAGATAGCAAAAGATATTCGTCAAGTATTTGAACCACTGAAAGAAAAATTAGTAGGAATACAAGCTGCTAACAAATATACACTTGGTTTAGCGAATTATGCTGGTGAAGCAGGGGATTTTGTATTAAGTCCGGTGGCATTCATCAATTCGCTGTTTTTTCCAAACACGAACGTCGGTGAAAACATGAGGAGGCGTTCAAGATTATTATGCCGTGGAGAACCTAATTGGTTCACTAAGGTTGCGGACTATTTAACTTACTATGTGATGGAAACGGGCACATCTGATAGCGAATTACAGGAATTTCTTGATTATCACGGTTTGGAAGACGACTTTGTACACTTTCAATTCTGTATTAATAAATGGCTCGAGCAAATACGCGAAATGCTGCCACCTGATCAAACATTCATGCTAGGAAAAAAAGTCATCTTGACTGAATTAGAACGGGTACGTAAATTTCTGTATGCTGTGATTCTGAACAAACCCGAACTATTACAAGAACATACGGAAGCGGTCACACAAACTGTTCATGATGCAGCTACTCAAGCAAATCCCAGTAATGGTGCATCTTTGCTACCATGTATTGCCTATGGTCAATTACCTCTGCCAACTGATGGAAAGCGAATTCTATGCTTTGACTTTGTACTCGATTCATCCGTTAGTCATAGAACTGCCGAAAATATACTGAGCGATATTAGTAGAAATTTTCAGGCAGTCCGATCAAGAGAAGTACGAATCAACGGCGATATTAAAACAGTCAGACTAGAAGTGGAAATCTCGGAAAATATACCTCATTTGATCGCAAAAATCATTTCAAAACTAGCTAATCTTAATGTCCGCAGCGTTCTGATTGGCAACTTTGGTCTCAATGGATTTCGACACGCTATGAATCCAGCATTCAACCGAATATACAGTCGTGATGGACGAGAGACGGCCGTCGGTTTCATGGCAACATCATTCGTCCAAAGTTTAGACAGAGGAGGTGAACCGTATTACTGTCCAAATGGTTGGCGTCGATATGCCATAGATGTCGGTATGACTGGTGCACAGTTCGAAAAACAATATGGAAGTTGGCCAGTAGCCTACCATGGAACAGCAGGAACGTTAGCAATGACAATTCTTCTCAATGGTTTGCGTGCCAGCGGTCAAGGATGCTTTCTTAGATCGAATCATGGCGGAGTTTACCTTAGTCCGAGCATCGAATACAGTGGACATCCACGTTACGCAAAAATAATACAGATTAAATCGAAGTACGTTCAAATGGTTTTACAAGTTCGAGTGTATCCAAAGCTTATTGAAAAACATCCCGGAACACTTACTGGTGCACGTTTACGCGATAAACAAAAAGCCGATCCAAATTTTTCGAATGATGTGCTAGAATGGGTTGTTCATTGGAAACCTGGTCAATATATTGATGCTCTCAATGGTATTCTAGTATATGGACTAATGTTTCGTGTTACTGACGAACACCCTAAGAATCTACCGCAAAATCAATGGTGGAAAGTCCACTAGTCAACTAGGTAACCTATGAAATGGAAGAAATGAATATTTCATTTTATTTATCTATTTTGATGAAAATAAAGCATAAGAGCTGGTTTCTCGTATCAATCAATTCTCACGCGGTCTTCCTCTCTCTCTCTTTCAACTGTGAACTTTTAGCTACATAACTCTATGGAGAAAAAAAAACCATTGGCCTTGATTGTATCATTATTATTTTATTGATACATACATGAATATTTTATCATTCTATTACCTTCTGAATTCAAAGAACGGAGAAAATATTTTCATATAGTTCTCTTATTTATCCATATGCAAGTGTTATCGTATGCACTGAGAAAAGTAAACGAACGAAAATTAATTTTCTTTCATTGACGCACGCACACGCACACATTCTATTTCGATGGAACAGAATGGTAAAAACGCTTGAATGAATGTATATGTCAATTACTCATTACTGTATTTCAATACCTGTTGACATTGAACTATCTTGTTATTTTCGTGTTTACATAGTGCGACGTTGTTGTCTCTTTTCTCTCTTGTTATTATCATTATTTAGAAAAGGAATCGGCTTCGACTTATTCGATTCTCGCGATGTCATCAGGCCTAAGAAAATCACATTGTGTCAGATGTGATAAAGAACGCGCAACATCGAAATGTACTGGTTGTTTACAAGATTTCTGCTACACTCACTTTATTCAACATCATCAGGAGCTAAACAAACAACTTGAAGATGTCTATAGTAACTATAGTCTTTTCCGGCAAGCGCTTAATTTTCAAATTAGTCGAACAAATAATGAACTATTGTTTCGTCAAATTGATCAATGGGAATACGACTCGATTCGATTAGTTCAACAAACAGCAAACGAATGTCGACAAATTCTATCTCAACATCCTTCGAATGATATTCATCAAATCGACATGCATTTAGTAAGATTAACGGATCAAATAGAAGCTATGCGACATGAAGACGACTTCAACGAAATGGATATCAATCAGTTCAAAGAGAAATTAGAAGAGTCTAAGGAAAGATTAGGCCATTTAGTAGAGGAATTAGATCGTTCGTCAGTTATAACTGTACAACATACATCAACACCATTAATTAACAAAATTCTTGTTACTGTTTCTTCTCGTATGTTTATATTCGTTTGAGATTGAAGATAATTGTTGATTTTCCCCCGTTCTTCTTATTCTTTAGAACAACCATTACCTTCGATCAATATCAATAATAATAGTGTTTGGAAACGACATGGAATCATGATTGCTGGTGGTAATGGCAGAGGTTCGAAATTAAACCAACTAGCTTATCCTCGTGGTATCTATGTGGATGATGACGATCGAACGATTTATCTGGCTGATCATGATAATCATCGTATTGTTCGATGGCGGTTCAATGCGATGAATGGTGAAATCGTGGCAGGGGGAAATGGACCTGGTAAAGCACTCAATCAATTGGATCGTCCAACAGATGTTATTGTCGATAAGAAGAATGATTCTTTAATTATCTGTGATCGTGGCAATAGTCGTGTTGTACGCTGGTTTCATCGCAGCGACAGAAGTCCTCAAATAATTATACCGAACATTTACTGCTCTCGTTTAACGATCGATGACAATGGTAGTTTGTATGTTTCGGATGGCGAAAGGCATGAAGTCAAACGATGGAAAACAGGTGAAGCAGAGGGAACAGTTGTCGCTGGCGGAAATGGAAAGGGAGATTTTCCTAATCAACTCAACTCACCAACTGCACTCTTTGTCGATCAAGATCACTCTGTCTATGTTTCCGATCACCATAATAATCGTGTTATGAAGTGGGTAGACGGGGCTTTGAAAGGTATGCTTGTTGCAGGTGGGCATGGTCAAGGTGACTCACGTGCAAATTTAGATCATCCACAAGGTTTAGTTGTTGATCGGTTCGGTAATATTTACATAGCTGACAGTTGGAACCATCGCATAGTGCGTTGGTCGTATAATGCGAAGAAGGGCGTGATAATTGTTGGTGCAAATGGGCGCGGTGACAATTCGGATCAATTTCAATATCCTGTTGGTCTATCATTTGATCAAGATGGTTCTCTCTATGTTGTCGATCAGAATAATAATCGAGTGCAAAAATTTACTATTGACTAATATGACAAGACTGGTTAGGATTTTAGTTATTTTTTTATGAAAAAAAAGATTTGTTACTACTAACTATACAAATAATGATCTTTCATTTTTGTCGGAAATATAGTAGTTCGTTGATAAATAGAAATCAATAACTATTAGAACATTCCACCAGTGACTACGGTTTTGCTCAATCACACCCCTCGAGCATAGCCCACTTTGCTTAATACTTCCGAAGTCATGAATGTTGCGAATACAGAAAATACAATCCAACATTTGATTATTAATATAGCTTGTTTACTATTGACAGAAGAATGATTTATCAGATGGAATTTTCTCAGAGATTTTCGCGAGCGAATATACAGCACAACAGAAAACAACATGTCAATAGTGTCCGAAGAGTTTATATTGGAATAGAACATACCTTCTATTCGAATACAGAGCTCCGTTTATACAATCAATGAAATAGAAATCTAGAGGGAAAAGATTTTTTTTTCATATAATTATTTTCTCATTGAGTGGGCAGTATGTTGTTCTTTTCAGTAATACAAAAACCATTATCAATCGAAAATATTCTTTCTGTTCGTATTCTGAATATTTAGTTGTACTTTTACAGAGGAGGATTACTATTTAATCATGTTTTTATTGTTGGCTATAAACTTTCTAGTTCATATCGTAATACATTTTTCGAACGCTACTCCGTGTTCAGATTTGGATTTGTCAGGATCAAATAAGAACACGGATGGGAATTATACAATTCAATTCGAAAGAACTCGATCATCCAATATCATCAAAGTCAAACTTGAAAGAAAACAAACTCCCTCTAACATATCATGGTTTCTTATGGGTGCAAGTGATTCAACTAGATTATTGGGTTTATGGCATCCGTTCACTCCAACGGATGGTCAGGTGATTCATTGTTCAACATCATTAGAGCAAGCAGTAACAAACGAAGATTCTTTTATGCTAAGCACAAATCAATCAGAATATACATTTTTTTGGATGCATTCGAATTCATTGAATAAATCAATTATTTTCATTGCGACAATATTCTATTCGAATGACAGAACTACAATGGGACATATTCAAAGTTCATCAATAGAAATGGAACAAAAACAAGAACGTGAACGATACCAATATTCCACAGATTTCTGCGATTCATCACCATGCCAGAATAATGGTACGTGTGTTCGGAACGGTCCGAACTCTTACTGTCAATGCTCGTTTGATATCATAGGTGCAAACTGCGATCAATGTATGTCTGTTTATACAGAATTTTTGTAATGATGAGTTACACACTCTTTTAATTTTTTTTGAAATTAGTATCGCAATGCAATGATATGAATTGTTTGAACAATGGCACATGCGTTGTTCTATCAGCGGGTTCTTATCAATGCAATTGTGCTCCGGGCTATGGAGGAATCTATTGTCATTATAGTAAGAAATGTTACCGTCGATATGTTTCTTAAGTCTTCTTTTCAGATATCACTGGATGTGTTTTCCCTTTTATCGACAATGAATATCAATCACAGAATAGCTGTATAACAAGCAATGATTATATGAATGGAACTGTCCCATGGTGTAAAAGTGCTTCAGGTCGGCCAAATAGTTGTCAAAGTATGAAAAATATTTTCCTGAGAAAAAAAGATATGATAGGGGCTTCGTGTTAGTCGACTATTGTAAACAGAAACCATGCAGATATGGCTCTTGTATTCCATCTATACGATATGCATTTGGAGTTCTGTTTTCAACATTCACTTGTTCGTGTAACTTTGGCTTTACTGGAAGATTGTGTACACACAGTAGGGATTTTTTTGTTTGAAATGTAATTGTAATGTTTTATTGAAGAATTGGTCTTTAGCTTACTTTCGAGCGAAAGCTAGATTCAAAGCTCCAGGTATGTCGAAGACTACCCTAAATGCTCTGGAATCGTCTACAACCCAAACTTATCAGAATTTAACAAATTTATTCCAGGGTTTGATTCGTAATCAAACCAATTCAAGTTTTGACTTTTCACCGTTGATGTACACTACGTATGTTCGAGGGGGATCGACACTCGTTAGAAATATCCATCTTGCATCAATTTAGTTTTTCAACTTATACGGGCAATTTCATCCAGATTACCGCTGATATGTCGTTTGCCGGTAATATAACTCAACGACAGATTTATGATATTATTCAACCCATTCTTGCCAATCTTCCACCTTACTTCAATTTAGTGTATGATAACACGAGTCTCACTGATATCAGCGATTTTCTACCGCTGAATGGTAAGTTTCGAAATAAACAATCGATATTTATTTTCTATGGTTGTCTGTTGATTTAGCTGCTCCGTATTGTACTTTACCACATGGATACTATACTAAACAATCATCAGTATGTCATGTGGCCATAGACGGGAATGCTTATTGTGCGTATGGACAAAACTATACAGTAGCTGATCGCAGAATGTGTGACTCGACTGGTTTACCTACACAACAACATACTGCGTGTGAAACTTTGAACATGATAAACCCATGTAATAGTACGCCGGATTTTCCAATACATTGTTTACCTTCCGATACAAACTGGACGTGTTTTTGTGAGTTAACGCAGATCTTAGGTCGCAATTGTCGAACTCAATGTAGGGAGAAATAGCACTTTTGCTTTCAAATTGCTATGATATCGAATTTATTTAGATCTTTGTCAAAGCGGTTCGACACTTTGTCAAAATCAGGGTACTTGTGTCTACCAAGCTGATATAGAAGACTTCATATGTTTATGTCCACCAGCATACTACGGACGTCAATGCGAGTCTTATTATTTCACGAATTCTACCTATAGAATTTACCTCCTCAATTATAATTCAAATGAATCGACACTGAACAATCAACTGTTAATCTCATATATGAACGAAACAATAATGGATATGACAAATAGCAGGGCTTTTGCTAGTAATATTACTATTCGGTAAGATTAAATGGAAAAACAGACAAAGTGATCGTTGAAAAACTTATTGTAGACCATCGGGTGAAGTTACAATATTTGTTACGACAATAAATTATTCATTGCGTGACTTTGATACTGTACTGACGAATAAAGTTAACTCAAACTGGAGTATTGGTCAATACCAAGCGTCTTTTAATGACACCAGTTTGCTTCTTGAATCAGGTTTGTCACATAATAACGTTTTCATGATAAACGAATGATCTTGCTTCGTGTAGGAAATATGAGCTATTGTTCTTTCCCGTTTACCTATAAGGGCGTTAATTATACAACATGCACTACTGTCGATGTTGGCTCTCCGTGGTGTAGTGGAACATCCACGTTCTCTGGAATTATTCTCGATTGTCGAAAAAGTATCATCGAAAAGAGATTTTTCAATCAGATGTGATATTTTTTGTCTCTTGCATTCTATAGTCGATTGGTGTGCATCGTCGCCATGTCTAAATGGTGGCATCTGCTCAAGATACGACAATGGGACGGTTAATTGTAATTGTAGTGCCTGCTACACAGGTCCGTTCTGCCAGTCTATTGATTTCTGTTGTCTGAACGTTTGTTCGCCACATGGTGCTTGTTTATCAGGCTTGAATAATACATACACATGTTTATGTCAGCCTAGTTATAGCGGAGTTAA
This sequence comes from Adineta ricciae, assembly GCA_905250025.1. Lineage (NCBI taxonomy): Eukaryota > Metazoa > Rotifera > Eurotatoria > Adinetida > Adinetidae > Adineta > Adineta ricciae. The sequence continues at coordinate 246,056 of CAJNOJ010000143.1, read as the reverse complement.
CTGTAGTATTTACGAACCATGCCGAATTTCACCGTGTCAGAATCAGGGTGAGTCTGACAACGAAATTCGAAAAACTTTGTACTATTACTTTGATTGGAGGAACCTGTGTATCAACTCCTGATGGCCGTTATACGTGTACATGCAAAGCACAATGGACTGGTGTCGATTGTGCAATGCTAGTGAATCCCTGTGCTTCGTCACCCTGCTTAAACAATGCTGCATGTGCTGCTGTTGGAACACAACTCACTTGTATATGCCCACCTGGTCGAACAGGACGGTATTGTGAAATGACTAGTAAATATCTTTTATGGATATATTGCAGTTTTGCGATATTGTGACCGTTCTTTTGTTTTAGGTCAGACACCTCAAAAACCTAATGTCGTTTGTAACAAAACTGATACTGCCGTTGAATTTACTCTATCATCATCTTCTCATTCTGCATGGAACTCAGTATCATATTGTTCGTTGCAACAATGTCGATCTAACATCAACAATGACAACATTACCTGTGTTTTATCACCAAAGCCTTGTTTTGATTATCGCACACCAAATAATGCAAGCTACTGTGCACCCGGTATTTCCTGCTCGATATTGGAGCCATGCAACAATACAGCATATCGTTGTACATCAAGCACTTCAATATGCATTACTAATTCATGTTGCTCACCACGCGCAGTTTGTTTACCGTTACTATGGACAAGCTTCTGTTAAGAGTGAAACATGACGTAATTTTGTGAATGAAATTTACTTAACAGTGAAACATTGAGAAAGAGATGAATAAAGTCTCCATACAATTTTCAGTGAATTGTCGCTCTTCATTTAGCTATACAAATTATATACTAAAGTCGCGAAGTCAGATCTGTTCGACCCGGGTAACTTAGCAGCGAAGAGTGTTCTTTGTATTCATGACTCCAGCTAATCGATTATTTGGCATGTTTTTAAGTTGTCTACTTGCTTATTAAGCCTATGCAGTCAGATTTCAATAATTTCTCTTCGAAAAAGAATACTTTGTGTTCGTACGAGTTCGAATTTGATGACGTGACATTGACGTCAGCACACATACTTGTTCACATATATTCTTCTAATGTATTAAAAATTGAATTGTTTTCATCTCGCCCACACAACACCCTTCGATTCTGTCGTAGCAGCACTTGCCTGTCTTCTACTCAAATAAATTCATACACGAAAAAACAACTACATAAGGAATTGTAAAAAAAGAAAAAGAAAACTTATTTTTCAGTTATCCCATCGTTTCAGCATGGTTTCTCGTTAACAGTACTTAGACAATGGCGTATATTAATTGCACAGTCAACACCACATATTCGGGTTGTATTAATGGCCTGACAACTGCAGGAGCTATTGGACTAGCTTTTGGTATTCTTTTTCTTTTAGTTATTATAATCATCATTATCATTATTTGTTGTTGCTACTGTGGATGTGCCAAACGATGTGGATGTGAAAATGCTTGCAATGGCCTATGCAAATTTAATCAAGTGGGGACAAATATTGATGTACGTCCTCAACCAGTTTATCAACAACCGCAGTATGTATATAGAAATAATGGGTATGTAAATAGACCACCAGCGCCTGCACCAAGACCGCAACCTCCACCATATCGACCAGCACCTTCTGCGGTGAGAAGAACTGATGTAACTATCATCCGACCCGATCGACCTCCCACTGTTCGCACAAATGTTCCACAGCCGGCACCACCACCTTATCAGCCTACGCCTACTCCTCAGCCCGCAGTGGAAACATATAATCCTCCGCCACCAGTTGTAGAAACATGGAATCCTCCATCATTAGCTGTAGATACATGGAATCCTGAACCAGCACCTGTAGAACCATCGAATCCAGCACCGTCACTAGCTGTAGATACATGGAATCCTGAACCAGCACCTGTAGAAACATCGAACCCAGAACCGTCACTAGCCGTTGATACGTGGAATCCTGAACCAGCACCTGTAGAAACATCGAACCCAGAACCGTCATTAGCCGTTGATACGTGGGATGGTCAATAAAAGAGAACACTACATAGATCTATCACTAATCTCCAGCTCATGATAAAGGTGACTAAATAATAATACCTGTTGAAAAGCATCTTTTACTTCAATAAAGAAAATGCTTTTAACACAATAAAACCAAAATAACAAACAATCTGATCAGACACTACCATGATGTATACGATATGGTAATATGGGGAGAAGATACTTGTATTTTTATGTATTGTGTGATATAGGTATGTTTTTTTTCTGAGTCACTGTATATTTCGAGGAAAAATTAAGCTTCGAAAGTATTCATAGGATCAGATCATAAAAAAAGTATATGAAAATTTTCCTTATTTCTGATTGGTGTTAGCTTCCAAAGTCCAGATGTTATCAAGAACGTTAACAAAAGTATGTTTCTATCCAAAGTTAAAACCTTTAATAGAGAAGACTTCGATCATGCATATCGGGTGGTAAAATGAGAAAATATTTTTGAAAGAGGATTTATTTTGGTTCTTTTTAAGCTAACTGTGTTGTACGAAAGAAAAAGTAAAACTATGAATCACTCAACAAGTGCTACTAACGAGGGAACATATTTAGGTGTTCAAGCAGTTTAGATCCCATCTTTTGGTAGTAAGTAGACCCCAATGAGGTATGAAAAACCTCAAAAGGATTTGTGCCCTCGTGCCGTTGTTGCCGAGTTATCATCGTTTTACTTGCTTTTTGGCTTGTTGACAGGTGTTTCGATAAAATGCCAACGACACAATTTAAATCTGAAATTTTGTTTATAGATAGGTCTCACCGACACTGGATTGTTCTGTAAATATCAGCCCGAACGAATATTTACTTCATGAGATAAGGAATTTCAAAGGCAGATCAGNTATTCGTTGGACATTGGTTGCATTGAAATGTCTTGAAATGATTGAAAATGATCTTCCAATCGAAGTTATGTATTTCACTTCGAAAGATTTATCAGTCGATAATCAAGAACTGATGAGAAAATCTTTTCCAAATGTTTATTTGACTGATCTTTCGTTAAGTTATGCAAATGATAGTCATTTAGATCTTCATGGTCGTCAAATGCAATCATTTGCAGTGTTAGCATGTCGATTCGAACAAGTTGTATTGATGGATAGTGATGTGTTATTTGTGGAAAAACCATCGATTCTATTTGGAAATGTTAATTTTGTTCGAAATGGATATTTATTTTTCTATGATCGATGTGAAGTGTCAAATGAAACGAAGAGATGGATTGAATCATTTTCAACAAAAAAGAATCAATCAATGATTCCTGAACGAAGACAAGAATCGAGTGTTATTGTAATTGACAAATATCGTGTTCTGAAAGGTATTTTGAGCACATGTAAACTAAATGATCATCAAGGACAAGAACAACGAGATGCATACAAATATTTATATAATGATCGAGATACATGGTGGTTAGGTTTTTCAATAGTTGAAATATCATCGAGTTTTATGTCATCACTGACAGGTGTCATTGGAAAAATTGATGATGAAAATAAAGAACGAGTGTTTGGAAATGTGTTACATTTTGATGAATATTATGAACCAATCTGGTGGAATGGTGGAATGTTTCGAAATGGAGATGTTAACGATGAATTACTAGAAATGAATGGATGGTTAGAAGAAGGACAATGGAGTATTGGAAAATATTCATCTATATTTTATCGTGGAAAACGAGCACATGAACTGAATGAAACACAGAAAAAGCTGATAAATAGTTATAGAAGAATAACTAAACAAGTATTCAATATCAAACCATAAGTATACCATTTCATTTCGCTTTTGTATCATTATGTCTTAATTACAATGTTATATAAAGATATCTCCAAACAAGTCAATACGGTGAAGATTTATTTGGTCAATTTGATTTTTATTATTCGACGTGTTCACGCAGGTAATCGAATGCAATTTAGAAACTATCATTAGTAGCATTTTTCGCCAACTTCTCTTTTATTGAATTTATAACTAAATAAAGTTCACAAACAGAAGAAATAACGCGAGCACACATATCTACATATCTCTGAGTAATAGAAAACACGTTAATATGAATAACTGTAGACATTTGAGTCGTATTAGAGTACTTCTGTCTTGTTTCCTGCCATATTTTCTTTTGATGAGATAATTGCAAGTAAATTTGATCTTAAAGATTGTTGTCTCGATTTTAATTCAGTTATTTCTTTTTGCAAATATGTATTTTGTTCTTCCAGTTGGTTAATTTCAATGAATAGATTTTTCCTAATCTGGACTTGTTCATATTTCAAACGTTTTGCCGCTTGAACACTTCCTCCTCGGCAGTATGCTGTTGAATGCATTTTTCGCTTTTTCGTTGCTGCTTCGAATCCAGCTAGTGGAACGACGTTCGAATGAGTATCTTGATAACGATTCATAATTTGCTGTTATACAGTATTTCTTTTGGTTTAAACAAACTTCGAGCGCTTGTATTGGATCGAATTCTAATAAATATAGTGCTTGATCGATCCATATATACATATATACGTTCGAAATATGAGAGGCGTCTCATTTCACATATATAATGAGTAGATGATGACTAGTTGTGTATGACAAGAGAGTATTGCATTAAAATACACACTGAGAAAGCACATGTTGCTTCTTTCTCCTTATCTTTTATGATTAGTTGCGAACGATCGGTTTTGTGTACACGCTAAGTGATAATTGAGTGCAAAAATAATTATATGAATATTGATGACAAGTTTTGGAGTATTTATTAGTTTTTATTTTCATCATCATGCGGCGGAAAACGTCACAATTTCATGATATTTTCATCTGCAAGTGGTGACAAAGATTAGTTGCTATGGAAAGATTAGAAGAAGTACGTTTTGTTCGACGCTTCTGATTTCTATTTTATGCCAGATAGAATTTGATGTTGGACAATTAGAGAATAACATACACTGAATATCAAGGCGAATGAGAAAATGATCAAACACGAAGGGATCGTATGAATGTACTCCGTCATCATTTGGACTTGAAGAGATTTTAAAATTTCTTAGATGCATCATCCGACGTTCTCATTCTGGTCCTGATACAATATTTTGCTTCTGCTCTTTTTATTTTGATATGTCAAGCTTGATCTGCCACATACACTATAGTTAGATAGCTAATATGATTCTCCATGCAGACTTTTAAATAGTTTATAAGCATAAGTAATCTGGATTTCTATGAAAAGTGTCAGCTAAAGTAGAAGTTACAGCAAGAAACATCAAGAGGTCACTCATTTTTGTCTTTTTAATGTTTTGAAGAAATCATTTGAGATGTATGTTCCCATACTTTTGTAATCCATTCTTCCTGTGCTGGTTTCTTCTTTGAAATGTTTTCACCTTTCTCATTGACACATCTCCAACCTTTATCTGTTCCCAGAATACCATGTATCATATATTCAGCACATTCTTCTGGACTAATGCCAACGCCCATTGCCAGAAGGCCTTTCGCTGGTATTCGAAGATAGAACGGTAGATTATCAACTAATGTCGTTCGTACTCCACCTGGATATGCATGAGTAAATGTAACATTGGCATTTTCAGGTTGTGATGCAAAATGTTGTATGACAAGATCAGTAAACGAAATAGCATGATTAGCAGCTGAAGCCAAAGAATATGTCGTTTCGAGAGCCATATCGTTCCAGTTAACTTTTGATGGATTACCATTTTTACTATCCAAAATGAATAAAACTTTACCACCGTTAGGCGATGAACGAAGTAGTGGAAGAAGTTCTTGGACGAACAGTGTCCGACCATAATAGTGTAAGGCCAATTTATAATCAATATTTTCTGCTGTAGGAGTACGACCAGCTATTGTCAGAACACCTTGTGACATAATTAACATGTCTACTGCAGAAATCTTTTGTGTCACAGCTCGAACTTCTGACAGAAGTGACACATCAGCACGTAAGAACTTTGAATTCGGCCCTAATTTGGGTAGTATGGTGTTAGCAGCAGATTCATTGCGTCCGATAATAGTGATTGAAGCCGATGGGCAATGTTGAGCTATGGCAAGAGCAATAGCTTGACCAATACCTGAAGTGCCACCGACTACAACAACCTTTGGTGGTGGGTTCAATGCCGATAAAATACGAGCGTTGGCAGCAGTAATTGTTCGTAGTGTCGATGACATCCCGATCTATGTTTTACAACGATCTTCAATAAGTCAAACGATAAAATTGATTATTATTATCTTTTATCAAAGAACAATGTGATGCCATCTATCGGACAAGCTCCTCTCGCTCTTTATTTTAATTAGCACATTAGGACAATCTCAATCGTATACTACATTTAATAAAAATTAAAATAAAATTCTAGGCTTCTATCGTGTGCGAATCCAAAAAATACCTGATACACACTACTATAACAAAAACATGGAATTCGTGATGATAAACATCAAGAGCAATAGAAACCGGCTGCTATTCTATTGAGGTTCACACAAGCGAAATTGATCGAAAAACTTCCTTTAAGTATCATTTTTCGAAATCGTTAGTCTTTCAAAATAACTGACCTTATATAAGATTCATTCGTGCACAATATCAATGCTAAGCTTTGTGACAACCAAAAAACGCTTTGTCATCCTTATACGAGGAAAGAGAGGAAGACAGAAAGCAAAGGTCCTTTTTCTTTTTCTGCTGTAGCAAGCACGTTGTTCTCGAGAGAACAGAAAAAGGAAAAAATACCAGCAGATGCGTACATGATATTTTTCAAATATATTTGGACATGATTTTGAACATCAATATTCTGCTCATGTGTGATTGATAATTGAGGAAGCGTGTCAACAACCGCTGCTATAACCATTCATGACATTTCATTAAGCTATTGGAAAAATGGTTTCTATTATCAATAAAAATTGTAACATATAATTTAGTGTTTTTCCTATTCCTATATTCTGTATTCCATGTTATTGATGACAATACAATATGATAAAGATGCGTTATAACCAGCAGCAACTCGTTAGTTATGCATTTGCCATGATCATGGTCCCTTCCTTTTCTAAATGAATGACAATGAGGAGTAAATAGATTTATTTATTGGCTGACTCTATGTTCGATGCATATATCACCGAGGGAAGTCGAACATGTGCTTATTTATGGCAAAAAAACGATGAAAGAAAATGTTGATCTTTTCATTAGTCACTGACTGTACTAGTCGGGTATTTGTGTACATGTTTGGATACTGCAGTTAATGAACGAAGACTACAAAAGTATACATATTTAGCACATTTTTGTACGTGGACAAAATACAAATCATGGGTATGTTATTTTTCATCGCATATATTTGATAAAGGTTTTACATACCAAGAATTTGAATGTGTATGAAGGAGTAAAAAAAGAGAGCGATTACTTTGTATCATTCGTATGTTATAAAAAAAGTATACTTTTTTTGATTATATAAGTCATCTTTTCGATTAGTTTTTTATGTGTCTGAATGTTCGAAACATACTAATACAATTTATTTCATGCTAGAACATATTGCAAGTTCTCACGAAGAAATGTATCATCTACAAGAAGAAATGCAATCTACTGTTCATCCGATGACGTCTCATCGTGATCCGGGCGATGAGAAACTGAAACGCGATTTGAAAAGTCGACATATTACTATGATGGCTATTGGTGGTATTATCGGTCCTGGTCTTCTCGTCGGTTCAGGGACAGCACTTGCATATGCTGGTCCTGCAGGTGCTTTAATTGCTTTTGCTGCTACTGGAGTCATCGTTTTCTTTGTGATGCAGTCACTCGGCGAAATTTCAACAGCCATTCCTGTGAGTGGCGCATTCATGGACTTTGCTGGCCGTTTCTGCGATCCTGCCTTGTCATTTGCTCTCGGTTGGATCTATTGGTACCTATGGATAACAGTACTAGCAAATGAGTATAATGCCATATCGATTGTTATCATGTACTGGATTCAGATTGTACCGCAATGGGCATGGATCGTTCTTTGGTGGTTTATTTTCCTTGCCTTATCACTAGTTGGTGTACTCGTTTATGGGGAAATTGAATTTTGGCTTAGCTCAATGAAGGTTTTGGCTATTCTTGCTTATTTCGTTCTCGCTATTCTCATCGATACTGGAGTTATCGGTGGTAACCGTATCGGTATGCAATTGTGGAATAATCCGGGTTCGTTTGCTGATGGTATAAATGGTATCGCTAAAGTTTTTGTCATTGCTGGCACACTCTATGCAGGTGTTGAGATGGTCAGCGTTACAGCGGGTGAATGCGAAAATCCGCGACGGGCTGTTCCTCGAGCAATTAAGCAAGTGTTTTGGCGTATCATAATATTCTATCTCGGTACCATATTCTTTATTGGTCTTTTGATTCCGTATAATTCATCTCGTCTTCTTTCGTCTCAATCCAAGACAGCTGCATCCCCATTGACTATCTCCCTTCAAGACGCCGGTATTCGTGTAGCTGCTCACATTATCAACGGACTTATTGTCGTCTCTGTTGTATCTGCGGGAATGTCTTCCATCTATATTACATCACGAACCGTTTGTTATTTGGGAAAAACGAAACGAGCACCAAAATTTCTGAGTACAACTAACAAACGTGGTGTTCCTTGGTGTGCAATTGTTTTTAGTAATTTTTGTGCGTGTATATGCTTTATCAACCAAGGGCCCGGTGGAATAGGCACTGCTTATACATATTTGATAAATCTTTCTGGTGTTTCGACATTTATCGTTTGGGCAGTGATATGTTTGACACATATCCAATTCCGTCGCGGATTAAAAGCACAAGGTGTTCATATAAAGGACTTACCATTTCGAGCGCTGTGGTATCCATATGGGGCCTACTTTGGACTTGGTGCCAATATATTTCTGATTTTCTTTCAAGGGTATACTAGTATAATTCCATCGTTTGATCTAGTTACCTTTACTGTCTCGTATATTCTCATTCCCGTGTTTCTACTTCTATTTTTCGTATACAAATATTTGTGGAAAACGCGATGGATTCATGCACCTGAAATGGACATTTGGACTAGTCGTCGTCTACCGCACGAAAACGAAATTGAAATGGAAAATTCTACAATATGGTCGCGCCTTCGAGCAATCATAATCTGACGTATATGAGAAGAATAATCGCTATGAATTTTCAATAAAGACAATCATAGAGTAGAGTTTGAGCGCACGACTATGTAAATTCTATAGGGAAGATCGATTTTCGATCTAATGAACATGCAATTATGAAGTATCATAGTGAAAATTATTTTTCTGCAAATTTTTCTGCCGTAAATCATAAGTGCTCTCTGATGAAGACCTACAAGCATGTGCACATGTCGCTGTTACTGTTCGCCTTCTTCCTTTTAAAAAAAATATTTTTTTACCGACATCTTTTCTGCGGCGAAAAGAAAAAAAAACCAACGTATGAAAAAAACTCAATTGTGTATAATCTAAACTGAGTCGTAAAAACACGTTACATTGATACTCTTTTTTTTTGAAAGAAAAAAGGAAGAATAGCGTTTTAACTGCATTGCTTCGAATCTTCCACATGGCTCACCAAGATTCCAGTCTACAAGCCACTGAACCTGCAGAATTTCGCGTAAACTCGTCAATTACCGTTGTGTTCCATTGAATTAATAAATATTTATAGGGTGTACCACTGGATGATATTCCAAATCTTTTTAAGCAGCCACCATTGCTCGTTGATATGCAGGATATTCGTGATCCTGCTCATGCATTTCTCATTAAAGTACATCACTCAAAAAATCAAATGACGGATATGCATTGTAATTACTCTCTTTTACGTAGCCATTCGCGTATGATCCATCAAAACCTGATAACGAACCAGAACCAATTCATGCAGCTGGTGTTTATGTTGACAAATGGGATGACGATCATGTTCGATTACCATGTTCTCCATACAATCTAACAGTATTATTGGATTTTACCGTTGAATGTATTTGAAATATTTTACTCTAGAATAAGAACAACCCGAAATGGTCTATCATCCAAAATGCACTAATTTACCTACAACAAAAATGTGTTGAAAACATTGCATCTGTTTATGATATCAAAGTATATGAAATTTGTTCGCAAATATTCAATCGCACTTGTACTATCGTTTCTATAGGAAACTATCGAAAATTGCAATGGAGCTCAGTTCGATATAGGTTGTCTTGAACACTTGCTTGACAAAGTATAATCATGCGTCGTTTGCCATTCATCGCTCGATTCATATTTAGTATTGCTTCTAATAGGTGTACAAAGAAGATGAACGTGCACATTTTATGACGAAAGTTCTTCCTGAAATGATTTCATTTGCTCTGAATGTCGATACGATATGTACCGAGGTTCGAATATTTAAAGTCTTTCTATTTGAATTCATGCATCAGATGCATTGGTGTTAATTTAGCCACCTATTTTACTACGTATCGGTGGTAATCGAGCTTTAACTTTCTCGCAACGACAAGCAGCATCATTATTAGCTTGTGCCTTCTTCTGTCTCTTTCCACGCCAATCCCATGGACACACGTATCAGAGCATCAATTTCAACAAGTAAAAGATAAAATCTTTCTTTAGATAGATTTCTATATTTACGAAATATGATGTTTACTGCAGACTTTTCGAACATGGACCACCGTGGAAATTAGAAAAACTGAAATGTCTTCTACACTATTTCTGGCGCGTTACTCAGAACAGTGTGTACAACTTGTCCATTCTCTTTCATATAATTATTGTTTTTTTATGGATCATTTCAGTGCCTAAAGGTGTTCTTACATTGCGACGTTTTACTTTACCCGATCAGTGGAGACCGAACTGGACGGAATCTCAAACTCCAATGTGCAGTCTTCATGTAAACAAAAATACAACTATTGAGGATATGGCTGGCCTTTTACAAATTGACTTTGCTAATGAATTTATCGTAAGTATAGGAAAATAATTGTCGATCATATTGACATGTCTTGAATACAAAAATAAACATCGCAGGGCGGTGGTGTAATGGGTGATGGTATCGTTCAAGAAGAAATACGTTTTACTATATGTCCAGAAATGTTGATTAGCCTTCTTGTTGGTGAAGTTATGCAAGCGAATGAATGTATTTTTCTATTTGGCTGTGAACAGTATGTATCATACAGTGGCTATGCAGATACATTCAGAGCGAAAGATGATTTTGTAGATAATACCGGCAGGTTTGAGTGACTGAGCGTTATTCCTGCTGAACCGTCAGTATGTATGTTTAGAGATAATTGGGGTCGAAGACTATGTCATGTCGTCGCAATGGATGCGATCTGTTTTTCGAATCCATGCGATCAGTACTTTCCTGCATGTATAGGCCGAGAATTAGATAAAGCATTCACATGTTTTCGTCTTCCACGATCGTATGAACAAAGAGTGTATGGCATAGCAACGGGCAACTGGGGGTGTGGTGCCTTTCGTGGCAACAAAGAACTGAAAGGTAGATTTTCTTTTTAATAGAATACATCTGTAAGAAATAAAGTGTTCTATCTATATATCAAATAGCAATCATTCAGATAATGGCTGCTTCAGAAGCACGTCGTCCATTGGCTTATGCAACATGGCACGATCAAAACCTAATGGATTCATTGTGGACAGTCTATGAATGTTTGTTACGACAACAAGCAACTGTGCGTGATATTTCCAAGTATCTTTTGGAATACGTCACTAGACGTCCTCAATTGTCACTGTTCGATTTTATTCGTACTACACCTATTTCATCCTTACAAATCAAGCCATAGCTCTGTTGTTTTCGATTTATTGTTGATATACTTTTTTAATTAGCAAATATAACACAGATTATAAGTCTTTAATAAATAATAAGATTCATTGAAATTAGCGTAGAACTTCTGATTCCTTTGTTACTTGAACGAGACCGTTGTCTGTAATACATATAGAAAATTCCATTTCCCAATTGAGTTGTTGAACAGGAAGTGCAAAATTCATTTCATAAAAGTCATATCGGTGATATCATCTAGTAATAGTTTTCATTGTGTTTGAACACCCTATCTCCGTCATACGAGAGGAAATTTTTGTTTTTCAACAGTAATCGAACACTCTTCAATTGTTGTTATTCAATCTGTTACCAACTTTTCAATAACATTTCGTAATAGTACAAATGAATTCTCAAACCCGTAGCTGCGCCGTCGATAAATCATCACATATTGTTTTGTTCAGACACAATATTACTATTCACCAACATCACATTGACAATATCTATTGATGTATACAATGCAAATGTACTATCCAAATAATCACAGAACATTATTACAGGTAGTTGTTGCTAGATGACAATGACCAGAAATTGTATCATGAAAATGTCGCTAATCTCTAAAAGTGAAAGAATATTCGATGTGAGCATTTATTTACTTGACACAAGTGATGAACTCGATAAAAGTGCGATTACATTTATATTTCGAATACTCTAATTTACTGTTAGAAAACAAAAAGTACTCGATTATCATCTCGTTTTGACAACAGAATGAGACTTTAGCGACTTCTTTTTTATTTACTTTCTTCCTAGATAGTGTAATGATGGACTCCAATATACTTCAAACTATACTGTCAAATAATAATTCTTCCCAAATAAATTTTCTTACGATTATGATAGAACATTGTGACTTCTACAAATCTTCGTTTTGCTTATTGTAGAAAATTCTTTGGAATACTGGGTAAAAGCGTATGCTTACAATTAGTACATCCGTTGCTGCTATTAATTATTTTTACGTGTATTGATTTGGTCCTATTTGATTGAAATGATTAGACGAATTAGCCAGTTTTCTATTTAGTCGACGGCATTTTTTTCGATTTTATCAAAATTCTTTTCGATTAAACTTCATTATAATAAAGAACGCAATTACACATATTGCGAGTGAGAGAGACAAATTGGCATGCGGATAGGCGAGACCTACGAATGAATAAGTACCACGAGAATCAATACGACATATAAGCTATTGAAATACAAGTTAGCTTGCTTTTTTTCCCAATAGTTAAAAATTCTATCGAAAAATTTGTTTTCAATATATACGTATGACTGCGATAGCATTCTATTATTAAGTGGATGATCTTTTGATTCTGACACACAAATGTTGGGTTACGTGGAAATTGGATTTTGTCCGAACTTGTTCGGCTGTGACTAAATTCAATGCTTACCCGAGCAGACAAAAATTTGGAAAAACGCGTTTAAACGTTCAATCGGTAACTTCGACCGAAGACTAAACACGGGAACTAATAAAACGTCGAAACGCCATTTTAAACGTGTAATTCGCACTTTCAGAACGTTAAAACGCTGACGTCGTTTTATTAGTTCCCGTGTTTAGCCTTCGGTCGAAGTTACCGATTGAACGTTTAAACGCGTTTTTCCAAATTTTTGTCTGCTCGGGTAGTCATGCCTTAATTCAGTGTAAATTTGCATTAGCCTCTTTTGTCTGCAAGAGCAATTATTCATTTTATAACTTTTTCTGTAAGACCGGATAAAAATTCTCTCGAGCGAATAGACCGATGTTATTATATTGATAGTACTGTACGCAGTCTCATAGAGAGAAAGCACCGACAACGACCGGAAATCAGAGCGGCTTTTCACTTACGCTTATATGTAAGAATGGCGCGTACCAAAATTTTAACGATTACGATGGAAGCAGTATTTGTCGTATAAATAAAAGAAACATTCTTTAAATGAAAGTCTTTGCAGATAAAAGCACAACAGTTCAGCGTGTTTGTTCTCCATCAACTCTGATTCGTCTATACGTTACCGATAAGAAAACTTAGTCGTAAGTCGGATTTGTGGTGCTTCTTCCATGGTGAGAATGTCTTCACCGGATGATGGTAACACTATTTGAGGATTTTTTTTCTTTTTCTTTTCTTCGTAGAAACGTAGAAGACATGTAAAAATCTTTTATCTCCTCCAGAAACACTGACGTTGTCTTTCCATCACTTATTCAATGTTAAAAGCAAAGAGAACATCAAAGTGACAAAATTCGTTGAAACGCCAGTGTGTGTATTCAAAATATGAACACTTGCCAATTAAAACGACCCACGAAACTATGCATTAGCTTATTACTAGTGTTCATTCTAATCAGCATTGCTGTCAAACTGTTCTCTTCATTGGAACTTGCGGCAAAATCACCAGATAATATTGAAACTTTAATAATCACTCACCATAAACAACAATCAGATTGGGCTCCTTTTGATCGTCGAATAACTCCCCGACATCTATTTCAATCATTTTTTTCTATTCAACAAGATTCGAAATGGTTAGCTAAACCAACGTTACATTCACCAACATTTCAAGAAATTCATCGACTACTCTTTGGATTAAGCGCACCCAATATCTATACCACTTGGCCGAATTATTTTAAACAGAAATCGGATTCAACATATCCACACACATCTCTAACGCAATCTATCTTTGAAAAAATTCTGGAAGAAGTTGATATTCCTATTAGATTTGTAGTCGAAGTTGGTAGTTTTATGGGTAAATCAGCAATTAACATAGGTAAAGTCTTACTTCAAAGCCAGTTCAATCAAAGCTATGTTTTACTATGTATCGACACATGGCTCGGTGGTCTCGAACATTGGGTTCGAGACGATTTTCGTGAAATGATGGGTATGGCGTATGGTAGACCAATTGTCTACGAACGATTTATCGCTAATATCATAGATAGTAATTTAACAAACCACGTTCTACCGTATTCAACCACATCGTTATTAGGCGCCCGTTTTCTGCTTGAGAAAAAACTCTTCCCTCAAATCATTTATTTGGATAGTGCACATTTACAAGGTGAAACATATATCGAACTTGAATTATACTGGTCAATTCTTCAAACTGGTGGTGTCCTTGTCGGCGACGATTGGGACTGGGAAGCTGTACGATGTGATGTTCTCAGATTTATCGATTCGAACCAACTAAATGTTACTGTATTATCAGCAAAAACTTGGTTTATTAAAAAACTGATGCGTGTTTAACGTTCGAATAAAACAAAATCGCAAACTTGTTTCATAGGATTGTATCAATGTTACTATTAGCCGTACGATTTTATCGTTCTTAACACGTGCTTTCGTCTCCGTGTGTTGTTGTGTATATGCGCGTCTACCGTCGATGTTTTTTTTATGTAATTTCTCGTGATTGCAACACTTCATGTTGGAAGAACACACGCACATCATCCTTTTTTACATTATAAAACAGCCTTGTATTATTTTTCCTTTGTGAGACCAATTGAGTTTTTTACTATCACGTAGGAATCTTAGCATATATAATAATGACAACCAATGCAAATACAACACAGGGAATGTGAGTAAATCAAGAAATTGATCTTTATTATACAATCCAATGGCGAAATTTAGTCGACGAATCACTATTAAATTTCCCTTTCCTACACATAAAAATGCCATCACTGACGACTACATAGTCTCCGGTGATGTCTTAGGTGTTGGGGTTAGCGGAAAAGTTTATCGGATTCAAAGTCGAAGGTCTGGACAAAAATACGCCCTGAAAGTATGAATGAATTATGCAATTGGAAATTACCAATTCAGTTCTTACTTTGTTTTTTGTTGATTTACAGATTTTAACTGATTCAGATCTAAGCCGACGAGAAGTGATTTTACATAAAAAAGCATGTGAGGATTGTGAATATATCGTAAAGATACTACATGTCTATGTAAGTTTACATTGATGAAATTTACGTTTCTCTTTGATTTAACTTTTGATTGTTAGCAAAATATGTTTCTCAAGCACAAGTCAATATTAATCGTTATGGAATAGTATAAATTTAATTTTTCTGTCTTGTGATATCACTGTTGGTTTAACATTCTGTTTAGTATGGAAGGTGGGGAATTGTTCAGTCGTATCACTTCGCGTAGTAAAAGCGGTTACACTGAACGTGATGCGGCTAGAATAATAGCCATGATTGTTCAAGCTGTAGCACATTTACATTGTATGGATATTGTAAGAAACTTTTGATCATTTCTGTGTCCATTTCTTTTCTCATGTGTTATTATTTATTGATAGGCACATCGTGAGTAAATAGAATCGTTTGGTTGATTATCCATATGTGCGCCTTATTTCGTATGTAGGTGATTTGAAACTAGAGAATTTATTGTTTGCAACTAAGGAAGACGATTCGATTCTAAAACTCTCTGATTTTGGATTCGCCAAGGAAGGTAAAAAGGACTATATGTTCATTGCGGTTTTTATTAGCTTTTTAAAAATCATTTTCCAGGAAATAATGAAGATTTACCATATAAAACGCCATGGTAATCAATTTTAAGTGCTAATATCTCTTATTTCTATGTTTTTATCTCTGTAGTTTTACACCCTACTATGTCGCCCCAGAAGTTATCTCTAAAATGCGATACGATAAGGCTTGTGATATCTGGTCGATGGGCGTTATATTATACATTCTTCTATGCGGTTTTCCACCTTTTTATTCGAAGAGTGATGAGGCGCGTTTAAGTGATGATATGGCAAGAAAAATCAAAGCTGGAGACTATCAATTTGATCAAAAAGAATGGGGTAGCGTATCTGACGAGGCCAAGTCAACGATACAACAGATGTTAAAAGTAAATCCTGCCGAACGTATTACTATTGATAAAATTCGTGATTGTTCATGGCTCACTGGACTCACTTCCGACAGACCAATTAACTTGAATTTACTTCAAGATGTAGATGCTCGAAATCAAATCGAAGTAAGTTTTATCCTGTTATATTTCGAATCAGTTCAATATATTTCGGTTCGTTTTTCTTATAGAGTGAATGTACGTATATACCGGCGTCTGTTTTATAATGAATAGACGAATTATATTCTTTCGTTTAGTTACGAATGCGAATAATTTGCAACGACGACTGGACCAAGATGGCAGCGATGGGGTAATGACCGTTCGTGGACCGGAAGCATCACGTATATCGAAGAAGCGTGCAGCACAGAAACGTCGATTAGAAGCTGAACAACAAAGAACGACTACAGATTGAATAAAAATATTCAATCGACGTCACTCAAATATCGATCTACTTATGAACAACTTTTGGTACTGATCTTGAAAGTGTTACACAAATTTGAAGAGCTATTTGTTTTCTTTTAATACTAATATATTTGCTATTTTCTCATGCAACACTATCTGCACGAATGTTCTAAATAGATTCGACATAACTATATTATTTTCAAGCATATTCTACACTTTTTGTTGTTTTCGTTAGGAATGTGTTAAATGTCATTCATTCATTTTATATTTGAAATAATTTCCGAACGAAAGTTTGGAAGAAAAATGTTATTAAAATTGGTTCTTCATACCAACAGGTGCAACGTCCAAGACACGCGTTTTGACAAAATACATATCGGCTAACCAAGCTGGAAGTAATGACAAAGGATAGTAAACAAATTTTGATTGCCAACCAGGCTTATAGCGAATGCATGGGACTGTACTGGAAACTGCGTGCTCCAATGCTCTCACCACTTTGATTGGATCCTCGGCATTTCTCAGCAAAGGATTCTCCGCCATTTTTTTCAAATAACTTTTACAATATTCTTCACCCCATCGTTCTTTTGCACCAGGTGACCATTGCGTGAAAACGTCCCGCACAGCTTGAGTATGTTTTTGAACGATTGCAGTGCGCATGATGCCTGGCTCAATGATACTAACATGTAAACCCCATGAAAACATTTCACGACGAAGGCAGTCTGAGAAGGATTCCAGTGCGTATTTCGAAGCGCAATAGGCTGAGCCTGATGGTGGACTGATGAAACCTGCAATTGAACAGATATTGATAACACGGGAGCCTCGTCTTGCAATTAATAAGGGTAAGAATGTTTTAGTCATGTCAACGTGTCCAAAAAAGTTAATGTCCATGATTCGACGCATAGATTCTGTTGTAATCCAATCCACGTGTCCACCTGTAGAAACACCAGCATTGTTCACTAAAGCATGAAGAGTTTTTGTCTTCGCTGCAACTAATTCATATGCCGACTCAATAGATTCTTTTTTTGTAATGTCAAGTTGAAAAACCGTCGCTTTTGTTGATAATTGACTGGTCAATGTAGTTACACTATCGGGACTGTAAACACCAGCCAGAACATTATATCCTTGTTTATCAAGTTCGATAGCAAGTCCATTGCCAAAGCCAGTGTCACAACCACTGATCAGAACATATTTACCTTTAGGATCTACGTTAGGCGCAGGATTGAAATGTTGATATAATTGGTAAGCGACATAGGCAAGGAGAAGAAATCCAATTAATAGAATCATTTTTTGTTAACGTGCTTTAGTATAACGTATGAGATGTAAAGGGCAAAGTAATAATCGTTGTATGTGTATATATATATGTGTCTCCTATGACGATGCTGATATGAAGAAAAGAAAAATACACTACTATCATCAACAGGCACGTTTTTTTTCGTTCTATCTTTCAAAGAGTATGGCTTTATATATGCTTTAAGATAACGAAATTGTCATCATGGTGATGACGAATACAGATTATATTTTAACTTTGCCCCTTGTAAAATGTATTCCTTCGCTACTGCTACCAGGATAGCAGAGTATAAGTGTCCTGCGGGAACGACTTCTAATGGTTCCCTTTCCCTATTCCCATTTTACCCAAAGCTGTTAACGACTGACTCTGAAAAGACTATATTTATGGTGGCTGAATAACAATTCAGTTAATATTCAATGAATATTCTTATGTTTTCTGACATAAACTTGATATTTTTCTATCAGTTCTGTCAAAAAAAGAATTTAGTATGAAATACTACGAGATATGATAGGAATATCTATATATACCAAAATAAGATGATCAAAATTTAGGGAACGTCAATTTTCAGCATCGTTCCCATTCCCTAAGTCTAAATGGGAATAGATAAAATTAGAGAAAAAAGTCGTTCCCGCAGGACACTATAGCAGAGTGAGAATAAAAGTGACGTTCGGGACAGCTATTATATTATTAAGCGGAACGAGTTTTTTTTATAAGAATGGAAAACTATCGTCCGAAGGGGTTCATTCATTTCCATCTTATCTCATCCAATAGAGTATAAAGATCTTGAATGACACTGAGCGCTATTTGATTGTTGTTGTTGTATTTTTTGAATGGAATAAAAATCTTACTGTGAAACTTCTACAGAAAAGAGCCTGATTCATTTTGACTATCGACTGTTAGACTATCTTCGCGCGAAAAATGCCGCTATAGAAAAGATTTCAAAGAAGCATTTCCAGTGATTACGATGGATATGTAAATGAGATACTTCTATCGATAGTGATAATTACTTGTGGAGAAAAATAATAAATGCTATGAAAAACACACACGTTTCAGCACACACTGTATAAAAATAACAGCTACTCTCGTTTACTTTCAAACACACACAAACATTCATATCTTACTGCAGTTTCAACGACACGGCGTGATATTGTATAATGAGTGATAGTTATCCTGATGATCTGCCTGTTTATTGTCTAGTGCTCAGCGGTCTGCTCCTCTTTCTAACCATCTTATATCCAGCTATGACTGTATCTCAAGCGCCTCAATCACCGCTTCCACCCGAATTAGACACTAGTGTGATTGTATTTGGTGTTATTGCCTTTGTATTTGTGCCTATCATCGTTCTTATATGTTGTTGCCGCTCTATTTATAATTCTCTCATCACATCCCATATAGAATTGTACATAGAGAAGTGGAAACGGATAGACGAGTTATCTCGTATAGAAGAAAGTCGTCCATTGGCTATTATTTATGCCAACAGTTTACTTGATCATGTTTTGAAGACGTCTAACTATTCGGGTGAAACCATGCGTCAAAGACTTGCATCAGCTAAAGATATTTTCAAAAATGCAGAGCAAGTACAATGGGCAAATGATTTACGCAACAAAATTGCACACGAAATCGACATCCAAACACTATTGAAAGAAGATTTCGATAATGCTTTACAATACTTTCGACAAGCGCTGGTTGATTTGCATGCACTAAAATAAAAAGAGTTTAGATATGAGAAAATTGATAAATTTATTTGACGAGAGAGTATGTTGTCTAATTCATAATGAAGGAAGTGCATGATGATGTTGTTGTTGTCAATATATGAGTCAAAATAAAGAAAAAAAACTGTGTATTCTTTCTTACAGTAATTTCATAGGTATTGAAGCATACCATGTATAGTCGTAAGCAACTGTATGCACGTTAGTTTTTACTTATTCATGTGAAACAATTTCTAAAGGTAAATTACTCTCGGATCGAACGAAGAAACGTGACTATTTTATGTATACCGTCGGTAAAAATTTAGAAGAGAAATTCAAATTTGGAAATTAGCTTTTCAGGCGCAAACGACATTTAGATGGTGTCTACTACCAATTCGCATCTGGTGATTGATGAAATTCGATCTCACCTATCGAAGGGTTTTGGTTCTGCGAAAGTAATCAAGAAAACAACTGGACTGTACAAATCAAAACGATTTCATTGTCAACTTCTACTACCCTTATCAATTGCGATTGTTTCTTTTGTCGTTGGTATTCTTTATATAAATAACTGTCCAATCCAACCGTATATTCCAATCTATCTTCTTGTTCAAGGTGCAGTTGGTCTTTTTATTCTAATCATTCATGTAACTGCTATCGTATACATTTTGTATATTAACAGATATAAATATCAATTTATTGGTACTATTGCCTTTTTAACTGCGTTTCTTTTTCTCTTTCAATTCGCATGGTTCATCACAGGAAATATCTGGGTCTTCGGTTCAGTACAACGCGTTCAATTTACGAATCCAGCTAATACTACGTCATATTGCAATGGAACTGCTTATCGAAGCGCCTTTTGGTTGATCATTGCTGCATATGCGATGAGTGTGTTTTTCTGCTGTTCGTTTACATGGATACCACAGTCGGGTGCATCGCCTACTAATGGTATTATTAAAGTGAAAAAACAAATACCGAAACTCAAACGTATGTTGAAGGGTAATAATAGTCGTCCTGAA
Organism: Adineta ricciae; assembly: GCA_905250025.1. NCBI lineage: Eukaryota > Metazoa > Rotifera > Eurotatoria > Adinetida > Adinetidae > Adineta > Adineta ricciae. The sequence continues at coordinate 225,151 of CAJNOJ010000143.1, read as the reverse complement.
TCAATACACGATGTTATAGAAGTTCGACTCTAAAAGTCTGTTAACTAAACAATGAATTGTTATCAATGAAAAATGTTTTCTTCATGGAATTTATTGAATCTATTCGATACTTTGTATTTGATTCAGCATAATAAAAGTTACAGGCCAACGTAACTAGATCGAACTTGCTTTTCTCGATATTTGTAGAAAAAGGGTGCACGAGTGAGTTAACACAATCGAAGGAGTAGGTTTTGTTCTTACTTAGTTTGATTACGTTCATTTCTACCTGTTTACTTTATATATCAATAATTAAAGATCATCTGAATCTGAACATAATCGGAGATGATCACGAGATATTCTGGTGTTAATTCAGAATTTGTTTATTATTATTATTCGCTTTATTCCGATACATTCCAAACTCTTTACCGTTTTTGTCGAATTGACCACTACAGTCATCCTATTTTCACCAATAGATCCGCTTTTATATTCTTCTTATAATTATCCAACTCTGTCTGAGTACACTGTATCCCATTGCCATTTCTTCTTACTGGTAAATATCATTAGGAAGATTACCATTGTCAGGTTTCTCTAGCAAATTGGTATGCAGCGATAGCATGGACAATGCTAAACTGATTCCATCCTGATTCGGTTACAGCTATAATCTGTATATACGTGATACGCTATGTGCATCAGCATTCCCCAAATTTTGTATATCAACAAAACAGAAGGGTTGTACGTGATTTTATTGCAATTAGATGGATGTTATACTTGTTCATTTCTGCACCAAAATATACAGGTGTATCAGCAGATTATTTAACTATTACCTATGTTATATTCGAATATGTGAGTCGGTGGATAGATTATTTTTCGTTACTTACAATTTTGTTCTCGTTTTTTAGTTTGAGTATTGTGCATATATGTTATGCACGACATATTCGTATTCTATGAAGAAAAAGGCCGAATCATGTCAATTCGACGTAGAATGAACGATTTCTTATGTTCTTTCTCAGTATTCAAATGTCCGTATGTTTATACACGTTCATAGCCAATAGCGATACTTACAGACGATTAATATGCTTGAAATCGGATCATATATTTTATGTGTCTGTGTTAGTTTTGTGAAACGTACTTTAATAATATGTCATGATTAGACACTATCACATATTTTTCAAACTTTCCAAGGGGTTTGTACATCATCAATGGAAGACTATTGTGTATTGAGCACATAGTTCGGAGAAACTACTGCTATAAAACTGGATATTTTTTTCAAAACATCATAGTAAAATTAACGGCGACCTACAATTGTTCTTCTCATTTAGGTCGAGTCAAACGAGATATCTAATGGCATCTGATTATTATTTATTTTTATTTCTTTAAGCAACTGTGAAATTATCACCTCAAGTTACTTGGCACGAGAATAGCACCACAGTGCTTCAGACAACGGATTTGCCTCTCTATCAACCAGTGGGAATATCGATTTCTAGTGGCGATGTTCTTTACGTCGCTGAGACAGCAAATAATACTGTGATCGCTGATCATTTGAGCTCTAATACAGTCGATACTAATATTATTCCGCGTAGATTTCATGACCTGCGCGATCTTTTCGTTTTCAACGATACACTTTACACCACTGAGCCAACAAAACCCAAAGGAAACAACCATACAAACGACACCAGAATCACCATTTTACATACATCTTCATGAAAATGGTGATATATATTTCAGCGACAGAAGAAAACACCAAGTGTTTCGTATTTGTTTCAACTCAACAAATATCAGTGTAGTTGCTGGCAATGGAACGAATGGATCGAGCGCAGCTCAACTCAGGGTTCCATATGAAATATTTGCTACTATTGATGAAACTATTTATTGTTGTTGGTCGATACAACCATCGGATTATGAAATGGTTGTCTAACGCCTCTGTTTGTATTTGTGTGGCTGGAAACTGTGATCTTGGTAGGAACGAACCATGCTTGATGTCATCTACAGATATAGTTGTTGATGAAAATGGATTTATGTACATAAGCGAAAGCGAGAGTACACAAATCACTCGATGGACGCCTAATTCAACGGCTAGTAAGTGTGTTGTTGGTTGCACGAAATCTCGCGGGAATGCTTCAAATCAATTAAGCGGGCCTCATTCATTAACATTCGACAAATATGGTTTGCTCTACGTTGTTGACTACGAAAATCACAGAAAGCAAAATTTTCAAATTCTCAATAATTCAGGTGAGTCATCTTACTATGTTATGACATATAATCTCAAAGGAAATAATTTTTCTCCTTGAACACTTGGGAGTTATGTATTATGAAAGTTAAAAACCCTGCAATATATTTTTTAATCCAATAGAGACATCAACGACGACTGGTTCAATGTCAGCTTCACAAGAAAGTAAATCTGACAAGAAATTGAACAGAAAACGAGCGCAACTACCAAAAACTTTAGCATCTTTGATTCATCGGTCATCGGTATTTGTAACTCCAAGTAAGCACCTCATAATTGTACTCTAATAAAAGAAATCGCACTGGTATCACTTCTTCTGCTATATCTGTTAATTTTCTTCAGTACCGTCAACACCACCGTTTTTTTGTCCCGCCAAAAGTATGCAACAATTCAATGAGCATTGGCATCAATTGTAGTTACGTGAACACTCCATGTCGTCGTCAAAGTGATTATTGCATTTACATAAACGATGACGATTACATTTGTTCATGCTCATCTGAGTTATTCAATGGCAAACAATGTCAGCATGATCATCGAATCTGCACACAAAAATCTTATCTCAATGGTAAGAGCAAAATATTGTGCTCTTCACTTCTCTTTATTGGATTGCCATTGAAATATTTCTCTCATATAGGTTATTGCGACGAGGGATATAAATGTGTGTGCGGACCGGATTGACCGGGCTTACATTGAGAACATCGAGTAAACTACTGTGACAATGCCTAATGTTATAACAGAGCTGTTTGTCGATCAACACATCCTAATTACACATGTATTTGCCTTGCTAGTTATTATGGCCAATATTGTGAATATACAACGACGAAATTCATGATTTATCGAATTATTGGAAAATCTGTGTCCTACATTGCTATCATTGTGATGACTGTTGTGGCTGCATTTGTAATTATTATGGATATCTTAAAGTATGGTTTTGGCATTGATCCAATGTGTGAAGAATTACGATGACTTCGACAAGGGAAACGAGCGAAACGACGTCGGCCTGTTGTTCAATGATTTGTGTATGTCAACGCACCATAAATCGTGTCTCAGCCCGAACAAGATAATAGTGTTTAAGAACTTGCTTTGCACATACAATCAAACAGAAACATTATTATCCTTCGCTCTAGCTTTTGCACCGAGATAAGAAGTGAAATGAACAACTGATCTTCGGATAAAATGAGCTATATATAGTTTATATATCTTTAATCCACTTTTCAACAACCGGCACACAATATCAATTTTTAAGTAGTGGTTTACTTGATAACTTCCTCAATTTTCTAATTAAAACTTAATTTGAGTAGTATATAATCTTGACGAAGCTGTCCGATTTCTCTTTCATTCTTATCTGTTGTCTAATGTCTGCTTCACTAGTTCTGAGTTCCACTCAAAAAATACTATATCGATTCGGCGGACCTCTGTTAATCGCAATCGGCAGTATCAGTTGCTTATTGAATTTATTGATATTCACGAAAGGTGCCTTGCGAAAAAACAATTGCACCATCTACTTTATCGCTGTTAATATTATCCATGTTATTTATCTTTATATGGGTCTTTTGTTCACATCGCTCTCATCGGGATACGGTATTGATCCAAGTGCTAAAAGCATCGTATTTTGTCGACTTCGCTTCTATGTTGGCTTCGTCATTTCGTGCTGCCAGTCATCATTGCTTGTTTTAGCAACGATTGATCGAACATTAATCACTTCACCAAATATTCGAATTCGAAAACTGGCTGCACGTCGTATGATGATTACAATCAGCATTGCCATGTGTCTGTTTTGGTCTCTAGCTCATACTCACGCACTACTTTTCACGGAAATTCATCAAATTGAACCGGATTCTTTTGTTTGCACATGTCAACAAGGAATATACATTATATTCATTACTTGTTATGTCGTTATCATCAATGGAGTACTGCCACCTATTCTAATGACGATTTTCAGTTGTTGGACGGTGAGAAATATTCACCGTTTACGTCGTATGCAACGTTTGTCACGAATATCGTCGAACACTGGTACAATAACAATTGGAAAATCATATAGTCTTCAATCGAAAGATCATCAACTCATACGAATGTTATTCGTCGAGATTCTTGTGTATGTCATCTGCAAAAGTCCATTAACTCTTCTCTTCATCTATTTACAAATAACAAATTATGACGATAAAACTACAGAGCAAGGGTTAGTTGAACTATTAACTCTTCAGATAATATTTTTTGTATATTACATTGAAAACAGTATTGGATGCTATATGAATATCATCGTCTCGAAAACCTTTCGCTCTGAATTCAAACGGATTGTTTTGCGCATTTATCATTCTTAACTGATTGCTTTTTTTCGTCTCAGAGAAATATTTAATCTGTATTGATACTGTTTTGATGAGATCCAAAAATAAAAATTGATTAAAAACAAAAGGCTTAAGATGCAAATCTCTCAACGTGTTGATATATTCTTCGTCAAGATTCGTATCGAATGATCAGTTTCCCATTTTTGCAATTCGAAGTGGGATGCGTGCTTTCCTTTTATTCTCTACGTTTTTTCACTTCGCACTTAGCATCTCAATTCATTCGCGTTCGGTCGAACCGACCCAACGTATTGATTGTTTTCCTGATGCTGCCTCTCCCTATTCCGGTTACTCGAAAAAAGCATGTTTAGCACGAAATTGTCTATACGATGATTGGACACCACCCGGAGTCAAGCAATGCTATTTATCACCCAATTATGGTTATATCTTGCGAGAAAGTCCTCGTGTAACAGCTAAGGGTATGCAATTCCGGCTACAACGTAATGAAGCCGTTGGTAGTATGTTTTCAAGTCCAATAAGAAATGTTGTCCTTGATGTACAATATTATACGGATGATATCCTTCGATTTAAACTATATGATGAAGATAACGAACGTTATGAAGTAAAATAATTATCGCTGACGAAATAAGAATATCAAACCATTTGTTTTTGTTTTGTTATAGGTACCTATTCAATTGAATTCGCCGTCGGATTATATTTCATTGCCTCAATATGAATTTATCAATGGATCACTTCCAGCAAACAATCGACTTTTCTCGTTTGCAATCAAACGTCGAGCTAATCAAGCCACATTGTTTGATACATCGTTAGGTGGACTTGTACTGAATGATCAATTTCTACAAATTGTTACACGACTTCAATCACCCCATGTTTATGGTTTAGGAGAAAATAATCACGAAACACTCAAACACGATGTGAACGAAAGAAGAACATGGGGAATCTTCGGCCGTGACCAAGGTTTGTCAAAGGAGAAGTGAATAACGTTGTTCAATTTTGAATAACTGTTTTCTTTAGGAACACATTGGAGTACAAATACGAACCACTATGGTTCGCATCCATTTTATCTCGTCATGGAACAAGATTCGGATGCATCAACTAGTCCTACAGGTAACATGCATGGTGTTCTTCTGCTTAACTCGAATGCTATGGATTATTCCTTTGAACCAACACCGTCATTAACTATGCGTACCATCGGTGGTGTCCTGGACTTTTTTGTTTTTCTTGGCCCTAAACCAGAGCAGGTCGTTCAACAGTATACATGGCTAATTGGTCGATCCATCCTACCACCATACTGGTCACTTGGCTTTCAATTAGCTCGTTGGGATTATGGAAATATCACCCACATGAAACATGTCGTCCAACGAAATTTAGATGCCGGTATTCCACTTGATGTTCAATATGCTGATATTGATTATATGGATGCTGAGAAAGATTTCACGATTGATCCTATCAATTATCCAGGATTGAAAGAATATTTTAAACAATTAAACGATGATGGCATACGAACCATCGTTATTTTGGATCCAGGAACCATTGATGATCAAGTCTATTATCAACCCACGATTGAAGGTATTCGTGAAGATGTTTTTATCAAATGGGATGATGGACAAGGACTCATGAAAGGCGCTTGTTGGCCCGGTGAAGTCTTCTTTCCAGGTAAGCATGTGATATTTTACATAGGTATAAAACAAATGGATCTGCTTTGAAATAGATTTCTTTACGCAACGAGCACAGAATTGGTGGTCACGATGGATCAATGATTTTTATCGGGTTAATTTAACTTTTGACGGTCTTTGGATTGATATGAATGAACCAGGTATAAATAGAACGTTGTTTTGACCATTAAAAATATGTCGATATTTTACTGTATAGCGCTATTCGATACGAACGATGAAAAACCGTGGAATTCAGCGGACACTCTCAGTAATCATACACTAAAATGCCCAAAGAATCTATTGGAAGATCCTCCGTATCGTACAAAAGCTGTATTTGGTTACGATGCTGGTATGAATCGTCAAAGTCGTTTATCAGATCGTACACTTTGCATGTCGGCACCACAAGGCGAAATCGATAGTAGAACTGGCAAACCCAAGTACCGTCATTATGATGTGCATAAGTATATGGTTAGATAATCTGTTCATGCTTGAGAAATGAGATTTGCGTTTAGTCTTTACGGATGGAGTCAAACAAAACCATCACTGGATGCTATGCAAAAAGCGACAGGCAAACGAAGTTTAGTCTTGCCGCGATCTACGTTTGTCGGTTCTGGTCAATGGAGTGGCCATTGGCTTGGAGATAATGGTGCAACATGGACTCAGATGAAACAATCAATCATTGGTATGATTGAATTCAATTGGTTTGGTATACCATTCAATGGTGCTGATATTTGCGGTTTTGATGGAAGACCCACCGAAGAAATGTGTATTCGGTAAAACAAAAATGAAGCTATTTGAAACGATTTTCCAACAAATCATCTCGTTCTGATCTCTTTTAGTTGGATGCAAGTTGGTGCATTTTACCCATTCTCTCGAAATGTACGTTCTTCGATGACATTCCTTTCGTTTTCGTCTAAAACTGATATTCAATTTAGCACAATGCTTGGAAAGGTCCGGATCAAGATCCAGCATCATGGTCGTCATATGCTGTCAATGTTATGACTTCGGCTCTACGCATCCGATATACTCTTCTTCCGTATTATTATACACTTTTCTATAAAGCACATACTCAAGGTTCCACGGTCATTCGTCCATTGTTTCATGAGTATCCGACAGATAAGGCAACTTTTGATATTTCTTCACAGTTTTTAATCGGCTCACATATGATGATTGTACCGGTCACCGATGAAGGCGCACAGATTGTTCACCCTTATATTCCTTCAACGCATTGGTATAATTATTACACTGGTGTCAAAATTTCTGCTCAAAAGAAAACATTCGCAATTGCAGCACCTTTAGAAACCATACCAATCTTACTTCGAGGTGGTGCTATCATACCAACACAGGAATTCGCTAATAATACTAAATTGTCAAGGTAAACTTATAAATTCTGATTCAGCCTTCCATATAATTGCTGAAATGTTTATATTTTTAGAAAGTTACCATTTGGTTTAACTGTTGTGCTCAATTCGACTGGTGATGCTGTTGGTGATCTTTTCTATGATGATGGCGAATCTATAGATACCATTAAGACGAACTCCTATTTCTATGCAAATTTTACATGGTCGTCTACCAATGGTCAATTGATCATCAACGTCATTAAAAATAACTATCCTGAAATGTCACAGTTAATTTTAGACTCGCTGACCATCTATGGTCTCGATGAAGTTCCCGATACTATCACTGTTGATAATAGAACATTTCAACCGAGTAAACGAACCAATACAGAGATTATTGAAGTCAAAGGATTAAGATTGGCTATGGGTACAAATTATACATTAAGCTGGAAGACTTCGGAAAATCCAATCGTGCAACCACCTTCTGCGGTTACTGATGATCCAAAATATCGCGTAGATTGCTTTCCTGATCCTAGTAAGAGAATATCACATCGAATATGACTCATATGACTGGAATTTAACCATTTAGATGCAAATGAAAATGCTTGTCGTGCACGTGGTTGTAATTGGGATTTAAGTAAAGGGCCAGGCATTGTTGCATGCTATATACCAAAGGAAAAAGGTGGCTATGAACTGACACAAGGCCCAACACAACTGTCTGATTCAGTTACACAATATTCATTGTCTCGACGTTCATCAACAGGCACTTCTCTATATGGCAATGACATTAATCAATTAGACGTTCAAATCAACGTTTCAGGTGGTGATAAAATACGTTTAACAATCAGAGATGCCAATGCCGAACGATATGAAGTTCCTGTACCTATCCACTGGAATTCCTATGGTCCAAGTGAATCTTCGCCGGTTCAATTTCATTTTGAATTAACTCAAACACGTTCAGGACAAGTTGGTTTTCGCATTCGACGTAACAATACCGGTTCAATTATTTTCGACACATCCTTCTTTGCCGAAGGCTTTATCTATGACGATCAATATCTTCAGTTTATAACAACAACTCCATCGCGAAATGTTTATGGTACAGTAGAAAACTAAAAAAAAACAGATTCACAATCAGTGATTTTGTCCATTCAAAGGTTTTGGTGAAAATACTCACAAAAGTTTTCGACATATTTTGAAAAATTCAGATCGTTACGGTATATTCGCCAGAGATCAACAACCGTTCGGAGGAAACGAAAATTTGTATGGTACACATCCATTCTATATGGGCATAGAAGAAGATGGTCAAGCATTCGGTGTTCTTATCTTCAATTCTAATGCTCAAGATTACAAATTTGATGAATTTGTAGAAAATCAAGCGATGCTTACCTATCGAACCATTGGTGGTATATTAGACATGTTCTTCTTTGCAGGACCTACTCCCGAAGAAGTTATTAAACAGTATCAAACTTTGATCGGCCGACCTATCATACCACCATATTGGGCACTCGGATTTCAGTTATGCCGATATGGTTACAATACATTGAATAATATGAAAGCAGCAATGATGCGAACCCTCAATGGAAGTATCCCTCTGGATGTTATGTAAGTAGAAAGAAAATCTTCGCACCTATTTTCCGCTCGTGTTTGTTAGGTATGGTGACATTGATTATTTCGATAAACGTCTTGATTTCACCTGGGATCCAAATAATTTCAAAGGTTTACCCGAGTATGTCGATTGGTTACATGAAAACGGAATGAAATTCATAACGATTTTGGATCCTGCCATTGATTCGGAAGCAAAAAATTACGATGTCTACACTCGCGGGCAAGATAAGGATATTTGGATTAAATGGCCTGCACGACGAAACGTCCAGTTTAGTGAAACTGGTAATCGCAATATGCTCGGTTATGTATGGCCAGATGGTTAGTTATTTCGCTCCGAAAGGAGCCTACTTGTCGGTTCGACATACTACAATGTTATTGCGTCGTTTAGGTAAAACAGTATTTCCCGATTTCTTTTATCCACCAGCACAAGAGTGGTGGCAATCGGAAATTGCTCAGTATCATTCGAAATTGAAATTTGATGGCCTCTGGATTGATATGAAGTAAGATTTTTTTTGTATGCTGAAGTAATCCCTGACCATGCTTTCATATATCACTATTATAGTGAGCCAGCTAATTTTGATACAAATAAGCCAAGACCATTCAACTATAATCGTCCTGAAGATTGGAATTTACATTGTCCAAAAGACGAGTCATTGGAAACGCCAAAATATAAAACAGCCATTCTCGGAGAGTATCTCTCCGACAAAACTATGTGCATGATTGGTGAACAAACCGATGGAAACGGCAAAACATATAGACATTATGATGTACATAATCTGTATGGGTGGTCAGAAACAGTCGCTTCGTTACCAGCGGCGCGTGCATTAGAAAATAAACGTTCAATCGTTATCAGTCGTTCAACGTTTCCAACATCGGGTGCCATGAGTGGTCATTGGTTAGGTGACAATTCAGCAAATTGGGCACATCTCAAATACAATATCATTGGAATATTAGAATTCAATTTGTTCGGTATCCCTTATGTTGGCGCGGATATTTGCGGCTTTGAAGGTACTACAACAGAACAGATGTGTCAACGATGGATGCAACTGGGTGCTTTCAATCCATTCTTCCGCAATCACAACGGCTTGAATTATCCTGATCATGATCCTGGCAACTTCCGACCTGCTGTTGTCGATTCGAACCGTCGAGTTGTTGAAACACGTTATACTCTTAATCCATATCTATACACATTATTTTATCGAGTTCATCGCAGTGGAGGCACAGTTGTTCGTTCTATGGCACATGAGTTTCCAACTATACCAGAATGTTGGTCATTGGATGAACAATTCTTATGGGGTTCACATCTCTTGATCGCACCAGTTATCAAAGAAGGACACGAACATAAAGATGTCTATCTACCAGCCACCGAACGATGGTTTGATTATTATACTGGTGCAGAGTACACTACATTTGGTCATATCACTGTCACAGCACGAATGGACTATCTACCATTGTTCATACGTGGTGGTGTTATTATTCCTCATCAGCAAAGTGCTCTGAACACAGTTCTGTCACGAAAGAAATCATTCTTTCTAGTTATTGCACTAGACAAACGTGGCAAAGCGCAAGGTGATCTATTTTGGGATGATGGTGAATCAATCGATACGTTTGAAAGATCACAGTTTAACCATTTCATCTTTACATGCAATTCACAGCGTTTACTTCTCGAACCGTGGACATTTGATTATCCTCAAATGGATAGAGAAGTTAAATTAGATGAAATTAAAATCTATGGTATGAGCATGCGGCCGACCAGTATTACATGGAACGGACAACAATTGACTCCGTCCGTTCAATGGGCCTATGACGACAAGATTAATGTCTTACGTATGAAAGCATTAGCTTTAGATATGGCAAGTTCGCATAAGTTTCTCATGAATTAATTGGTCTTTCGATCGCTTTTTTTCTAAGAATAAACTGTTTCAAAACTTAAATCATCAATTTGTGTTTATTAATGAAATATACATCCGTGAATAAGAAGCGTTCCAACAAGCAAAAAAGAACATTTAATCAGTTTTAGAGACAATTTCTGATATTGATCAGACTGGTAAGAAATAGAACTGATATCCAATTGATTGTATTAGAAGACGCACTATTTGCTTCTCGTATTGCTTTGTAACGACAAGCCATGTTGTCTGTTTCTATGAATGTAACTGTTCCACCATCTCCACTTAAGGTAACACTGATGGGTTGATTTTGAAATCGCAGGTCAAGCGAATTGGTATTCGGTATCGGTTGTGTCGTATCTAAAGTGGGTGATGAGCTTGAGCATTGACCGGTAAATCTACCTTGGATGTGAAGATTATTATATCGTCCAGGGTTGAAATAGATGACATCCGTTAGACAGCAACAATCGGTTTTATCACAATCGTCCGTTGCACGGAATGAACCAAACCACATTTGTGGATTAGCTGCTCGTGATATTGGTACATCACTCGTACATTGATAAGAAACTCGTTCGGCTCCTTTCATGCAAATCGATGCAAACTCCGTCTCACATATTGATTGGCACGTTTCGCATGTCGAAGTTGTATAATTCTTTGGAGATATCAATGAACAACGATCGCTTGTACAGCATGAACAACTGCATTGAAATTCATATACGGTGTGAATAGCACCCGAAGTGACAGCAATGATACAGATGAACAGTATTAGCTCGTAATGCATTCTAACAATTATTCAACAGAAAGATAAAATAAAGCTGTCATAGAGCAACTTCACGAACTTTATATGATGAAAGGCCAGATACTAATATTGACAAAAGACCGAATATCTATCGCACTCAGAAAAATTCTCTCAATTTTCGAATATCAAGGTATATTATTTTTTATTTGATTGTTTTTCTTCTCGCATAGCATGTAACAGGTCACATTGTGATTTTCGAAATACGCACTGATTTTGCATGAGTAGTAATTTGATCAAAACGATTTCTTATTTACTTATGTCATTTGTTTTCATTCAGAAATATCTAGACAAAAGAAATCGAGATGTTTTCACTCGACCATCTAAATATCAATATTGATTCAAAGAAAATGAATTGCATTGAAAACGGAGCTGTTTGATAATGCGGATCGCATTTTCACTGTTTTAATCAGGAAAGATGAAGCATATAAGTTTATGTAGTTCTCTTTTGTTATTGTCGATACATCATTTCATAACGGCATTTTCCTTCCTTCTGTACTGCACAGTACTATAAGAAGAGAATCGCTAGTGCTTAAAATAATACTTGTATCCCTTTGATTTTTTATCGAGTCTAAAAGCTAGTGAAGGTTACTATAATCGTCGAATATAGATTTTGCTGTTGAAAAAGAATGACTTTTTATTTCGATATCATCAAAATTCAAAGTAGTTAGTTTTAGTATTTTTCTTATGTTAAATGATATTTCTATATTGATACGAATGCGAATGACCCAAAGCGTTCGTAATCTTTATCTTCATATTTCTTATCAGTATACTGTTAATAAACTGAATGCTTTGTAGTGGGTTTCATTTTGTCAAACCACACGGATAATGATGTGCCAGTTAAACGATAGCTATAGGATCCGTTGTCATCTTTAAACCACTTTAAATATATTTCCTCAACAGGATGGTAGCTTTGTGTGCACAAAAAATTGATACTTGATCTGTATTTTAGTTTTTCAACCACTAAATTCATTTGGTATGCCATGGATATTGAGACAGTCAAATGTTTTACGTTTTCGGGGATTTCTGAACATACGTCTAAATCATAATTAGATAGGCATCTACTATTTCCAGTACCCAACAAATATAAACAACGAACATTATGCGCTAGTTTCAGAAGTAAAGCGACATCATAGTGGAGCATCTTGAGAGGATGTTCTGATGAGCCAGTCATTTCTAATGTTAATTTAGTTACACTTGGTAGGTTGATCAGAGTGGAGAGGGACCGAAGCGAACCTGGCGGCCAAATATCGGGCAATTGTAATATGAGCCATTCTATATTTGGAAAGACTGACGTATATGGTAGACCGGCTGGTATTCCTGTGGATAAATCCAAACGCAAGATGCGTATGTGGTTCATAATGGGTACATTGCTGATGATTGGCGTTGAAGTTGAACGAGAAATGTGCTTCGAATAGAAGATGTATTCAAATTTAGGATCGTGTGCAGAGGGTGAATGAACTATTAGAGATAGTGGGTGCGTTGTATAGTCACATATAGCATACCAACGTTTGACTTCTGTCCAGAAAGGTGTTTGAAACGGTGCAATCACGTGCTCCACGCTTGGAAAAAATAATTGTCCTGTTTCCACGAGAAAAAACTCGAATTTGATCAGAAGAGATAGAGTACTTTCCACTAGCAATTGCCACTCGGATATATGTAGTATAAAATCGTGTAAATTAACACAACGCAATAAATAAAGATGATTTAGCGTCGGAGTTAACAAAAGAAGAGCTTGAAGTGTATTCATATTTATACTACTATATTTAAATGTCAATGAAGACAATTGGCAAGCAGGTTTTAAATCAGGTATTGAATTAATTGAGTTAATTGCTAGCAGTTGTTCAACCACTAGTATTTGTAAGTGAGGTAAACGATGGAGTATTTCACAGTATGCACTAACACTTTGACAATGAATTTCCAGATGTTGTATCATTGACAAAGGAGACAATGTTATTCGAGACGCATCAAGAGTCATCACATCTAAACAAAATTTCCAAAGAGTGGGTAAGGATGTGACCATAGATAAATCATTTGCAATTGCATCATCGGTAGATAAATCTTCTTTTGAAATAATGATTAATTTCTCGAGTCGCATATTTAGAACGTCTTTTAAAATGACATGTAAGTAACATTGGTCAATTTCCAGAAGAGTAAGTGAACGCAATTGTGTGTATTGTTTTAAACGAAAGCATGAAAGAAAATATTCAATTTGACCGGGCGTTTCAGCATCATTCGATAATGTCAAAGATTTGACTTGATTTGGTCGAATTAAATTACAGAGATAATGAAACTCTGGCTTTGATATTGAATTGAGGTGAAGATTGAATTGATCGTACGTATTCACAAATGTAGAAAATTGCTTGCAGACAAGACGAACTGAACGGACAATAGTTTGTGCATCGAGATGACGAAAAATATAAAAAACGACTTCTGGAGGTAAACGAAAAAACGACGAATCTTGTTCGACGGACATTTTACTAATCAAAAAAAGAAGTATGGCGAGAGTATATTGTTTTTTCCAACATAAAGTAAATCAAGACAAGGTTTGTTTCGTTCTGTTTGGTAAATACAAGGTACTTATTAGGAAGAAGAAATCTCAGATTCGATCTGAATCTTACTTTTTAGTTTGAATCATTACTATCTAAATCTTGACTGGTAAAAATGTGTTTCCATTTCAGCAGAGTTTCTTCAGAATTAAAGTCTTTAAAAACGCGTTGATAAAAATAACAGTTATGATTAAATCAAACCACGTTGGTTTCTTCCAACATAAAAAATATCTTTCTTTCTTTCTTTCTTTCTTTCTTTCTTTATATCGTTTCCTTGTACACGCGTGATTTTACGTTACAGATGGCATATTTCGAACCGACTGTAGTAATCTTTGGTTCTCCGCGAACAATTTCAACGATCAGTTTGCGAGTGCCCGTGCAATTATTGTTTATATTCGATGAGGCAGCACTCGAGCAGCTGATTAGGACAAATCCGAAACTCGATGAACCATGTCTACAACGATATTTTATCGCTTTGTTTGATCCTCTCAATGAAAATCTTATGAGACGAGTCAAAGACAATCATCGAGTAGTAACCGTTTATGAGAAAACTCAAGATCGCTTACTACGACAATTTACATTAGATTTAACAAATGATATCGTTCGATTTTTGACTTCTGAAGGTGAAAAACAGATACGATTGGAAAGAATACCTCTAGCAAAAGTTTATTATCAACAAGCACGAACATTAAAAGAATGGGTCATGTCATTATTTAAGGTAACTAGATGTAAGCTAACTAGTACATGATTAATCTTGGACCATAAATTTATCTTTTAGGCTGAACCTTGTCATATTCTGTTGATTCCGCTGAATAGTAGTCAAGCAAATCTTGATAGTGCCCAGCAGAGATTGCAGAAAATTTGTAAGTACTTTCAAGAGTACCATCAAAATAGGGATGTTCTATTCTAGGTAATAGCATGGGATGCACTTCAGTAATTATTCGTCAATTGAACGATTATATACCGCACACTGGCAAGCATATATCACTTTTGCCGCATGAAAATCTTCTATTTTCTAATGAACATCCAAATAATATGTGTCAACGCATTAAGAATCTATCACCTATTCGGTTTTATCTCTACGGGAACGAATCATCTATACAGAGTGAATGGAGTAAATTAATGATTTCGACTGAAACGGATGTTATGCAGGATGAAGATAACTGGTGTGCATTTCTAGAAAATGAGCGAGTTCAAGATGATATCAAATGGAATTTCGCATTTACATGTACGAAAGAATGGAAAGTATCACGAGTTGCGCCCACTGATTTTAGTCGATTACATGAAAATCCTCGATTTCATTCGGCACTTCGTCGAGCTTTCATCACATTCGCTGACCGTCAAATCGAAGTTAGTGCAGAAATATTTGACTGGTATGAAATCTGCATCTCGACAGAAAGTCTTCAGCGTGAAGTAAGACAAAAGAAAACGCTATCTGTTCCATGCAATCTCTATAATCATTTTTTTCATAGCCCAAATTAGATCGTGAAGAGCAAAATAGAAAAACTAGTAAACGGAAGGAGATGGCCTATGTACTTCGAAGCAAAGGCCGTTTCCAAGATCTGTCTTCGTTTAACTACGCAGAATTGGAGAATTCGAAAAATAAGTCAATTTCATTCATTTGGCTCGACGAAATGTTAACCGAATCACCTGCTGAATTTGACCGATTGATCAAACCGTTTCAGTGGACATTCTTCACTAAGATACCCACTTGCTTAGCATTCATTGAAACACAATTACGCGAACAACGATACATTTTTCTAGTCGTTTCAGGATCTTTGGGCAACGAACTATTTCTAACAAATGTATGTCTAACCAAACAATTGTTTGCGACGTATGTTTATTGTGCTCATCTCAGTCCAAATTTTGAATGGACTGAGGATAACTCGGCAATTCAAGGGGTGTTCAATGATCAGAACCAACTGCTCGAGAAAATACAAATGGATCTTAATCCATTTAAGCAATCATCAGGTGCATTTGATTCTAAATGGTACAACCCATCGAAGATGGCTAATCACATAACAGTGAGATCAAGTTCCGACATGATTTTCATATCAAATTTCGATACATAATCTCTATTCTAGATACCACAAAGTATGGATGATACAGAATCATTATTACCATTACCAATCAGTGTTTACAATGAAGAACAAAAACACGTGTTTCTTGGTCATCAACGTACAATAGACACTATTCTTTGTATGCCTCATACAAACGAGTCTAAATTGGAAATGATTGCTGAATTTCAACGTCTGTATTCTCATAATGAAACTATACTTGCGGAAATCGAATGTTTTCGAAATGAATACTATAGTAGTGCAGCCGTTCGGTGGTACACACGAGATTCATTTGTTTCCAGAACAATCAATCGAACACTTCGAGAGAGCAACGTGGACGCTATGTTTAAACTACGATATATTCTTTCTGACATATGTGACCATTTAGATCACTCACATCAACATAGATCTTGGCTCCGCGCATTCAACGAACCATTAGCAAATGTGTACTATCGGGGTCAGCTAATGTCTCTTCGAGAATTTGAGAGTTTCCAAAAACTTCGAGGAAATATCATTTCAGTCAATACATTCTTATCAACAACGACATCGATGCAAGTTGCATTGATGTTTAGTAGTAAATTTCATGAGTCTTCGAACTTAGTTCCAGTGGTGTTTAGTATACAAACGGATTCCAGAGCAAAAACGCGTCCATATGCTGACATATCAAAGTTTTCAACGTTTCCAGACGAAGCTGAAACTCTCTTTGGTATGGGCAGTGTCTTTCAAGTGGGTAATATACGTGAGCTTGCGGATACAGAACACGTGTGGATCATTCATTTGAAAACAATAGATTTAAACAATATAAACCTTTGAATTTGATTACGTTCTTTTTCACTGTACACGTTCAGTATCATAATTCAAAAATAAAATAACCGTTTAGTTAGAAAATCCGACTTAACCCTCTTGATTATATTGAAAACAAACTTAAAACAGATGAGACAAGTGTCGACAGCTGTGTTACTGGTTCTCACGAAGCCTTTTTCAAAAAGGTAAAATCTGGAAGACAACAATTCTCACAGTGGGGTTTTTTCTGATGAATCATGTTCTGTCACAACTTCGCTATATTATAGTTTCCTACTTACTTTCTAATGAATTTCAAAGCAATCGAACACATCTTTCTCATTTAGCTATCGACTTTTCGCTGATGTCAGCCATGTCTAAACAATACGAACACAAATATCAGCCAAGAAACAAACGACGAACTGATTCCTACTGGAAGTATGCGAATGATTATCAAGACAATCGACAAGACTCGTACTGTTTCAATGATGATCAACAGTGGGAAATTAATTCACTAGACGAAGATCAGTCCGATTCTGCAGATCAAGCTGACGAGTATACACCATTCGATGAACCCTATCATACCAATGAAGATTTTTACAATTCTACAACGACACGACGACAGATGTCAACATATGCCGACGTCAATCGAAATCTTAGTTGTCTTACATTTAATCAACATCAGTCGTTTCCAGATGTATCGACAAATTGTAAATTAGTATCTTCAAAATCACGATTCACAATTGAAAATCTCAATAGACAAATTGGAACAGTTCGTAACTCTGTTTTAAAAAATCTGTCCGAGGAACTTAAAGTTCTCTTTCATGTACGTAGGATTTTCCCCTCTAATGATAAACATACAACTGTTCACATTGTTACTTTATAGGAAAAAGTACCTGAACTGTTTGGGGCACACGAAGCTCTTATTCGTGAACAGCTTGCATTGCAAGAAGAAGATGATGATGTGAAAATTTCCAAACAAACAATTGTCCAAGAATTGAAAGATCAACTAGATACATTTGTACGTGGTATTACGACATTATCAGAATGCAATCCAACGACAGTGGAACATCATCAGCAACTAGTCAGTCGACTGAAACGAGAAATCCAACGTCTAAAAGCTCGTTTACCAATTTATGCACGGCGTGATCAGTTAGTCGGCGCTATCAGTAATTCATATAGCAAACGTGTGATAATCGTCAAGGGTGATACAGGTTCCGGTAAAAGTAGTCAATTAATTCAGTATCTTGTTGATGCCGGTCTTACCGGTCAAAGTTAGTAGATATTTTATGTTGATAGTTTTGCTCGTTATAAGTGCGTATTTTAATTATTTATAGAACAAATTGTTTGTACACAACCACGACGGCTAGCTGCACGTGAATTAGCTACTCGAGTTGCGAAAGAATTCGGATGTCAACTTGGTGAAGAAGTAAAGTTCTGAAAAACGAAGAGTTGAAATTAATTGATCATATTTCACATGTAGGTTGGGTGTCAAGTTGGTTCTTCGCAACCACAGATTTCCAATCGAACAAAGATGCGTTTCGTAACTGATTCCGTTCTATTGAATGAATATCAGACAGATCCTACACTGAGTGCCTATTCTATAGTTATTATCGATGAAGCTCATGAAAGACGAGTGGATACTGATTTACTCTTTGGTGCTATGAAGTTGTGTATTCAGAGACGCTTTAACATAAAGGTAAGTTCTACACGCAAATGGAAAATGCTGACTTAAGATAAAATGAATGTTTAGTTAATTATTATGTCAGCAACGCTCGATGAGAAGCTACTGATTAATTATTTTGATGGCGAACCCATGATCGAAATTCCAGGACGAATGTTTCCCATCGAAGATATTTATGCGATGGAAGATGCTGAAAATCATGTTGACGAAGCCATTAATAAAGTTCTCGAAATTCACCGTAGTCAACCTGCGGGAGATATTCTTGTGTTTCTCACTGGCCAGGATGAAATCGACCGTGCTATTGATGAAGTAACAAGAAGTATCGATGCACCTGAGTCAGCGATTGTCTTGCCCTTACACGGTAAATTGAATGAAGATGAAACGAGAGCCGCTTTCATGCCAACAAATAATAAGCAACAACGAAAAATTATTTTTTCAACCAATGTGGCTGAAACATCGGTAACTATCGAAGGAATTCGATATGTGATTGACTCTGGCATGGTCAAAGAGGCCATGTGGGATTCGAAACGACGTATGCGTGTACTCAAGGTTGGATATACCACACAAAGCTCAGTCAAACAACGTCGTGGACGTGCCGGGCGAACATCAGCCGGAAAGGTAAAGTCGTAAGCATGATAACATGCTCTATTCGTATTTTCTCTAGTGTTATCACTTGTATACTTATGATACGTATCAGTCGTTGGATGTTTGTTCTCGAGCAGAAGTTCTTTGTATACAACCGAGTATAGCTGTGCTGAAATTGAAACACCTGAAAATCGTTGACGATGTCTGTAAGTTTGACTGGTTAGAAGCACCTTCGAGTATCAGTTTAGCAGAGACCATCAATTGTTTAACATGGTTAAATGCACTCGATTCGAAAACGGGAGATTTGACCAGTCAGGGTAGAAGAATGGCGCAACTTGGTCTTGAACCTACGCTTGCAGTCATGATTTTCACTGCACAAAAGGAAAATTGTCTCCATCATATTCTTGCACTTGTCGGTATGTTGAGTGTCGTACAGAACTTATGGTGGCGTGCGAAAGATGATCAGTTGAAGCAGACCATTGACGAAATACGATCGTCGTTTATCCATGATACCGATATCGGTGGTGATTACATGGTTTTACTACGCATTTTCATTGAATGGTACAATCTGGATGAGTATAACGAAACTCGCAAAGCTTGGTGTGTGAGACATATGATTCGATCGAAGTCTATGAAAATGGCCTTTAGTTTTGCTCGAGAACTTTCCTATCAAATTACACCCAAATATACGATTGATATTTTCCCTATGCCGACTAAAGATTTGATGGAGCGAATCGTTCGTTGTGTCTGTGCTGGTTTCTTCCAAAATTTAGCTATTTCAAATGGTCCTGTTCGTGCTGGTTATCAATTGGCAACGAGTTCGGTAGATACTGTTGCACGAATTCATCGTTCATCGATTATTACCTATGCTCAACAACCACCGAAATTTGTTCTCTATCATGAAATACTGAATATTAACGAAACGAATTACCTAACCGGTGTATGTCCAGTAGAACTTGAATGGTTGAATTTGTCGTGGCTCGCATCATTGCCGCGTTCGCCATCTCAGTCTGTCTATGAAGATTATACATTCGTCAATCTTGGTCCAGCGCTTTTGCTTTCATTAGTAGGAAGAAAATGTCGAAAGATACCAGAATTGGAAGAAAATTTACAGGTTCTATTTGAAGTCGATCGTGTCCAATCGAAATTAACTATATGGGGACGAAAGGATAAATTGGTCAATGCTCAGCAATATGTGCAGAAGATCTTAGATACTGAACGTGATAAACTACGGAGTGAATTGCAAGAATTTGAAATCATAGGTTCCACTCGAGTTTTACTCGGCGCTGGCGCTGAGCCTCGTTTAGTCTTGGTAGAGGATGAGTATATTAAAATTTTCCTCACTAATTTGCCGCAAAAAATCAGTGAAGAACAAATTCACGACAAGTGCAAACGATTCGGAGAAGGTAAGTTACAGATCAACTCGTACTATGATAGTTATATTTCAATATTTCAGTTCGTAATGTGACACTTATCCGAAGAAATCAAAACGGTATTTCAGCTTCGGTTACTTTTGCTGAATGTGCCGCTGCACATACAGCTGTTAAGGAGCTAGCACATGAAACATGGGATGATTACGTGATACAGGTCAGACCAAGCTTCACTCGAACATCAGTTGATAGCAAACGCCAAAATTATACACTGAAAGTTCAATGGTATTTGACAGATTCTGAATGTACGGGACGAGTGACATTTAGTAAAGCTCAGGCAGCGCAACAAGCGTATCAAATATTCACGCGACGACATCATTTTTTCTGTCAATTCGAAATGAGCTCTGTCAATCCAACCATCCGATGTTCATGGCCACTGACACCTCATCACGGACATGCCATTGTTCATTTCACTACAGTTGAGCAGGCACAAGCGGTAAACTTCTACAGAAATGCGATTTATTATGAGTTCTCTATTCTTTTCAGGCTATCGAAGCTCGCTATGAATATCCATTTCGTATTGAACCTAGTCGACGATCGAATGTATCAATCTATGTCCGAAATGTTCCACGAAATCTGGATGAAACCAATTTGAAAACTATTTTTACTGATTCTACGAATATTTCAATACTTCGAACGCGAAAAAACGTCATGATGGCCACACCAGCTGATGTCAACGCTACTCTCCAATCTCTATTCGATACCTGTACGTCATTTCAACCTCAATCAACCTTTATAGAACCATATCTTCATGATGGTCAAGTTGTTGCCTATGTACAATTTACTGACGAAAGAGAAATGCGAAAAATAGCCAGTGACCTCGACGATATGAAGCTTGAAATGGGCACAGGGATCTTACGCGTCAAAATTCAAGAACAACGACAAATGAATGCAACGACGAAACGAAACGAATCGAGAACAGATGAATTTCGCATCCGACTCAGTCGATTACCAAGTCATGTTGATGAAAAATTTCTTACCGATCTGCTCGATAGTTGTAACCTTAGTGGCGCACTCACGTATACAATCGTATATCGAAAAAAGTTACCTGGAGATTATTTTTCGTATCGTTCGCGAACGATCGATGATGATAATCAAAAGGCAATGAATCAACTCAAATCATTATTCGAATCGCAAATTCAACTTTTCTCCGAGCCAGAAATCGAACTGCGTTCACCGACCGAAGATGGACGCGCTGTCGCATACATTCGTTTTCATGATCCTCGTGAAATTATCACAGCTATCAGCTTGTGCGAGTCATTGGATAGTGCTGCCATTGAAAGAACTGAACTTAATCAACTTCAATTCCTTCCTATCGTTTCACATCGAATTGTGCTTCAAGACACACTTGCTCAAGCTATCGACAATAAAATCGAACAGACCATCAAAACTATCAAAGAAGATTCTACTTACTCCAGTGTAAATCTGCTAAAAAAGCCGATTACACTGTATGATAAATCGCATGTTCTAATATCTATTCGAGGATCGAATCTTCAACAATCGTATAAAGCACGATTACTGTTCGATAATCTTTTGAAAGGTTTGCAATTTCAACTATATGATCATTCGTGGGTAAGTTCGCGCTACGAAAGAATTTATACATTGATTGCATTCATCCTAGGTGACGGTACTTTTCGATACAGCTGGACAAAGATTTTTGAGCGATCTTCAGTATCGTACAAGTACATATATTTGGTGGAATTGGAAATCAACTTTTCTACGGATATTTGGTGAAGACGAAGCGTGCCAAGAGGCGTACAAGCAGATAGGCTCTTACATTCAAGAGAATATCACTCAACGCGGACACTCCATATCAATTCCAATTCCTCAAAGTCGGTATCGATAATTTTTCTCGGGTGAATATCAATTTTCGATCTTGCATTTCTACAGATTGTATTCGACTATGCATACAAAATGCAAAAAAATTCCGCGAGTTGAATAACAAGAAAACAACAGTAGTGGTTAATGTAATCAAACACGTAATTACAATAACCGGCGACCGGGACGCAGTGACAAGTTGTGAACAGAAAGTGATACAGTTTCTGGACAATTTTTCTCAACTTTCAAGTCATGTCGATGAGAAAAAGTCGGCAGATACAACAAACACTTGTCCAATATGTGCCTGTGACTTTGATTCTCCTTATGCACTACAACAGTGTGGACATACATTTTGTCGTTCATGTTTAACCGCTTACTTCGATACGTATTTCGATGTGACGATCAGTTCTGATGCTTTTAAATTGTCGTGTCCACTGCAAAACTGTAATGCAGTTTGTCTCATCCGTGACATTGTTTCGATACTTGGCTTTGAACGAATGACGCGTCTAGCAATGATCGCATTCCAAATCTATATTCGTCAAGGTGAAAACAACCTAGCACAATGTATGGGAATTGATTGTAAACAGGTAAAGATGACTTTGATTTGTTTCTGTGCTTGTCTTCATCGATCTTGTGTAGGTATATCGTCTATCGGATCGTTCATCGATGTATTTTTGCGATCAATGCATCAAAGTGTATTGTACACCATGCGAAGTTGAGTACCATACCGGTATGACGTGTGAACAATTTCAAAAACTACATAATGAGAAGGACGAAGATGCGATTTTGCAATATAATCTCGGCAAATCAACTTGCAAAGCTTGTCCGAAATGTCGAACACCGATTGATAAATATGCCGGGTGTCATGCAGTCAAATGTACATTGTGTAATACTCAATTCTGTTGGCGATGTTTAGCAACCGACGATACGGATAGTAAGGTTTCATGTTAATCAGATATCATATATGTTCTTTGTCCTTTATTCGAATAGTCCATCGACATTTTACCGATCCTGATTCACCATGCTACAACAGAATGCTGGATAACGATACAGTTGCTGACGAACTTGATTAAAACTATCGATGCGAAGCTAGCACGAAAGAGCTGACACGAACAATCGATGTGTTAGCTAGAAATTTTTTTACTAAACAAGTCCGCCCCTGAAAAATATACCATTCGACTCAGAGTTTAATTCTGCACCGAATGGTCATGTTTCTACTCACGGAACAAACTTTGGGAAAATTTTTAGATATATCTTTGCTTGCCTCCGATAGGTCTATTCATGATCCAAACAAAATTTGTCCGAAGTTTGTTCCGTGAGTAGAAACATGACCATTCGGTGCAGAATTAAATTCTGAGTCGAATGGTATATTTTTCAGGGACGGACTTGTTTAGTAAAAAAATTTCTAGCTATCACATCGTTTATTCGTGGCAGCTCCTTCGTGCTAGCTTCGCATCGATATTAAAACGCCTGTTTGTTATGAATTGACAACAAATATCTTTAATCTGGATTGTATAATACTTTTTGAAACAAACGGGTTGATTTTTTTGCTCAAAATTATACAAATCTATTCACCGATCATGTTGAATGATCGAATTGCAACCTGTAATACGTTCGTGATATTGTTTAAACGTACACATTTCGTATCAGTACATCACGGCACATAGAGACATCTGTGAGTAGTCGGAGGAGAATAGCATAACTATGGTAGCATACTGATCGTTATAAGTGAGTCAACTAATACTCATATGCACCGTAAGAAACGATCTTTTGTACTATTTTTGCTTTGACATGAAGGACCAATTAGATAAAAGAACATCGAGAAGTTGAATGAATAATCAATGTAAATAACGAACTTTTTTCTACAAAAATCTTCTATCGAAAATTGTATGCAATTGAATTGCGTAGAAATCAAAGCGTTCGAATTTCAAATTTATTACTTCCGACGGGAGAGAACTGTCTTCAACAGAAACAAGAAGAATTATTCAAATCGCGCGCACGTCATATTTGCACTCTGTTAAACGTCATTATTCTTCACTCGAATTTGTTTTTCTTCCTTTGGTTTTTTTCCCTGCGCAACAGATTGAAACGTGTTGCCTTGTATACGCTCTCACTCAATACCATTATTTGTTTTCTCTGGAGAGGATCAACACTCCGAACAAATATTATCCAGCATTCATTTATTAGTGTTGGAATGGACTCGCGCAATCTTCAGAAACCATCTTCTCCGCCTCCGCCTTACGAATCAGTTGTGAACGATCCTCAATCATCTTACCAACAGACAAATTGGAATTATCCGCAACCATCTGAAGAACCACTTCCTGGTCTCGATGAATTTGTCAGACGTTATGAAAGTAGGTCACTATTTGCTCGAAAACGGTGATCGTCATTTCAATCTATTTAGTCAATCCAACTTTCGCTGAAAGATTACGAAAATTGAAAGGCTATGAAATTGTTTTCATATGCGATGACTCTGGTTCGATGACTGCACCACTCGGTAAGTGGAATTTTCTTTGATGGAGATTGGAAATGGAACGATCTTTGATGCTTTAGGAACAAACAATAACCCACATGAACAACAAAGAACACGTTGTAAGGGTCGACTGACATTGACAGATATCAGATGAACTTGATTGCATGTGTAGGGGATGAATTGAAGCAAACAGTATCAATTGTCGTTGATCTTGCCAGTGTGTTTGATCCGGACGGTGTTGATGTTTATTTCCTTAATCGGGAACCGATGTTCCACGTACGTAATTCTTCTGAACTCGAAACCATTTTCGCTTTGGAACCAGAAGGTAACTGAAAAATTGATTTATGCAAAATATTAAACTCAATCACATAAAACACGTACCTTTTCTTCAAGGTTCCACACCTATCGTTCCTGTTTTCCGACAAGTACTTCACGATAAACGTAATCAGATATATGAGCGTAACTTATTAATACTCCTTGCCACTGATGGAGTACCAACAGACGAACGTGAACGGCCAGATATTCATACTCTCGAACATGTACTTCGAAATGAACGCAGACCTACTAATCAAATTCCAGTGACGATTATCGCTTGTACAGGTAAATGAGAAATATTTAGTTCACATTTGAGACGTTGCTTTTCTGAATCTCAGACGATGACAACAGTATGTCGTACCTGAATGATTGGGATAAACAAATTCCAAATCTTGATGTCGTCGATGATTATCAAAGTGAAAGGAAAGAAATTCAAGCATGTCAGGGAAGAGATTTTCCGTTTGGCTTTGGTGATGTGAGTGTACAACTTATTCGATCGTTTCTTTTTTTTCTTAATCATTGTCTTTTGTTCTACAGTACGTAGTGAAAATTCTCATGGGTGGTATTGACAGTTTTTTCGATCAGTTGGACGAAAAGAAAGTCACATTGAACAATTCACAACAATGGAATTCTGGAATTTACAATTCTTTTCATGGAAATTATCCAACTTATTCCTGATTTGATTTATCAATAATCTTCTGTTTTTATTTTTGTTCAAAGATAATCATTTAAGCAACGTCGAGAAGCATCAATCTATGTTGAGTAGTAGAGTACATTTCAGTACTATGCTTTTCGATGTATTTTTAAAACAGATTATGTAAATAAATGTATAAGCTAGATAAGAATTGAGTGAATAATCGACGATAGAAGACACTTTATCGTGACTTCTGCGAAGTTGCAAAATCGTAAAACATCGTAAGTTACATATTCTCGAAAAAGAATTTCGCAAACTATACTTATAATGCGATATCTATGTTAAATAATAAGAAAAGCAAATGAAAAGGCATAAATCAAAGTATTTGAATTCTGTACTGTGAAATATCGTTCCTGTCAAATGATAATCAAACCACTCCAAAAATATCGATAATCCTATCGATAAGAACTGATCAACGCTATTTCGAATTTCGCCATTCTTGCTGCTCTTCTAGATCAATAAAAACAGAGTTACTGATGATATAGAATGAATTTTCGATTGACTCTGACTATACAGGTGAAGGAGAACATGACTACAAGTCCATAATCAGTTTCAAAACGAGTTGTATTCTTATCATTCATAGGCAAAAAACAAACATATGTACTGTATAACTTGGCGGTATTGATTCTTCTTAATATTATCTCATTCTCGCTGTTTTTTTTTGTACATATATATGTATCTACAATTGAAGTTAACTGGAACGAAAAAGAAAATGAAGATATCCATCAACTTCCCCTCGTAAAACATATGATAAAATAGTAAAGTGCTCTCGTATATCATTGAAGTATATTATATAATTTTTTTATGTCGTATATGAAAATTTGATAAGACAGTATGATTACTGTCTTCATTTGAAGTATTTGACTGGAATAGACGAAATATACTGCTGTCATTTGTTTTTGATACGTGATGATGACCAGCATTCATTTTTTGCTCCTCTTGACAATTACAGTCGTGATCACTTCTTCGCCAAGTATCGAACAAAGATTATTCGAACACAAAATAAATACCAATGACTCAGTAACAGGTAAAAATTAATACAATAATCTATAGTTAATTTCGATGATCGAATAAAGACGATTTGTTTCGAATGCAGATATGGCTACAATGCGTCGTCGGTTTGCTTCGCTTGCTCTAGCGTGTGTTCATCAAGAATATCCGACTAGAATCGGTCATGTTCTGACATCCGATGCCGATATTCAAGCGCCTCGAGATTTAACTCCGAGTTTTTATGGTTGTTATGATTGGCATTCGGCTGTTCATGGTCATTGGCTTTTGGCTCGTCTAGCTCGAGTCGATGCAAATCTCTCAGTAGAATGTCGTCAAGCGCTAGCGAAAAGTCTTACAAAAGAAAAACTTCAAGGTGAATTCGCGTATCTCAGCAATAGCCAACGGTCTTCGTTCGAACGACCTTATGGATTAGCGTGGTTTTTGCAATTAGCTACTGAGTTAGATGAGTGGGCTAATGAAGAACAACAGGTAACTCGAGCTAACGTTCATCTATAGATTCTCGATTTTCGAATATGTTTCAGAACGTCGACGAGATTCGTCAATGGCGAGAGAATTTACGTCCATTGGAAACACTGATTGTCACCCGTCTCTCTGCTTGGCTTCCAAAGTTGTTATATCCTATACGTAGCGGTGAACATAGCCAAACTGCATTTGCACTTGGTCTCATACTTGATTATGCTCGTCGAATGAAGAATATTGCATTCATTGAATTGATCGAGCGACGTTCATCGGATTATTTTATTGCTGATAAAAATTATCCTTTCCCATATGAACCATCTGGTGAAGATTTTCTTTCGGCTGGTCTAGCTGAAGCTGATCTACTACGTCGTGTGATGAAGGACAGATCTGAAGATTTTGTCGCATGGTTCAATGAATTCCTTCCGCCGAATGTCCTTCCATCTACGCTCGAACCACCGTCAATTGCTGATCCAACAGATCCGAAATTAATTCACCTTGCTGGTCTATGTCTAAGTCGTGCATGGATGTTGGAAGGAATTGTCGATGGTTTATCTTCGGACAGTAAACAGAGAGAACGCCGTGATCAATTACTTGAATTGAGTGAAAGAAATGCTCGGGCTGGATTGATCGCTATCGATGAGAATCACTATGAAGGAGGACATTGGTTAGGTACATTTGCTGTATACTATATCACGCGTCGAGGATTAAACAATACTGGTGTCTGTCAAAATTATACGGCCACTGCTTTAGTGCTATGTCTCGCTTCAAAATTTTTTGTATAGCACATGTTTCTTTATGGTTCGCCAAAGTGCTGTCATGCATGTAGGGCAGCGGAATTGAATCAATAAACCTAACGAAAATAAAAGATTGACTCAAAGGAAAATTCAAATTGTCTTTCGTTATTTGCGTTGAAGAAAAAGTGCGTAGTGGGTTTTTATCAGTCTTATACTTTATCTTTGTACTATTGCATCAATGATAAGTACCATGGTGTCCCTTGATAAGAGTGCTGGAAAAATCACACATAAAACACACAAATAATCTTTCCCATTGTATATAAATAAGTTTTTCAACGATTATTTCAAGCAGAGTACTATACAAAAAGTATCGCCGAATCGAATCCTTCGTTTGTCACTTGATAAAAGTTATCGATCCACTATGGCTCAACTGAATGACACAGCTGCAAGCTCTGATATACTCGAAGAAATGTTGAAACAAGGCGACATGGAATTCTTTCCACAACTTCGCACGCGGATAGATAGATTTGTCGATGTTTTCAATCATCACATTACTCAGCAAAAGCTGAACGAATACAAAAGAAACCTGTTAGATCAGCTACGACCTTTGCAACAGGCTACCACAGTTTTTACATTAATGCAGGCGTTGCGCAGATTTTTCAGTTATATTAATGGACTTGGAGTCAGTTCTTTGATTACAACATTACACGAATCCGGATTTGAAACTTTGATGAGCGATGATACCCTCAATTTTCTCGATAATGATGATTTAACCATTGATCAAAGAGTGACGGAGTTTTTCAATCGTCAAAATCGAAGATCCACTAGCGACAGACCTGAAGAAGTCACTGCTTTGGCAAAAGAGATAGCAGAAGATATCCGTCAAGTATTCGAACCACTGAAAGAAAAATTAGTAGGAATACAAGCTGCCAACAGATATACACTTGGTTTAGCGAATCGCGCTGGTAAAGCAGGGGATTTTGTATCAAAACCGGTAGGATTAATCGGTTCGCTATTTTTCCCAACCTTGAACGTCGGTGAAAACATGAGGAGACATTCAAGATTATTATGCCGTGGAGAACCTAATTGGTTCAGTAACGTTGCGAACTATTTAACTGACTATGTGACGAAAACGGGAACATCTGATAGAGAATTACAAGAATTTCTTGATTATCACGGTTTGGAAGACGACTTTGTACACTTTCAATTCTGTATTAACAAATGGATCGAGCAAATACGCGAAATGCTGCCATCTGATCGAACATTTATGCTAGGAAAAAGCGTCGTCTTGTCTGAATTAGAACGGGTACGTAAATTTCTGTATGCTGTGATTCTGAACAAACCCGAACTGTTACAAGAACATACGGAAGCGGTCACGCGAACTGTTCATAATGCAGCTACTCAAGCAAATCCCACTAATGGCGCATCTTTGCTACCATGTATTGCATATGGTCAATTACCTCTGCCAACTGATGGAAAGCGAATTCTATGCTTCGACTTTGTACTCGATTCATCCGTTAGTCATAGAACTGCCGAAAATGTACTGAACGATATTAGTAGAAATTTTCAGGATGTCCGATCAAGAAAAGTACGAATCAACGGCGATGTTAAAATAGTCACACTGGAAGTGGAAATCTCGGAAAATATCCCTCATTTGATCGCAAAAATCATTTCAAAACTCGCTAATCTTAATGTCCGCAGCGTTCTGATTGGCAACTTTGGTCTCAACGGATTTCGACACGCTATGAATCCAGCATTCAACCGAATATACAGTCGTGATGGACGAGAGACGGCAGTCGGTTTCATAGCAACATCATTCGTCCAAAGTTTAAACAGAGGAAGTGAACCGTATTACTGTCCAAATGGTTGGCGTCGATATGCCATAGATGTCGGTATGACTGGTGCACAGTTCGAACAACAATATGGAAGTTGGCCGGTAGCCTACCATGGAACAGCAGGGGCGTTAGCAATGACAATTCTTCTCAATGGCCTGCGTGCCAGTGGACAAGGATGTTTTCTTAGATCGAACCATGGTGCAGTTTACCTTAGTCCAAGCATCGAATACAGTGGACATCCACGTTACGCAAAAATAGTACAGATTAAGTCGAAGTACGTTCAAATGGTTTTACAAGTTCGAGTGCATCCGAAGCTTATTGAAAAATATCCCGGAACACTTCCTGGTGCATTTCCACACGATAAACAAAAAGCTGATCCAAATTTTTCGAATGATGTGCTAGAATGGGTTGTTCATTGGAAACCTGGTCAAAATATTGGTGCTCTCAATGGCATTCTAGTATATGGATTGATGTTTCGTGTTACTGACGAACACCCTAAGAATCTACCGCAAAATCAATGGTGGAAGGCCGCTGGTAAACTAGGTGACCTATGAAATTGAAGAAATGAAAATTTCATTGTATGTATCTATTTTGATGAAAATAAAGCATAAGAGCTGGTTTCTCGCATCAATCAATTCTCACGCGGTCTTCCTCTCTCTCTTTCAACTGTGAACTTTTAGCTACATAACTCTATGGAAAAAAAACCATTGGCCTTGATTGTATCATTATTATTTTATTGATACATACATGAATATTTTGTCATTCTATTACCTTCTGAATTCAAAGAACGGAGAAAATATTTTGATATAGTTCTCTTATTTATCCATATGCAAGTGTTACCGTATGCGCTGAGAAAAGTAAACGAACGAAAATTAATTTTCTTTCATTGACGCACTCACGCACACATTCTATTTCGATGGAACAGAATGGTAAAAACGCTTGAATGAATGCATATGTCAATTACTCATTACTGCATTTCGATACCTGTTGACATTGAACTATCTTGTTATTTTCGTGTTTACAGAGTGCGGCGCTGTTGTCTCTTTTCTCTCTTGTTATTATTATTATTTAGAAAAGGAATCGGCTTCGACTTATTCGATTCTCGCGATGTCATCAGGCTTAAGAAAATCACATTGTGTCAGATGTGACAAAGAACGCGCAACATCGAAATGTACTGGTTGTTTACAAGATTTCTGCTACACTCACTTTATTCAACATCATCAGGAGCTAAACAAACAACTCGAAGATGTCTATAGTAACTATAGTCTTTTCCGGCAAGCCCTTAATTTTCAAATTAGTCGAACAAATAATGAACTATTGCTTCGTCAAATTGATCAATGGGAATACGACTCCATTCGATTAGTTCAACAAACAGCAAACGAATGTCGACAAATTCTATCTCAACATCCTTCGAATGATATTCATCAAATCGACATGCATTTGGTAAGATTAACGGATCAAATAGAAGCTATGCGTCATGAAGACGATTTCAACGAAATGGATATCAATCAGTTCAAAGAGAAATTAGAAGAGTCTAAGGATAGATTAGGCCATTTAGTAGAGGAATTAGATCGATCGTCAGTTGTAACTATACAACATACATCAACGCCATTAATTAACAAGATTCTTGTTACTGTTTCTTCTCGTATGTTTATGTTCGTTTAAGATTTAAGACGATTGTTGATCTTCCCTCGTTCTTCTTATTCTTTAGAACAACCATTACCGTCGATTAATATCAATAATAATAGTGTCTGGAAACGACATGGAATCATGATTGCAGGTGGTAATGGCAGAGGGTCGAAATTGAACCAACTAGCTTATCCTCGTGGTATCTATGTGGATGATGACGATCGAACGATCTATTTGGCTGATCATGATAATCATCGTATTGTTCGATGGCGGTTTAATGCGATGAATGGTGAAATCGTGGCAGGGGGAAACGGACCTGGTAAAGCACTCAACCAATTGGATCGTCCAACAGATGTTATTGTCGATAAAAAGAATGATTCTTTAATTATATGTGATCGTGGCAATAGTCGTGTTGTACGCTGGTTTCATCGGAGCGACAGAAGTCCTCAAGTAATTATACCGAACATTTACTGCTCTCGTTTAACGATCGATGACAATGGTAGTTTGTATGTTTCGGATGGCGAAAGGCATGAAGTCAAACGATGGAAAACAGGTGAAGCAGAGGGAACAGTTGTGGCTGGCGGAAATGGAAAGGGAGATTTTCCTAACCAACTCAACTCACCAACTGCACTCTTTGTCGATCAAGATCATTCTGTCTATGTTTCCGATCACCATAATAATCGCGTTATGAAGTGGGTAGACGGAGCTATGAAAGGCATGCTCGTTGCAGGTGGCCATGGTCAAGGTGACTCACGTTCAAATTTAGATCATCCACAGGGTTTAGTTGTTGATCGGTTCGGTAATATTTACATAGCTGACAGTTGGAACCATCGCATAGTGCGTTGGGCGTACAATGCGAAGAAGGGCGTAATAATCGTTGGTGGAAATGGGCGTGGTGACAATTCGGATCAATTTCAATATCCTGTTGGTCTATCATTTGATCAAGATGGTTCTCTCTATGTTGTCGATCAGAATAATAATCGAGTGCAAAAATTTACTCTTGACTAAGATGACAAGACTGGTTAGGATTTTAGTTATTTTTTTATGAAAAAAAGATTTGTTACTACTAACTATACAAATAATGATCTTTCATTTTTGTCTGAAATATAGTAGTCCGTTGATAAATAGAAAACGATACCTATTGGAACATTCCACCAGTGACTATGTTTATACTCAATCGCAAGCTTCGAGCATAGCCCATTTTGCTTAATATGTTTGAAGTCATGAATGCTGCGAATATAAAAAATACAATACAACATTCGATTAATAATTTATCTTGTTTGCTCTTGACAGAAGAACGATTTATCAGATGGGATCTTTTTAGAGATTTTCGCAAGCGAATATACAACACATAGGAAAACAACATGTGAATAGTGCCCGAAGATTTTATATTGGAATAGAACATACCTTCTATTTGAATTCAGAGGTTCGTTTATACAAACAATGAAATAGAAATCTAGATGGAGAAGAACTTCTTTCATATAATTATTTTCTCATCGAGTAGGCTGTATGTTGTTCTTTTCGGTAATAAATAAACCATTATCGATCGAAAATACTCTTTCTGTTCCTTTTTCGAATATTTAGTTGTACCTTTACAGAGGAGGATTGCTATTTAATCATGTTTTTACTGGCAGCTATAAACCTTCTAGTTCATATCGTAATACATTGTTCGAACGCTACTCCATGTTCAGATTTGGACTTGTTAGGATCAAATAAGAACACAGATGAGAATTATACAATTGAATTCGAAAAAGCTCCATCATCAAATATCATCAAAGTCAAACTCGTAAGAAAACAAACTCCTTCTAACATATCATGGTTTGTTATGGCTGCAAGTGATTCAACGAGAGTATTAGGTTTATGGCACCCGTTCACTCCAACGGATGGTCAGGTAATTCATTGTTCAACATCATTAGAACAAGTAGTAACCAACGAAGATTCTTTTATGCTAAGCGCAAATCAATCACAATATACCTTTTTTTGGATGCATTCGAATTCATTGAATGAATCAATTATTTTCATTGCAACAATATTCTATTCGAATGATAGAGCTACAATGAGATATATTCAAAGTCCACCAATAGAAATGGAACAAAAACAAGGACGCGAACGATACCAATATCCCACAGAATTCTGCAATTCATCACCATGTCAAAATAGTGGCACATGTGTTCGGAACGGTCCGAACTCTTATTGTCAATGCTCGCTTGGTATCATAGGTGCAAACTGCGATCAATGTATGTCTATTTATACACCATTTTTGTAATGATGAGCTACACACCCTTTTATTATTTTTTTAAAATTAGTATCGCAATGCAATGATATGAATTGTTTGAACAATGGCACATGTGTTGTTCTATCAGCGGGTTCTTATCAATGTAATTGTGCTCCGGGCTATGGAGGAATCTATTGTCATCATAGTAAGAAATGTCACCGTTGATATGTTTCTTAGGTCTTCTTTTCAGATATCACTGGATGTGTTTTCCCTTTTATCGACAATGAATATCAATCGCAGAATAGTTGTATAACAAGCAATGACTATATGAATGGAACTGTCCCATGGTGTAAAAGTGCTTCAGGTCGGCCAAATAGTTGTCAAAGTACGAACAGTATTTTCCTGAGAAAAAGATATGATAGCATAGCTGTATTTCAGTCGACTATTGTAAACAGAAACCATGCAGATATGGCTCTTGTATTCCATCTATGCGATATACATTTGGAGTTCTGTTTTCAACATTCACGTGTTCGTGTAACGTTGGCTTTACTGGAAGATTGTGTACGCACAGTAAGATTTTTTATTTAAAAAGTAATTGTATTGTTTTATTGAAGAGTTGATCTTTAGCTTACTTTCGAGCGAAAGTTAGATTCAAAGCTCCAGATATGTCGAAGACTACCCTAAATGCTCTGGAATCGTCTACAACCCAAACTTATCAGAATTTGACAAATTTATTCCGGAGTTTGGTTCGTAATCAAACCAACTCAAGTTTTGACTTTTCACCGTTAATGTACACTACGTATGTTCAAGGAGGATCGACACTTGTTATAAATATCCATCTTGAATCAATTTAGTTTTTCAACTTATACAGGCAATTTCATCCAGATTACCACTGACATGTCTTTTGCCGGTAATATAACTCAACGACAGATTTATGATACTATTCAGCCCATTCTTGCTAATCTTCCACCTTACTTCAAGTTAGTGTATGACAACACGAGTCTCACTGATATCAGCGATTTTGAACCGCTGAATGGTAAGCTTCGAAATAAACAATTGATGTATATTTTCTATGGCTGTCTGTTGATTTAGCTGCTCCGCATTGTACTTTACCACATGAATACTATACTAAACAATCATCAGTATGTCATATGACCATAGACGGGAATGCTTATTGTGCGTATGGACAAAACTATACAGTAGCTGATCGTAGAATATGCGACTCGACTGGTTTGCCTACACAACAACATACTGCATGCGAAACTTTGAATATGACAAACCCATGTAATGGTACGCCGGATTTTCCAATACATTGTTTACCATCCGATACAAATTGGACGTGTTTTTGTGAGTTAACGCAGATCTTAGGTCGCAATTGTCGAACTCAATGTAGGGAGAAATGTCACTTTTGCTTTCAAATTGCTATGATGTCGAATTTATCTAGATCTTTGCCAAAGCGGTTCGACACTTTGTCAAAATCAGGGTACTTGTGTCTACCAAGCTGATATAGAAGATTTCATATGTTTATGTCCACCAACATACTACGGACGTCAATGCGAGTCTTATTATTTGACGAATTCTACCTATAGAATTTACCTCCTCAATTACAATTCAAATGAACCGACACTAAACAATCAACTGTTAATCTTATATATGAACGAAACAATAATGGATATGACAAATCGCAGGGCTTTTGCTAGTAATATTACTATTCGGTAAGATTAAATGAAAAAATAGATAAAGTGATCATTCAAAAACTTATTATAGGCCGTCGGGTGAAGTTACAATATTTGTCACGACAAGAAATTATTCATTGCGTGACTTCGATGTTGTACTGGCGAATAAAGTTAACTCAAACTGGAGTATTGGTCAATATCAAGCGTCTTTTAATGACACTAGTTCGCCTCTTGCATCAGGTTTGTCACATACTAACGTATTCATGATAAATGAATGATTTTGCTTCGTGTAGGAAATATGAGCTATTGTTCTTTTCCGTTTACCTATAAGGGCGTTAATTATACAACATGCACCACTGTTGATGTTGGCTCTCCGTGGTGTAGTGGAACATCTACGTTCTCTGGAATTATTCTCGATTGTCGAAAAAGTAGTATCGAAAAGAGATTCTTCAATCAAATGTGATATTGTTTGTTTCTTGCATTCTATAGTCGATTGGTGTGCACCATCGCCATGTCTAAATGGTGGCATCTGCTCAAGGTACGACAATGGGACGGTCAATTGTAATTGTAGTGCTTGCTATACGGGTCCATTCTGTCAGTCTATTGATTTCTGCTGTCTGAACGTTTGTTCGCCACATGGCGCTTGTCTATCAGGCTTGAATAATACATACACATGTTTATGCCAGTCTAGTTATAGCGGCATTAATTGTAGTATTTACGAACCATGCAGAGCTTCACCATGTCAGAATCAGGGTGAGTCTGAAAACGAAATTTCGAAAAAATTTTGTACTATTACTTTGATTGGAGGAACCTGTGTATCAACTCCTGATGGCCGTTATACGTGTACATGCAAAGCACAATGGACTGGTGTCGATTGTGCAATGCTAGTGAATCCTTGTGCTCCATCACCCTGCTTAAACAATGCTGTATGTACTGCTGTTGGAACACAATTCACTTGTACATGTCCACCTGGTCGAACAGGACGGTATTGTGAAATGGCTAGTAAATATCTTTTATGGATATATTGCAGTTTTGCAATATGGCGGCCGTTCTTTTGTTTTAGGTCAGACACCTCAAAAGCCTAATGTCGTTTGTAACCAAACTGATACTGCCGTTGAATTCACCCTATCATCATCTTCTCATTCTGCATGGAACTCAGTATCATATTGTTCGCTGCAACAGTGTCGACCTAACATCAACAATGACAACAATACCTGCGTTTTATCACCAAGGCCTTGTTTTGACTATCGTGCACCGAATAATGCAAGCTATTGTGCACCCGGTATTTCCTGCTCAATATTAGAGGCGTGCAACAATACAGCGTATCGTTGTACATCAAGCACTTCGATATGCATTACTAATTCATGTTGTTCACCACGCGCAGTTTGTTTACCATTGTCATGGACAAGTTTCTGTTGAGAGTGAAAGATGACGTCATTTTGTGAATGAAATTTACTTAACAGTGAAATACAGAGAAAGAGATGAATAAATTCTCTATACAACTCAGTGAATTGTCGCTCTTCATTTAGCTATGCGAATTATATACCACAATCACGAATTCGGATCTGTTCGGCCGCGTAACTAAGCAGCGAAGAGTTTCCTCTGTATTCATGACTTCAGCTAATCTATTATTTGGCATGTTTTCAAGTTGTCTACTTGCTTATTAAACCTGTGCAGTCAAATTTCAATAATTTCTCTTAGAAAAAGAACACTTTGTGTTCGTACGAGTTCGAGTTTGATGACGTGACATTGACGTCAGCACACATACTTGTTCACATAGATTCTTTTAATGCATTAAAAGGTGAATTGTTTTCATCTCGCCTACACAACACCTATCGATTCTGTCGTAGCAGCGCTTGTCTTTCTTCTAATCAAACAAATTCATACACGAAAAAACAACTACATAAGGAATTGTAAAAAATAGAAAAAAAAAGCTTATTTTTCAGTTATCTCATCGTTTCAACATGGTTTCTCGCTAACAGTACTTAGATAATGGCGTATATTAATTGCACAGTCAACACCACGTATTCGGGTTGTATTAATGGCCTGACGACTGCAGGAGCTATTGGACTAGCGTTTGGTATTCTTTTTCTTTTAGTTATTATAATTATCATTATCATTATTTGTTGTTGCTACTGTGGATGCGCCAAACGATGTGGATGTGAAAATGCTTGCAATGGCCTATGCAAATTTAATCAAGTGGGGACAAGTATTGGTGTCCGTCCTCAACCCGTTTATCAACAACCGCAGTATGTATATAGAAATAATGGATATGTAAATAGGCCACCAGAGCCTGCACCAAGACCGCCACCTCCACCATATCGACCAGTACCTTCTGCGGTGAGAAGAACTGATGTAACTATCATTCGGCCCTCACCCTCACCCACTGTTCCCACAAATGTTCCACAGCCAGCACCACCACCTTATCAGCCTGGGCCTACTCCTCAGCCCGTAGTAGAAACATACAACCCTCCACCACCAGTTGTAGAAACATGGAACCCCGAACCAGCACCTGTAGAAACATCAAATCCAGCACCGTCACTAGCTGTAGATACATGGAATCCCGAACCAGCACCTGTAGAAACATCAAATCCAGCACCGTCACTAGCTGTAGATACATGGAATCCCGAACCAGCACCTATAGAACCATCAAATCCTGCACCGTCACTAGCTGTAGATACATGGAATCCTGAACCAGTACCTGTAGAAACATCGAATCCAGAACCGTCATTAGCCGTTGATACGTGGGATGGTCAATAAAAGAGAATACTACATAGATCTATCACTAATCTCGAACTCATGATAAAGATGACTAAATAGTAACATCTGTCAAAAGATATCTTTTACTTCAAGACAGAAAATACTTTTAACACAATAAAACCAAAATAACAAAACAATCTGATCAGACAGCTACCATAATGTATACGATATGGTAATATGAGAAGAATATACTTGTATTTTGATGTATTGTGTGGTATAGGTATGTTTTTTCTGAGTCACTGTACATTTCAAGGAAAAATTAAGCTTCAAAAGTATTCATAAGATCAGATCATAGAAAAGTATATGAAAATTTTCTTCGTTTCTGATCGGTGTTAGCTTCTAGAGTTCAGATGTTATCAAGAACGTTAGCAAAAGTGTGTTTCTATCCAAAGTTAAGACCTTTACTGGAGAGGACTTCGATTATGCGTATCATGTGGCAAAATGAGAAAATATTTTTAAAAGAGGATTTATTTTGGTTCCTTCTAAGCTAACTGTGTTGTGCGAAAGAAAAGGTAAGATTATGAATCACTCAACAAGTGCTACTTAGTTAAAAGGAAAATTTGAGTAGGATATAGAAAGCTAATGACGTGCTTCCTATTACATTTATTTGATTGTATACAGATCTTTCACACAACGGACATATGGTATGTCGATTTTGAATTCAGAGCGAAGAATAACAGCTTGTTTTTTTCTCTTACGAAGCAAAAACGTTTATATTAGTTTATTGTCATCCAAACAGTGTATGATACAGGTATGCTGCATCTTCCTATATTAAGCAAACAGTCGATGGCAAGGTTCGATTGTTTCATCGATTTTTATTTTTGATAAACACGATATAGGGAATTGACGAAATGCATATATGAAAATATCGCCTCATATATCCAATGCATTGTGCCCGTGTGGCTATTATAGACATTCATGAGGACTCTAACATTATAAATTAATTTTCTTTTGTCGTGTTTACGAAGTAATCACTCTAGATATAAAAAACAATCATCCATTCAGAGAATGGGATTCAGAATAGAACAATGTATACTAAATGTTTAACAAGCTAATTTGATTTCCTTTTTTTTGAACTAGAGGATGATTAAACTTCATCCATAGATGACAGACGCTTAGTTCAGTACCATTTTACAGAGTGATTAGTTATAGCGTTGCGTGACATGTTTCTACATCCGTCCATTGGGGTAAAGCCATCGAGGTAAATCTGGATGCTGACCAAGATATTCCAGTCCATATGCAGCTGCTTGAACGAGTTTTTCATATCCATACAAATGAATATTTGCTAATGTATCGCATGATTGATGGTAACATGGGTCAAGAATTGCGCCAGCAAAGCCAGCATTGCTCTTACCCACGGACTGACGATATTTTTCACGCTGTGCAGCTGTTTTGATGGCGTCGGAGCCCGTTGCTACGCCACCGGCAGCAATACCTGCCGCTAAGAATGGACCATAATCGCTTCGGCCATTGAAGTCTCGATAATCCCAAGGTAAACTTTGTCGAATGAACCAATCACGATATAGTTCTGTAATCTTCTGACTACCAGAAAGTGCGCTCGATGGCGTACCGTCGACCGCCGTTTTGGCATCATAGATTCCGAAAATGAAATTAGGTGAACCAGCCATATCAAAATTAAGATTTAATAAATAATCTTGTAGGCGTTCGCCTACTTCCGTCATATTTCGAGAATTTTGCACATGGTAAGTTGAACCAGCCAAACCGATTTCCTCGCCTGCCCACCAGCAAAACCGAACACGGTATTTGTATTTCGAATAATTTGTTGTTTGATAAAGTCGAGCTAAATTGGTTGCTAGAACTAAATTAGCTGCAGTTCCACTACCTACGTACATATAGATACTTTAAAAGGCGAGAAGTTCAATAGAAATTTACAATGCGCACCATTATCATTGATACCTGGTCCAACTGGAACGCTGTCACTATGACTTCCAACGACAATTGTCTGTCTCGCATCACCCTGCAGAGTATCTGCACAAATATTATCAACTGGAAACGTTGGTAGATTCTGCAATTCAATAAACATTTTTACGGCAACTTTGCTTGATAGAGTCGCGTTCACTAGCACTTGTCCCACGGCGTAAGACAAAGATAATGCAGGTAGTTCATTACTCTGACGGAGACGTACAATGAATGGCGCAAGACTATAACTATTTTCTCCATTACTATAGAATAGAAGAGCTTTGACACCATTATTTCTTGCTAGAACACTCTTTTCAGCGAACGTACATTTCCCTCCTGCTTTGACTAATGCAACAAAGTGCGATGCATTTCGCCAGTCACTTTCTTGACATCCGTAATTAGAAATACGCACAACGGGAATGTATTCGGAGAAATTTGCAGCTGTAGAATAGTTCACGTAATTAAATTCAGATCTGGCAAGCAACGTCGAATAACTATAATTTTTTTCTATTCCGTTGATCAAGGAGAGCAAAATTGGAATTTTAGCAAGTGCAAAATTCTTCAATCGAAACGTTTGACGCTTGATTTGTAGACCACTGACTTGATTCTGCAGATAATTATAGATATAATTAACTGTTTCATTAAATCCTCGTGTATTTATCGCCCGATTACCGTTGGATTCGTCAGCAATACGTTGTAACTGTTTTAGATGAGTCATAAGATCGTCAATACGAATCGTTTCGGCTAAAGATGAATTCAACTTTGGTTTTGTTGCCATTCCTGTGGGAGACATTGCATTAAGTCGTCTATTAAGTGTACCAAGAGTGGCAGCGACAAGTGTAAACGTAATTAATGAAAATAATCCGATGATGCATAACAAGATAAAAATCTTTTTCGACGAGATTTCGAACATTGCCATTATGTACCAAACCGAAAAATGTAATGAAGATTTTTATTGTATGACAACTATCTTAGTTTAACATTCAAATGATAATGCGAAATGGTAAAACACACAAAATGATCTTTGGACAAAGAGGAGCATTGATTACAGCATAAAAGTTTTATCTTGCCTTTAGATCGGAATTCGAAAAGAGCGACGTCATATGTAGAGAAAATGCT
The DNA here is from genome assembly GCA_905250025.1 of Adineta ricciae. Lineage (NCBI taxonomy): Eukaryota > Metazoa > Rotifera > Eurotatoria > Adinetida > Adinetidae > Adineta > Adineta ricciae. The sequence goes on along the minus strand of CAJNOJ010000143.1, from coordinate 183,623 downwards.
ATCTTGATCAGTACAAAAGTGTATAATTATTCTTTACTTTTATTCGCAAAGAGAAATATTTCTAAAAAAAAATTAACCCGCATATACATATGGTCGTATCGAAGTTACAACTTCGATAGGAAAAATGTTGCCGAAGTACATAGGATAGTCAAAACGTTTTGTCACTTTGTTATATCTATTGCGAGACATGATATTTTATCCATCGCTCTACACTATATATAATCGAGATAGTTGTTGTGATATTTCACAGAAAATTTCATTTCTTTAGTTTCTTCTAAAGATACTTTTTTTAACGAAATACTAGGTTTTTTAAAGCGCCTCTCGGCATTGCAACCAGCTTCATTAGTGAAGTTTTTAAGCATTTGCAGTAATTTAAATAAATTTAAATAGATACAGATTCTTAAAGTTCAGTCCACAAACGTGTACGCGTAGCGAGTTGAAAATTGATTTTATCAAAACAACCTATAAATAATTTAATATTCCATAATGTTAAAAAATGACATATGGGAGGCTAACCCATAATAATGTCTTTTTTGTTCGATAACTTTTGTCTGTGTGAATTCAAAGATTTTTCACTATTGTCGTTAGTGTCACACAATACCATAGAATATTAATAAAATCGAAAAATGATTTGAATACGAAGAAAAGAGTAATGCGTGCTGCGTCATTTCATAAGGCTTGCCATGTATACCGTTAGATAAGCCCAGGTGGACAAATCCCATACTCGGATCCGAAACATAGACTTTATGGATTTTCTAAGGGTCATCATAGAGCCTAGCTAAAAATAACGCTCATAAAATTTGCAACAAATGACTGGATTTTTCTAGTCGGAATCCGATGCAATTCCGTCACTAGGAATCCTATCGGATATGTTGACCTCTGGGAACTAGTTTCCATTTTCATATGAACTTTTCTAATGATTTCAAGTCAATACCGTGATGGTAAATTTATGTCCGATAGCCACTGATAATACCACATAAAAGCAGCTCTCTTTATATACGCTTTCACTCGTTTTTGTGGGCTCGAAAGTCAGTAAAATTTCGCTAGTGACGAGAGGCGCTTTAAAAAACCTAGTATTTCGTTAAAAAAAGTATCCTTAGAAAGAACTAAAGAAATGAAATTTTCTGTGAAATATCACAACAACTATCCCGATTATATATAGTGTAGAGCGATGGATAAAATATCATGTCTCGCAATAGATATAACAAAGTGACAAAACATTTTGACTACTCTATGTAATTACATCGACGCGACATATATATATATATATATATATATACATAATTCATGCAATAATGTTGCAAGTTCTTTTGATTGAATACGATAGAAAGACGACAAGATCCACCTGTATTAATGAGCTAGTTATGTTACGGTTGACCAGAACTTTCCTCGATCTTGGAACGCAACTCCAAAATGTCCAGTTCCAGGTGGATAGTGTAAATTACTTCCGAATGTATAAAAATAACTTTTACTTCGCATANAGACCTATCTATAAACAAAATTTCAGATTTAAATTGTGTCGTTGGCATTTTATCGAAACACCTGTCAACAAGCCAAAAAGCAAGTAAAACGATGATAACTCGGCAACAACGGCACGAGGGCACAAATCCTTTTGAGGTTTTTCATACCTCATTGGGGTCTACTTACTACCAAAAGATGGGATCTAAACTGCTTGAACACCTAAATATGTTCCCTCGTAAGTTAAAAGGAAAATTTGAGTAGAATATAGAAAGTAAACGACGTGCTGCTTATTACATTTATTTGATTGTATACAGGTCTTTCACACAACGGACATATGATACACTGATTTTGAATTCAGAGGGAAGAATAACAACTTGTTTTTTTTACGAAGCAAAAAGTGTTTATATTAATTTATTGTTACCCAAACAGTGTATGAGACAGGTATTCTACATCTTTTTATATCAAGCAAACAGTCGATGGCAGGGGTCGATTGTTTCATTGATTTTTTATTTTTGATAAACACGACAAGGCCTGTAAATTCGATTACATTTGGACAAGTTAGTGGTATTATATTAGATCACATAATAATCGTTTCTCGAATACATAGATATTTTACACAGTCAGATCACAATATATAGTGAATTGACGAAATGCACATTTGAAAATATCGCCTCGTATGTTTAATATATTATGTCAGTGTGGCTATTATAGATATGCATGAGGATTCTAACAATATAAATGAATTTCTTTTGTAGTGCTTGCGAAGTAAATTCTAGATATTAAAACCAACCATCTATTCAGAGAAAGGGATTCAGAATAGAACAATGTATACTAAATGTTTAACAAGCAAATTTAATTTCCTTTCTTTTTAACTAGAGAATGATTAAACTTCATCCATAGATGACAAATGTTTAGTTCAGTAACATTTCACAAAGTGACTGGTTAAAGCGTTGCGTGACATGTTTCTATATTCGTCCACTGGGGTAAAGCCATCGAGGTAGATCTGGATGCTGACCAAGATATTCGAGTCCATATGCAGCTGCTTGAACAAGTTTTTCATACCCGTACAAATGAATATTTGCTAATGTATCGCATGCTTGATGGTAACATGGGTCAAGAATTGCGCCAGCAAAACCAGCATTGCTCTTACCTACGGATTGACGATATTTTTCACGCTGTGCAGCTGTTTTGATGGCGTCGGAGCCCGTTGCTACGCCACCGGCGGCAATACCTGCCGCCAAGAATGGACCATAATCGCTTCGGCCATTGAAGTCTCGATAATCCCAAGGTAAAGTTTGTCGAATAAACCAATCGCGATATAGTTCTGTAATCTTCTGACTACCAGGAAGTGCGCTAGATGGTGTGCCGTCGACCGCCGTTTTAGCATCATAGATTCCGAAAATGAAATTAGGTGAACCAGCCATATCAAAATTAAGGTTTAATAAATAATCTTGTAGGCGTTCGCCTATTTCCGTCATATTTTGAGCATTTTGCACATGATAAGTCGAACCAGCCAAACCAATTTCCTCTCCTGCCCACCAACAAAACCGAACACGGTATTTATATTTCGAATAATTTGTTGTTTGATAAAGTCGAGCTAAATTGGTTGCTAGAACTAAATTAGCTGCAGTTCCACTACCTACGTGCATATAGATACTTTAAAAGGCGAGAAGTTCAATAAAAATTTACAATGCGCACCATTATCATTGATGCCTGGTCCAACTGGAACACTGTCACTATGACTTCCAACAACAATTGTCTGTCTTGCATCACCCTGTAGAGTATCTGCACAAATATTATCAACTGGAAACGTTGGTAGATTCTGCAATTCAATAAACATTTTTACGGCAACTTTGCTTATTAGAGTCACGTTCACTAGCGCTTGTCCCACGGCGTAAGACAAAGATAATGCAGGCAGTTCATTACTTTGACGAAGACGTATAGTGAATGGCGCAAGACTATAACTATTCTCTCCATTACTATAGAACAGTAAAGCTTTGGCACCATTATTTCTTGCCAGAACACTCTTTTCCGCGAATGTCCATTTCCCTCCTGTTTTGACTAATGCAACAAAATGCGATGCATTTCGCCAGTCACTTTCTTGACATCCGTAATTAGAAATATGCACAACCGGAACGTATTCGGAGAAATTAGCAGCTGTAGAATAGTTTACATAATTAAATTCAGATCTGGCGAGCACCGTCGAATAAGTATAATTCTTTTCTATTCCGTTAATCAAAGAGAGCAGGATTGGACTTTTAGCAAGTGCAAAATTCCTCAATCGAAACGTTTGACGCTTGATTTGTAAACCACTGACTTGATTCTGCAGATAATTATAGATATAATTAACCGTTTCATTAAATCCTCGTGTATTTATCGCACGATTACCGTTGGATTCGTCAGCAATACGTTGTAACTGTTTTAAATGAGTCATAAGATCGTCAATACGGATCGTTTCAGCTAGAGATGAATTCAATTTTGGTTTTGTTGCGATTCCTGCGGGGGCCATTGCATTAAGTCCTCTATTAAGTGTACCAAGAGTGGCAGCGGCAAGTGTAAACGTAATTAATGAAAATAATCCGATGATGCACAACAAGATAAAAATCTTTTTCGACGAGATTTCGAACATTGCCATTCTGTACCAAAGCGAAAAACATAATGAAGATTTTTATTGTATGACAACTATCTTAGTTTAACATTCAAATGATAATACGAAATGGTAAAACACATAAAATGATCTTTGGACAAAGAAGAGCATTGATTACAACATAAAAGTTTTATCTTACCTTTAGATCGGAATTCAAAAAGAGCGACGTCATATGTAGAGAAAATGCTGTCTTGATCAATACAAAAGTGTATAATTATTCTTTATTTTTATTCGCAACGAGAGATATAAAAAAAACAAAATTAATCTGCATATATATTTATATATAGTTCATACAATAATATTGCAAGTTCTTTTGATTGAATACTATAGAAAAACGACAAATTCACCCGCATTAATGAATTAGTTATGTTACGGTTGACCAGAACTTTCCTCGATCTTGGAACGCAACTCCAAAATGTCCAGTTCCAGGTGGATAGTGTAAATTACTTCCGAATGTATAAAAATAACTTTTACTTCGCATACTGAATTCGCGTAATTGATAATCTAAAGACTTTTCGTTCGCATTCGGACGATAGGAAGCAATTTCACCCCAGAATATTCGAGATCGCTTCGCTGTTATTGCCGTTGCATGAAGACAATATCCATAATTCCGTTTACTTATCACACTATTGTTTGTATCTTTCAATACAATCATTTGCGTATCCTTGTTGTATTTAGGTTCACATATGCCTAAATAGAAGAAACCATCTTTTAAGTGAACATCAGGATGTGACATCATTTCTTGTAGAGGACTAATATAATTCTTCAAAGATACTTTCGATAGATCATAAAAGTTCACATCATCTTCGAAAATAAAAGACCATTGCAATTCATTCTGAGCACAATGTTTAGGAATTTCGTAGGTCCAAAGCTCAACAAAAGCTAGCAGATTGGATGCCCATTTTCGGAATAGAATCGCCGACGAATGAAACGATATTCGAGAATCATTTAACGGAATTGCTAGAAAACATACGACTTCGAAAAAGTTGGGAAATGCCCGTTCAACATTTTGCTTGGTTGCATTAAAACGTGTTGAATAACAATCGGCCGTAATGATATACGCTCGTGGTTTCATCACAACTGATTTTGATTGTATTTGTACTGTGGGAATCGACTTCACATGCAATATAAGTCTATGATTGGCTGCCAAGTAAACAATACTAATCAACAAACCAAGTAAACCTATGCTTATACATGGACGGTTTGCATGTGATTTGGACATTGAAAGAGATTAAATGTCTACAAAAGAAAATTTGAATTCGAAATTGCTCAGGCTTACCATATGAAAATTTTAGAAATCAGAGATTTTTGAGAAAGAATCAGGAGAAATTTTCTGCTAAATCGGTAGAAAAATCAAGGAGTTTTTTTTAATATTCAAGAGTGTTTATGCAATTTTTACGATACTGCTTACACTCTGAAGACTCGCTCATGTTTTTCTAATAGAATCCATGTTCTACACTGTAAAAACGCGACGAATTATCAAGAGTAAAATTAGTTTTAATGTTCTAACAAATGAAAAGATAGTTCATGAGTTTGCAACGTATGTCAAACTGTTTTATAGCCGTATTTAACGAGACCATAAACCTTTTTTCGTTTCTATGACATTTCACTTCATAAATGCGAAAAAAGAGTTTATCGTATGTTGCAAATTCGTATACCTTTATTTCCTCCAATGTAACCTGTTACTGAACTTTTTATTCATCCAGTTTGCAAAAAGTTGACCTCATATTCGACCTCAACTATTCGTTGTTGAACCCCTACCAAAAATTGTTGTTTTTTGTAGAAGGAAATATGTTTCTTCGTCCCAAACAATAGGAGCCATTTTTTAAAACTATTGTCTAATTCAGATTTCTTACTGTTGATTCTATTTTAGTCAAGTATTAGGTTAAACGATGTCATTTATTCTTAGATATCTTCCGATCAATCAGTGAAATGCAACTAGATAAAGAAATAAATAGTTTATTCTTTCAACACTCTTTTATATGAAAATCAGAATAATATTTAACTTTCGGCTCAGTATACACCTATAAGTTTACAGACGTGCCCCCTTTCATCACAAAGTAATCACAAATAACGCTCATCCTTTGGATTCGCTTACCCTTTTCTGAAAGACTTTTCCTGATGCTGAACACATTCAGAGACTTCGAAAGAGAGAAAACGCACTGCGATTGCTACTAGTGCTCAACTGAATCATGGCACTATGTCACACTAGAACTAGAATGAATAGGATACAGAGGTCCTTTTAGGAATCAGACCGATTAGTTATTTGTCAGTGGACAATTCTCCAGCACTAACGATGTTAACTGGAAAATTCATCGCTCAACGGCTAGTCAGACGACCACTCATTCACCTTTCTTATCTGGTTTTCTATTTTCACATCACGCCCATGGAAATTTTCATAAATGCTTTACTAAGTCACTCATAGACGGACGATATACAATAGACTACATGAAAAGTTTGAACATTCGTTTGTGTCTTCCGGCGATAAACCGATTCTGTTCTCTCCTGTCAACGAAATAATACCTTGTCGAATATTTTCATTGAGGAATATCCATTCGTCCAATCCCTTTCAAAACTATCGGAAGCCTGGCAAGGATATTCTAAGCGTACACTTTAGGATTAATCTAACATTTAAACGCCTAGTCGTTCGTCGACCTCCCTCCGGTCGGTCACTCACGGCTAGCCGTTGCCATGCTGTCTCTGTTATTCCTTTCGCCTTTGATCAACTTTCAAACTGAACGATTGGGTTTTCTTTTATTGNCAATTATTATAGATTGGTTGAATGCAAGCATAGCTATTGATAGAACACTTGCGCTAGTAATGAGTACCAAATATGATAAGAGTAAAAGTAGACGAGCAGTCAAATGGACTATTATTAGTATTTTGTTATTCTCCACGAGTAGCCTTTTACATGATCCAATAAATCGACAACTTATTGAGGATCGAGAAGAAACTCGAACATGGTGTTTAATTCAATATTCATCTGCACTTCAAATATATAATTCAACAATAAATATATTTCATTTTTTCGTTCCCTTTATTATAAATATTGTTACTGCTTTTATTATAATATTTGTGGCTGCTCGAAGTCGTGCTACAGCTCAACGACAACAAACTTATAAACAACATTTAAAAGAACAATTTCATCGGCATAATCATCTAATTCTTAGCTCTATAATCTTAGTTATACTTGCTACGCCGCGTCTAATCATTTCATTCATGTCTGGTTGTATGAAATCGGTTCGAAATTCAGCTTTTTATCTAGTTGGATATTTCATATCATTTATTCCACTCTGCATTACATTCATCGTATTTGTTCTACCATCCAAATTGTATAAAAACGAATTCTATGCTGCAACTAGAAGATTACGAACCTTTATTGGAAGACAGTAAAATGTTATTTAATAAATGTTGTAGACTGATTTGTACACGCATAACTACACCCTTATCCTCAAGATTGAAATACATGCAGAAGTTATAAGTCTTTTAAACACTTCTGAGAATATCAGACTATTGCTCTTTATGAGCTCACATAAAGAGTCAGAATCTTTTATTGCTTAATATGTTTACAAGTAACGCTCATCCTTTGGATTCGCTGACCCTTTTCTGAAAGACTTTTCCGAATGCTGAACACATTCAGAGACTTCGAAAGAGAAAAAATGCACTGCGATTGCTACTAGTGCTCAACTGAATCATGGCACTATGTCACGCACTAGAGTGAATAGGATACAGAGGTCTTTTTTAGGAATCAGACCGATTTGCCATTTGCCCGTGGATAGTTCTCCAGCACTAACTATGTTGACTGGAAAATTCATCGCTCAACGGCTAGTCAGACGGCCACTCATTGACCTTTGTCATCTGTTTTTCTTTTTTCACATCACGCGCATGGAAATTTTCATAAATGCTTTACTAAGTCACTCATAGACGGGTGATATACAGTAGACTACTTGAAAAGTTTGAACATTCGCTTGTGTCTTCCAGCGATAATCCGATTCTTTTCTCTCCTGTCAACAAAATGATACCTTGTCGAATATTTTCATTGAGGAATATCCATTCGTCAAATCCCTTTCAAAATTATCTGAAGCCTGGCAAGGTTATTCTAAGCATATACTTTAGGATTAATCTAGCATTTAAACGCCTAGTCGTTCGTCGACCTCCCTCCGGTCGGTCACTCACGGCTAGCCGTTGCCATGCTGTCTCTGTTATTCCTTTCGCCTTTGATCAACTTCCAAACTGAACGATTGGGTTTTCTTTTATTGTCGCTTCGACAGTCATGATCTTCCATTCATTCGACTACCAAAAGAAACTGGATAAGAGAGTCTTATTCTATAATTTGCTTCGAAACGAACATCTTTCATAGTGCTGTATGTGTTCAGAATACTGTTTCTACAGTCCACGCGTCTGTAGTTACCAAGATGGAATTCCACCGACGGGTATATCACTTTGCGAACTGCTTCTACTAAATTCCCATAAAAAGACATGATGTATGTAGCCTAAAAAGTAAAGATGATACTAACGTAAGCTCATATCACTTTTTCGGATTTCTTAAATTAGAAACATCATTATGTACAATGCATTAGATCTTTTCGCGTAAGTTCTTTAGCTACTATCTTGATACGCATGACGTCCGTGAATAGCGTTCAGCTCACCATCTTCTACAAAAGATTTTAGAACAGATAAAGAAAAATATCTCCTTTGTAAACAGAAAGGAACAAGCCCAGACTCAGCGAATAAGACGAAATTCGTCCTCAACTTCGAATTTCCCGACGTCAGAAACCCTTCGGTCTACTCTGACAATGAATGTTAATAAGTCGTGGCTAGTTAATGAAAAATTAATAATTAATTAAGCAACACTAACGTCAGATTCAAGATCCTCGACTTCGATTACCCTAGGAGTAATCATTTTCTAATAACTATCGATCAATTTCATTGATTTTAGAAATGCTGATTTCTGATTGGATAGGACAGACAGACAGAGAGACAGACAAACTTTAAGCTTTTTAACACAGCATTTAAACGCTGTATAGCCCTTTCTTTCAGAAAAGGGAATAAAAGAATCTCATATAACTAAAAAAAACTAAAAGAAATGATTATTGCATAAAATTTATTTCTATACTTATTTTATGGACAATTATTAGCAAATGAATATTAACTTCTCGATTAATATAAAACAAAAAATAAGCCAGAAAGTATGTAATTAAGTAATTACTAATAAATTCGTGATTTATTGACGATGAGACTATATTTTTCTAACTATTAGATTACTCTGAGTACAGTCGATTTTGTAAAACATAACCATAAAACTCTGTAGATATCAAATGGATATTCATTTATTTCGGAATTCTAGTTCAGCTAAATAGGGTTTCGTCTTGTTTCTGCTATTGTTATCAGGAAACAATATGTGGCTAAAAGCTGATTTACAAAAAAAAACATTCCACACAGAAAGAATTAATAAAAACCTAGTCAATGTTGATTATTTTCTCGTTCTCTCCGCCGAATTTTGATAAACGAGAAGCGTCCAGTAAATCTCGACTAAGTAAAAGCAAAAAGCAGGAAAAATAAAGAAATCAGGAGATTTTTAGTTAGCGAAAATCGGCAAAACCAGTAGACTCCTGAGCAAATCAGGAGCTTTGGTATAGCTGAAATTGCTACAAGAAAGAATGATGAATCTAAACGATTGTTCTCGATGGTAGAGCTATACACGACGCAAATAATTACGAATTACCCTTGGTTATACAAATCCTACTAATATTTACTCTGAGAAAGAAGTCGATGTGTGCCGTCTAGCATCTAAATATTCAATATCGATACCCAGGTCAACAAATCCGATGCTGGATCCCATCGGATCTGACCGGATTCCTGGAAACGAAATTACATTGGAATCTGACTGGAAAAATTTAGTGGGTTATTGTAAATTTTATGAGCGATGTTTTTAGCTATATTCTATGATGATCTTTAGAAAATCCGTGTCTCGGATCCGACATGGAATCCCAGTCTGGGATTGATCGACCTGAATGATTAATCCTAGTCCTACCGCGGCTTTTTACGCATTAAAATAGCAATTTACGCTTCTGTATAATGATTTTCTCGATTTTAAGGCTACTATCTTGATAAAAGGATGCTACTGTTATATCGAACTTGATACAAAAATACTGACAGTATGTTCATTCTTTATTTAATATAATTAATACAACAAGAAATTTTAATCTAGCAAATAAAAATATGGAAAGGTACTAAATGATATAGTAGAGGGAGGGGAAGTTGAAGGCACCTTCTCTTTGAATTTTCTTCAAGAAAGGTAATAGCTGAACGAAATCTAAATCGCGATTTGGATAGCACGTGAAATACTCTATCAGATGCATTATGTTTCAGAAATTCATAAAAATTTCTTTTAAATGCTAAACCTATTTTTTAGGTCCTAAAAAAATCTGAGTCGAATGATATCTTATTCGACTGTCCACGATGTTCCTATGTAAAGTTATAGGTATCGGAAAAGCCAGAAAAAAATGTGATTTTCGTTGATTTTTAGCAAAAAATGATAGAAAACACGTATTTTCCGGCTTTTCCGATACCTATAACTTTACATAGGAACATCGTGGACAGTCGAGCAAGATATCATTCGACTCAGATTTTTTTAGGACCTAAAAAAATAGGTTTAGCATTTAAAAGAAACTTTTATGAATTTCTGAAACATAATGCATCTGATAGAGTATTTCACAAGCTATCCAAATCGCGATTTAGATTTCGTTCAGCTATTACCTTTCTTGAAGAAAATTCAAAGAGAAGGTGCCTTCAACTCTCCCTCACTATAGATAGATAGTTTCGAATCATAATCTAATCGGGTGAATCATATATCATCATAACTGGATGATTCAAAATCCAATCAATAATATCTCTAAGCGATTGGGGATAAATATGCCGTCAAAGTCGTGTATGAGTCATAGATTATATTCAAAAATTTAATTTGCTCTCGTACCTAGTATAATCTTAAATACTGACGAAATTTTACTATGTTGTATTGAAGATTTGAAATAAGATGACATAGGAGAAATGAGTTTAATTCCACACTATGCGACAACTCTATGTTTATAATAGATAATATACGTTTCTATAAGCCCGAAACTATTAAAATATGACACTGCATTTCTAAATTTTTATTCTGGGTGCAAAGTGGCCCATATCGGAAGGACTAGGGTAAAAACGGAGCATCGAAAGATAGTGTGCAGAAAGCGAATAGATAGCTTATTAGTTTAATATTTAAAGTAAAGTAAAACACATTTTGAGAAAAAAAAGAATAAAAGTTAGAAGGAAGAATGAAAACCAATGAATAAGCACCTTGAATACGTTCTTTTTCAGAATTTCTTTTATATTTCTATCATTATATGTTCAAAGCTTGGAAAAATCGGCATTCATTAATGTAATAGCTTTCCTAATTTTTTTCTTTTTTTGAAAAGCAGAAACGAGGAGTCGGAAAACACTCGTTCTGCTAGAAAATAGACAGGAATAGAGAGAGAGAATATGGCTTTTTCAGTTACGCGTGGGGAATGTCTTTCTTATATGCAAAATTTAATTTAACAATACTGCGTAGCTCTCAAACAAATAACTGAAGCAAAAGTATGAACTTCATATAATAATAATAATAATAAGAAGAAGAATAACGTCCCATAAGGTATTACGCCAGTTGGAAACGGTCGCAGTTATTATTAGCATTTCTTCACATGCAGCCGGGTTCTATCGTCTTTTCTTTTTAAGAACGGCGGTATCTGCACCCTCTTTCGTCCAATATACAGATCGAGCATGCATTCAGTATAGACGACTCATCTAGAGTCATTTCATGGATGATATTATTGAGGTTCGGATGTAGTGCCTTGTCACTCCGTGTCGGACAATGCAACCATTCATTCATGGCGGCTATGAACATCATACTTAGGCATAAACCGATTCTTTACGAATAATTAACCCATTCACCACGATGGGGTCCACCGGTGGACCCCACTTTGCATTTCATATTCTAATCTTGAAACACGTTTAATAAGAAAACGGTATAAACCATAAGACGCAGCGCGAAAAGCTCTACAATCCTCATAGTAAAGCTTATTTTAATTGTGTACAAACTTCGGCATAAAATACTATACTCTCCAAGCAACTTCAAAATTTGGTCGCACACAGCTTTGCATTTTATTGAACACAAAAAGTATTCAATTGAAATAGGTTTTATGGTATAGTTTGTAGAACTTTTCACGCTGCATCTTGTAGTATATTTTGTTTTCTAATAAAGCGTATTTAGAAATGTAATTTTCTATGAAAATTGAATCGTGGTGAATGGGTTAACGGTAATAAAGAAAAAATGGCGTATCTACATTCCTTCTTTCTATTTTTCTTTATTTTTTCAATTCTTCTTTATACTAACCTGCTGTGTTACGTGATGCTGATGTTGTTTGCAATAAAGTCATTGTTAACTTTATCTACCTATGTAATAAATAATCTCGACGGATTTTCCTTTTCTGAAAGAGAGGCGTATATGTAGCAACAAGCTTTATTCAAGATTATTCGATCTGATCTTTGTTTCAAGCAAACATTTAGTTCTATATTAGTTGTCTCTCTTCTCTTTTCGAACGCCTCGGTCGAGCGAGACTGGAGAGAGAGAGAAATGCGAGAAAGACAGAAAAAGAGTCATGAGAATAAGCGTTGAAGATGGACGTCTTATGAAAAGATGAGTAGATGTAATGATCAGACAAGGGAAGAGAACGATATATGCATAAGTCATATATCTGTATTCTAACGATTAATTGATGAATGCACGAATGTTGTTACAGCATAGCGTTATACATAGGGCTGTTAGAGCAAGATGTGGCTAACTCTACATTGCAGATACCTTTTTTTACAAATTAACAGAAAGTGTCCGCAAAGTATAAACGGGAGGAGAGAAAATAAAATGTCCGCATAAGAGAAAGTGTCCGCAATATGAAATCCAGGGGAAAAGACAGAGAAACAAAGATGATTACATTTTCGAATTAAGTGAACATAGATATTAGATGGCAAGTAACGCTCGTCTAGCGACTCGCTCAGCTCTTTCTCGTAGAAATATTGCTTTCAGATGTTACATTTTTTAGATATTATTGTGTATATTAATTTATTTTCAGCGTAGATAAGAGATTTATACTAAATGTTACTAGCCTCAGATTCGAAATCCTCGATCTAAAAAACCCCTAGGCCATACTTTTGAGAAAGAGATATAGATTGTTAGTTTCATCTGATTTTTCGACGAATCAGCGAAGTGCGGACATACAAGCAAGCAAACAATTTATGTTTCTAAGACTCTTCTCTACGAGAAAGTGAATATCTATAACGAGGGTAACTGTAACAAAGGAGAAACACCATGGATACATCTATTTAAACCCACTAATATGAGAGAAAATCGAATAATAACTAACATCAAGCGTGAATTCGAACAAATTTTTTGTGATTACCACACAACAGGAAAATGAAGGTATTATTTTCAAAGATTATCATTTCGGATTGAAATGAACAAACAAAGACGAGAGAAAAATGTGGGCCTATACTATGAAACTATGCAAATCTTCAATCAAAACCCAATCATCTTCTATTATTAAGATGAAATATGTTGGGTGAACTACGTTTCGCACCACTTTATTTTTCCGAACTCCCGGAACCGATGTCCATTACGAACACCGTGACAAAAAACCACTGCCGATTTTATCATGAAGTCCATAATCGAAAATATGAGGTATATATGTCAGATGTCCGGAACGATGTATAACCGGTAGATCGTAACTATAACACTCAGTGTCAGTCAATAAGGATCGAGCGGTACAAATTTAATTACGGGCTGGAATGGAACAACCGGAAGTCTGTAAGGATTAGCAATGAGCAATCGAGATGAAGGCAACACTGTATTCGTATTGAAATGAAAATTTGTTCATAACAAAATAAAACGTGTAGTAATACCTTATTTTTGTAGTTATCGTTGTAAATATTGAAAACAAAAGAAAATTCATTATGCTCGTTACGAACTACATGACGAGATCAATTTACATTTTCAGTTACATTCAATCTTGTATTTTACGATCACCGTGATTAAACTAGCTACATTCTAAACGTTTTGTTGTAAATACCTAATCAGTGTATTAAAATCTCCTTGTTTTTTAATTTTACGATCTTCGGTAGAAAAGAAATTTCGAACTCCCGTCACACAATCCAAAAACTTTCCGGACTCCTGCACGAAATTAAAAAAAAAATTTCTTTCCGAACATCCGGTCATGCTGCCAGATATTCGGAATAGGTGGTACGAAACGTAATTTTTCCACCAACAACACCAGTTTCTATGTTATACGATGAACAAGTGAAAAAATTCAGACGTGACAATGGTAATGCCAGTGCAGTTCCTGTATTTGATCATGTGAAATCTTCTTTATATTACCATCGTTCATCGAGACAACGGAAAATTCCAAAAGATTAATCATCAATCGTGGCACCTTATACTCGCTCACTCGAACTTTAACTAATGAAAACTTCTTATTCTGTAGTAACATTCAATCAATACTTGAGTTTTCTTCACTTACTAGTCTTCGATTACTCGGTTCAAATCAACACTAGAATAGTGATGGAACCTTCAGAACTGCCCCTCGATTATTCTATCAAAGTTACAGCATACATGTGTGGGATGATTTCAGCATGAAACTTGTGGTTTATGATGCTTTACCTAACAAGAACTTCGACACTTACGATAGCTTTTTGGTTCAATTGATTATTTACGTTCAAAGCGACCAAATCACCCTAGCTCCACAATCAATATTGATCGATTTCGAGATGGCGGCTTACAAAGCATTTTTGAAAAACTTTCCAATGGCAAATATAAAAGGGTGTCAGTTCCATTTTGGTCAGAATATCTGGCGACAGATAAAGAAGAAAGGTTTAGTTTCATGTTCCAAGGGTGTTGAAGCACGTCGTCAAATAGCAAACATATTATCCTTGCTTTTATTACCACGTCAAGAAATTCAAACAACATTTTGTGATATTATTGAAGAACTTAGTGGTATCAGTTCTCGTTTTCTCAAGTTAACAGATTATATTCTTCGAACATACATTGACCATGCAGTTTTTCCTCCTTCTTTTTGGAACGTTTTCGATCTTATTGGAATCCAACCAAGAACTAATAATCATGTAGAAGATTACCATGGAAAATTGAATTAGTATTGTTCAACTTATCCCAACATATGGGCATGGATAAGATTCATACAGGAGCTGGAAGAATCAACGATGGTTCGAGTAGAACAAGAACAAGCTCAACAACGAACAACACGTCGTAGAAAAGTAAAAACAGTAATCAATGAAAATCGTCTACTTCAAGCGAAACAAGAATATTTGGACGGCATCTTGGACCTAGCTAGTTATCAGAAGCGATTGCGCATTCTCTCTTATCGATATATCCACGTGTTTGATGCTAATGAACAAGACGATCTTGATTATAGAACAAAGGACAATTAGTTACTCAACTATCTGTTATAAAATCATTTTGTTTATCCTTAATGAAATAAATTTTCTTTTGCTTCATAATGTTATCGCATAGTTTCTTTATCTTTCTCCTTTGATTCTACATTGCACACACTTTCTCTTATGCGGATAATTTAGTTTCTCTCCTACCCGTTTCTATATTGCGAATACTTTTTTTTAACCAATTCCCAAGTCAACAAATCCGATGCTGGATCCAATCGTATTTCTGGAAACGGAATTGCATTGGAATTCGACTGGAAAAATTCAGTCGGTTATTGCAAATTTTATGAGCGATGTTTTTAGCTATATTCTATGATGATCCGTAGAAAATCCGAAAAAATCATGCTTCGGATCCGAGACCATCTGAATCCAATGCGATTCCGTCGAATTCCTGTAGGATTCGACCGGATCCGAGTACGGGATTGATCGACCTGGGTTAAGAAAAAAAATGTCCGCAAAACAGAAGACACGATTTTCGCAACGCCAGATTCGTACAGACACGCAAGCGGTAACTATACGTTTGAGCTATTTTGTTGTATATTACCTGATGCACTAAAACAGTTGATACAACGATTCACTTTTAACATTACCTGTCTAAATGGAGAATTTGTGTAAACTGAACGAACGCGTTGATAGACTCACTCGTTTTACGGCTTTCATCGATGCGTACAGTTCTTATTGAATTGAACTCAAGCGTTTGATGACTTTTAAAATTAAGAGCAGAAAGTATACGAAACAAAGGTAATCGACCGGTAGCATCATCTATTGATTGAACTCGACAATAGAAAACCAAATAGACTTGGCACATCTGAATGTTCCTCTAGCATCTATGTATTTTAGATAGAAAGACACTTTTGAAAATGAATTCTTTATTTTCTATGGAAAAAAAACATATCGGTGCGTATAAACGATGACTTCGGTGAATGAAAAATACTGTGGTGCAGCCGAGAAACAGAAGATTTCCCCTCTATTAAACAATCAATCTTCCGTAGCTTCTACTCGTAAAAGTTTGCTTAGTAAGTTATTGAACTGTTTACTTTCTCTCTTTGTAGAATTTTCTTTCATTTTAACTTCAAAGTCTGTTCGCGTATCGCAACGAATCCAAACTACAAAATATTTGTAAAACATTCATCTTAGTTTTATTCTAGTAGCACTCTAAACTTTGGATTTAGACACATTGAGTTTACCTGATCATATATGTTGAATGTTCTTAGCAACTCTAACGTAAATGCCATCTCGCGATAGATGATACAGGGAAGAAGAGAAGAAATACTATCAGCATACGTGTAAATGTTGAATGTTGCTGATGTATTAGATATACGCTCAAGATAATAGAAATGGAATGCATACAATATACATACGGATAGATAACATGTTATTTCTCGAATCATTAACTCGCCTCATATATTACTACTAGCCCTTTTTTCTCAAAGTACTTAACGTAGTACATTGCAGTAGGCTTTTCATGTTAGATAGCTATATTTCAGGTGCCAATCACTATTAGCAACAACACATATTCTCATCAACAGTTGTTGTTCTTCATTGATGCACAAACAAAGTTTGTCGAAGTAGAACAGATGAATTAGTCAGCATCGCTGCTCTTTGAATAAATATTCCATCAGAATTCAAGCTGTATTTTCCATGAAGATCTCGAAAAAACAGATGATGTCGTTTCAAGAACGTCAGTCGATATGCCGCCGCGCCTAAATCAGCTCGAGAGCTTTTCAATGACACGCTAATACACTTATTACTCCCATCGTCGAAAATTTGCGGTACACTACGATGTTTAGTAACAGTCATCTCTTGAAATTCAGGCCAAGAATGGTGTGATACGAATCCCCATGCAATAATATCCATACCACCTTTCATATGCGGAATAATTTTGCTACCGAATACTCGAGAATAGAAATTATCACCATTCGTAAAAGTAATATATTGACAGTCCCATTTAGAAGAGTTGTACAGATATGTCAATACCTGATCCGTCATATAATATCCAAAGTCTGTTCCAACTGAAAGTAAACCGTAATCAAGGAGGGTAACGTAATCTTTACGAGCAACTAAAGTGTTAACAAAACGAATTGTATCATTAAGAAGTCGGATATCAGTGCGATTATCTGTGTTTATTACCAAGATACGGTCATTTTCAAGATGTGAATGAAATAGCGAGAGAACTAGAACAGGTAAATATCCAATTTGTGAACCATATGTACGTACAAGAATACACAGTCTTGGTGCTGCTGCTGTGCTCGTACTACGATTGAAAGCAGCATGCAAATGTGTAAAATTGAAATAATTCTCGTTATTTCTAATCGATTCATGTGTAATTAAAGTAAAAGAATCCGATAGAAGTGCTATAACAATGAGATTCAATATCAGACAGAAAACATATATCGTAAGTCGTTTCAATGTAAAATGACTGATCATGTAAACCATACAATCCGTCAGAGAGTAGCTTGTTTGAAAAAAATTGTCTCGATTTGCAGTTTTACTTTTATTTCTTTTTCCTTTCACGTGCACACTTTACTAAGTGATCAGAACGGAGTAGATATTTTCAACCAGAAAAAGCAGCATGTTTGAAAACTTTCATAATCTAAGTGTTCGTACGTCAGCATTACAATCATGCTGACAGAGGAATCTACAAACTTCGATGTTTAGAATTCTATGATTTGTTCATAGAAGTACAAATCCTTTTTTAAATGATTTAACAATATCATACAACAAAATTGAAGAAAAAAACTTAAAAAGAGTTTATATGAAATCGTCAGCACCATCTGTGGAAAAATTGGGACTGTAGTTTGGCGATTGTCTAAAATAAAAGATTAGAAGTTGTATGCAGACAAAGAAAAATAACATGGAACATACGGATAAAGAGGTGAAGCGACGTTCGGTCGGTAAACAGATGACGTTTGACTATACATTTGTGGTGATGTTGGTGAATACATTGGTGACGTTGCACTTGAATAGCTAATTCGCGGCGACATCGGTGAGTACAGCGGTGAAGAAGGTGGGTTTGATTGAGATGATCTGTATACAGGAGTCGTTGGATCTTTTACAACAAAGCATGAACAAATACAGTAAGATCATCTACATGAAAAAAAAGAAACTAACGATATGCTGGGCTACTCGATGCATAGAATGGCGACGTTAGACCGGTTGAATAAACTGGGCTAGTTATTGAAGTATACGATGGACTGGCAGGACTATTTCAATCAAGTATACATATAAATCTAGTTCAATCAAGTGAAATGCATATACCGGTAGAAAGATGGTGTTGTCGAAGAATTTGGTGATTGAAATGATGTATAACTGGGCGATGATGGAGAGTACCGATAATTTATGTTTAGTGTAGATGCTGTTCTGGTCGAAGAATCAGCTATTTGATATGCTGGAGTGGCTATTGATTCTGTCCACGGTGTGTTAGCAATCAAAAACTGGTTCGTGACTAGTTGAAATGTATCGATATTTGTGCTGGGTATTTCCATTGCTAAATTGCACTTTCTTACGTCTACGAGAACATCAAATGCGCCTGTGCCTATTTTAGCCAATTGACCAAGCATAATATTCTCTGAAACGCCTTTTAACGGATCAAGTTCGGCATGTGCTGCTGCTTGAAGAAGAATGCTGACAGTTTCTTCAAAAGTTGATCTCATAATTGGACTACAACCTTGCCGATTAATTCCATGGCGTGTGGCTGACATTAGTTGTCCTCTTGTTGTCATAATATCACATAGTAGAGATATATGACGAGCATTGACATAAGCCCCATCGAATGACATCACTTGCTTCAATTCATATTGAGTTGCTGAGCGTGCAGCTTCAATACCAAGAACTTCGAAAATTTCGACGAGGTCATTTGTAAACGTTCGGCGATGATCAATGTATTTTGTGCCAAGAACCTTTTGAAGTGCAGTGCCATCTGTGACAACACAATATTCATCAATTGTTTCAATACATCCTTTATCCGAGATAGTATATCGTTGTTTAGAAGTGTTCGAGAGAAACTTTTTTGTTTCAACGAGATTTACTTTCGATATTGATGAAAATCCTATCCAAAATAAAATCATATATGGTACTCTAGCAATTGTCAAACTTAATGCTTTACCTTTCAGTAGTAAAGTCGGTAATATTTCTCTATTGAGCAATTGAAGATTAGTATCTTCGTCTATTTTACCAATCCCATTTTCTCCCGATGTATTATCTTCATCAATAAGATCTTTCATTAAACTAGTAAGTCTGACATGCAGAACAGGTATATCTGAATTGTCATCATTGTAAATCACGTGGTAATAGCCGTTAAGAGCGTCTGTAACTGTTCCAGCAATTTGCTCCATTGTTAATTTCTTCTGGTTCATTTTCTGTCGGTTCAATTCAATGCGTAATAGCCACGGAGATCTTTGCGAATGATTCTCAGTAGCTAATTCATGGTAAATGCTCGTCCATTCTTGATCTTTTTCAATGACGGTAATTGCTGGGTCAGGATCATAATAAATACTTGAGCTAACAGTGATATTCTTCAGTGAACAGCACTCAAGATTCGATAAGACTTCCAAACAATTCTCGACATCTTTTTCGACTTCCTCACTAAAGTAAATAGTCATCGAGGGTGTTCTAGGTTTTTTCGAAACACCGATGATTTCTCGAAGACGAGGAACACCAAGTGTCACATTTTTTGCTGAGACACCAGCGTAATGGAACGTATTTAACGTCATCTGAGTTGCTGGTTCACCAAGCGATTGTGCTGCTAGTACACCCACACATTCCCCTGGATGAACTTGTGCTTGTTGAAAACGCGTCTCGATTTCACCGCACAGCCAATCAAATGCCTCACTAGTCAGATGATGTTTTTTGAGAACTTGCTGTGAGCAAAGAGATGATCGAAGAAGAGTACTCATCAACAAAATGGCATTTTGTTGAGCTTCTTGTGAAAGTGAATCGGCACCTTTGACAACGGTCAAACGTTGAATTAAATTTTTTAAGTCATCAATAATTTTGATTGGCGAAAGGTCCGATTTTGTTCGTTTAGAAATGTGGAATAGTTTTTGTGCATTATAAATCAATCGGTCTATATTACATGGCAAAATCAATTGCGAGTTAATACCATGGAGAAATAATTCTCGAAGATGTTGCCGGTCCTGGCATAATTGATTCCATTCATTGTCCAAGATTTGTAAAGATCGATCGTTAGAGAAGAGATCATTGATCACGTGAGTGTTTAAAAATTCATGTAAATCTTGCGCATTATCAGGTAAATCAAATTTGCACAGGTCTTTAAAGACACTATCAGATGGCTTCAATGAGATGATTTTTTGAAACTCAACATGTTCTCCGGCTAGACCATCTTCGCCGTAAATGAACTGAATCACCTGTTCATGCTGATTCCGAACTGTTCCGTCGTATTTGACCATGACCGATTCCATGGTTTTAACTAGACGACGTTGAATGTAACCAGTTTCGGCTGTTTTAATAGCCGTATCGATAACACCTTCTCGACCGCCCATGGCATGAAAGAAGAATTCTGTAGGCGTTAGACCTTGCAAATAGGATTTTGCAACAAATCCACGCGCTCTCGGGCCGTGATCTTCTTTGAAGAAGTGTGGTAGCGAACGTTGTTGAAAGCCGAATGGAATTCGTTTCCCTAAATATTCAAATCATTAGAAAAATAGACGAAAACGCCATTCGGTTAAACTGTATGCAACAAACCTTCAACATTTTGTTGGCCGACACAAGCAATGATTTGTGCGATATTAATCAGTGAACCTTTGGCTCCACTAGTAACCATCGCTTTGAATTGATTGAAATCCGATAACGATTGCTGAGCAAGTGATCCAACTTTATCTTTCACATCATTCAAACTTTGATTGATTTCTTTTTCAAATAGACGTCGCGATGACAAATTTGATGCTATTTGGCCGCTACGAATGTCTTCAATCAATTGTTGTACTTTATACTCATTTTGTTGAACTTGTTCTAGAATCATCTTCGTAGTAGGTTCGTCAATAACTGCATCATTTATACCTGAAACGAGCCCATTCAGTTTCTAGAAACTGCATTTTATTAAAGCTTACCAACGGAATGTCCTTCGAGTAGTAACCAATTATTGACTAAAACTTGAATCGTTGAATAAAACTCGCCGGCTATTTTGTATCCACATTCCATAAAGATAATATGTCCCAACGAACCTGCACTTGCTCCTAGTGTTCGTTTACATAAAATACCAGAGAGCAGTCGTCCATTTTCAACTAATATGTCTGTATCACTTGACGAAATCCAGTCGAAACTTCCGCTCTCGGAATACGTTCGAGCGCAATTCACGTCTCGTGGAAGTAATAGGGAAATAAGTTGCTTTCCGGTCCATAATGATTTAGGTTTAAGAATAGCTGGTTGTGGAATTTTACCGTTCCATGATGGTATAAGCATGAGCAAGTTCATCAGGTCATTTTTATCAATGAAGACATCGCGACGTGTCATTTTTGTTACACCTGTTAATGCATCCTGAACAATACCCATTACTGGTCGATTAGATTGTGGTGTAATGAGAAGGCGCGGAACCGTCATTAATTCGGATAGTTCAGCTTTAGCTTCTATTGATTGTGGCAAATGAAGGTTCATTTCGTCACCGTCAAAATCAGCATTGTACGGGGTTGTAACTGATAAATTTAATCGAAACGTGGACCATGGCAAAAGTTTCACGCGATGTGCCATCATGGACACTTTATGCAGCGACGGCTGTCGATTGAAAACAACAAGATCATCATCCATCATTGGCCGCTCGACAATATATCCACAGCGTAATGAGATATCAGAAGTACGAACTCCCAAATTAATTCGATCTCCATTTTCAAGAATAATATATTTAGCAGTGTGATTTGAAACCATTTCCTGTAGCCATTCTCTATTGAACGGATTGACAATTTCTGGAACGGTTAAATTCTGCGCAATCGATTTCGGTACACCAACTTGATCAATGGCTAAGTTAGGATCAGCTGTTATGACCTATGAAGAACAATTTGATTTTTTAATTGAAATACAAAATTAAACTTATATTGACATACACTTCGTGCGCTGAAATCTACTCGTTTGCCCATTAGATTACAACGAATTCGACCTTCTTTGCCTGAAAAACGACATATCTACAATCTTACTCAATTATCAGAGTCAAAACGGAACCTTTCAGTCGTTCTGACAATGATTTCAAAGGTCGACCAGTCTTATGGGCCATTTTCGGTATGTTCGAAATGTCATTGTTGATCAATGTTGCACAACAATATTGTAAATATGTCCAATGCTCATCGATGATATGCGAAGAAACGCCATTTTGTTCGTCTTCGTGCAAAATATTATTTGCTTTGATAATGTTTGCCAAAATATATGTTAAATCATCTTGAGCAGATGATTCGCCAAATATCAATACGGATGGTCGAACACATGGAGGAGGAACAGGTATGACAGTCAAAATCATCCACTCAGGCCGTGAGTGTTGAGGATCCATGCCAAGTATCCGACATATAGAATCAGGAATCAATTTAAAAATTTCCAGAACGTGTGCAGCTGTTAATCGTGTACCATCTGTTTGGTTTTCGTTATCGATTCCTTTCAGCTTCATTATTATTCCTAAGCCTGATCGGCGATAGGTTGGCTGTAGTTGTCCACAACCATTGGAATGATTTGTAAATTGATTGTCAAGTTCATCGATTCCTTCAAGAATCGAATTTGAGTCTAGACATCTTTTTTTACCTTTGCATGCTGCAACTACCCATTCTAAGCGTCGATGACGTTGAGTTTTTGTGTTTTTAACGATCTCTAGCAGTTTCGGATCGTTTGGATCAATTAATAATTTTCCACAGCGAAAACAAATACATCGTAATATTTTCAATATCTTTGCTAGAAAACCGATGTGGTAAACAGGTTTAACCACTATATGAGATATGAATGATATTCATCGGATCAAGTTTCTAAAAAAAAAGGCACTAAACTAAACAACAATACTAACATTTTATATGGCCGAAATGTCCCGGACATTCGGTATAAGATCCTGCACAAGTCAAACATCTCGAGTGGCGATCCACTGGTCCCTGTCGTGGATCGGATAGACCTTGAAGTTTTGGTTTTCGTGTGCCTGTTTCAAATAATTCTGGATGTATAATAGGTTTATCTGTTACTGACATTCGTAATATTTCAATTGGAGACAAGATTCCAAATCGAACACGACGAATATCTCGGTAAGGCGCTACTGAATCGCTTATTTGAGAGCTCGAATATGACATGTCACTTCTGTTATGAATCTATGAGAAATGAGAGGGAGCAACGAGAAAAACACGTTTTATACTGAGGTAATTTTTTTTCTTTGGGAAATTTCACAAATGACGCATATTGCAATCATTGCACAATTACATAAATACGTATATCTCTGTGATTCATTTGAGTCATGCAGTAAATAGCGTCAGTATAGAGGACTTTCAATGATGATTGTATTGGACAGAAAGAAAAATGGTTTTTCGATGTGTGTTTCGATAGTGAAAATAGAATTTACATCAAGTCAGGCGCTTTGTACCTTATTAATAATACTAACATTCAACAATTGTATCATATTTTCAAACGATATACGTACCATGAAGGTGGTACAAGTATCGTAGACTAATTTATTCACAGATATTTTCATATTTCGAACGCATGTAGTGATTGGCATTAGGTTTTATTTCCATCGTATAATTCTATATTTCGTACGGTAAAATAAAATTTGAAAAATATTGTCGAATTTGACCTAAACTATCATCTGTATGTAAAAAGCATGCATGTATGCTATATAAAAACAACATTTCACCAAATATCTGTCGACTGTTCGGATCAAATCTTATATTCGATCTTATGAAGCATAATATTTATTGGTATAGTTCCACTCTATCTAAAATAGTTTTGTGACTAACACCACCAGCAATTAGAAGTGCTCCATTTGTTAGAACAGATGCAGTGTGCTGCCTTCGCTTCAGTGTCATATTAGCAAGATGCACCCAACTTTTGGTTGGTGGATCATAGGCTTCAACAGTCTGCAATTCAATTTGACCATTCCATCCACCGGCAACCAAAACTTGCCCATTAGCTAGTAAAGATGCACTATGCTCGGATCGTTTATTATTCATATTATTAACAACAGTCCAAACCTGACTTAATCTATCATATAATTCCACAGTGTTCAATTCACTTGTACCATCATATCCTCCTACAGCCAATACATTACCATCGGTTAATAGAGATGCAGTATGATCACTTCGTGCAGCGTTCATAGGCTTTAAGGTCGTCCACTTCTTTTGCGATGGATCATATAATTCTGTATGTTTTATCTCTGTAGATTCAGTATATCCGCCAGCAACCAAAATCTTTCCGTCTTTTAATACAGTTGCAGTATGTGCTTGTCGTCGATACTTCATACTGTTGATCAATTTCCAGTTTTTAGTGTTTGAATCATACAGTTCTACAGAATCCAATTCATTAAAACCACTCCATCCACCGATGAGTAGTACTTGTCCATCTTCTAATGTAGACGCTGTATGCCGATACCGAGGTGCACTCATATCAGCAACAATTGTCCAAGTTTGAGTTGAGGGATTGTACAGTTCTGCGGTAGCTAAATATGCACCTTCCAAACTAAAGCCACCTGCCACTAAAACATCTCCACTCGACAATAATGACATTGTGTGGCCACATCGTGCAAAATGCATGTTCTTTGTCGCTATCCAAGTATTCGTGAACACATCATAGAATTCACTAGTATTTACTGGATAATCTGCATTCAGTCCACCAGTGACTAACACATTTCCATTTTTCAACACCAATTCTGTATGTCCATGTCGTGGATAATTCATTTTAGCGACCCGCGTCCATTCTAGAAATAGTAGTTTTATTCTTTTAGAGTTCATATCTAACTGTTGTCAAAAAACTACTTTTCAACTTAATAGAATGTTTCATGGAAGTTGCAGTAAGTGGTGCTCGGGTAGTTTTCATCGTGATTGCTGTTTGTGGTATAAAAACCACGTCAGCCAACAGCAAATACAAAATGATCAGAGAAATACATAAGTTACATATCATGATGCAAACAAGTAGTAACCAGCGAAAGCGACAGGTGTTTTGTCGTCCATTACGTCCGGCCCGTTCCCAAAAACGTCGACTATTGCCACTCATATTTTTCTATAAAAACGATGGTGTTTTAAAACAAAAATGGATTAAACTTTCTTCTTATCTATTATCATCATACGCTCTTTATACCTGTCTCAGGTGAATAGAATAGCGTTAAAGCTATGATAATAAAAAAAAACAACAACACACTATTCGGTATTATTCTACAGTTTCGATCTGTTATCTAGTATTAATAGATTGTTTTTTCGAATGTCTTCAATCGTTTGACAACCACAGAGCATCATGGCTAATCGAAATTCATTTTTCAAAATATTTAATACGCTTTGTACACCTTGTGCACCGTCTACTGCTAGACCCCATAGTATCGGTCGTCCAACCAACACTGCCTTTGCTCCCAAGGCAATCGCTTTCAAGATATCAGTTCCTCGTCGAATTCCACCATCAACATAAATATCGATTTGATCTTTGTCACTTCCAAGAGCTATCATAATGTCTCGTAGAGCATCAATTGTTCCCTGACAAGTATCTAATTGTCGACCTCCATGATTTGAGATAATAATACCTTGCACACCATGTCGGATAGCTTCTCGAGCATCATCAGGATGAATAATACCCTTAATAATAACTGATAACGATGTAATTGATCGTATCCAATCAATATCTTTCCATGATAGTGCTGCATCAATTGGTATATTGCTTCGATATGTTCTACCGAACTCACTATTTTCATTATCATCATCGACGAGATTCTCAGCTTGAATCCCATTTGGAAGGGTGAAGTTATTTCGAATATAACATTCTCTATTGCCTTGTTCACAATGATCGACTGTGATTACCAAAGCTTTGTAATTACATTCTTCAGCACGCTCAATTAATTTTTGTGTACTTCGACGATTTTTTAAAACATACAGCTGAAACCATAGTTGTGATGTACTTTGAGGATAGTTCATTCTGATTTGTTGACGGTGTTCATCAGCAATTCGCTTCATGTTTACAGACGCATTCGTACTTACGCACATAACTGTCGAACAGGCAACAGCTGCTCGAACTGTTGCTAATTCTCCATGTTCATTATTCGCTAATCGATGCAACGCAGTTGGAGCAATCATGCAAGGAAATGAAAGTGTTGTCGTCGAATTCAAAACTTGAGTTTGACAATTGATCGAATCCTTCGTTGAATGTGAAGAAACATCAATTAATACTTTTGGACGTAATTTGATTTGTCGAAAAGCTCGTTCGTTATCAATTAATGTTAGTTGATCATCGGAGCCCGTACTATAGAAATCATAGATCATCGCAGGTAGTTTGCCTTTCGCCTGTTGATGATAATCTTCGATATTTAGAAGCAAACGTTGAGGTTTGTCCATAATTGTTTAGCGTGTTTTGCCTAAAGAGATGACACTCAAAAGAATAACCTTTTTTTTCTTCATTTTATCTCTTCAATGATGCAAAGTGCGTCATTTATGGTTCCCTCTTTTCTCTTATCTTCACGAAGCAAGAATCCAGCTGAGTAAAAAACAGATGTACCTCCTTCCAATAATGTAACCACAATGATAGACCAAAAAGACAGATCAACTGATTTTTGCTACGCATAAAATACATGTTGTCATATTCTTTTTTCGTTTAGATCGATAATTCTAACACATATGCCGATACTTTTACAACTTTGATCGTCGTGGTGAATTTTTAATCTTTGATCATATGCAGACCTATATATGACTCCATATTTGAATTGAATGCAGTCGCTTATCAAAATGAGATGTCATAAGGATTTTTCTTGGTTCACCATCACTTGTTCGTCTGTCATCCAGTCGTCTATTAGCCAGTCATGACTTTTTTAACAAAAAAATACCAAACACAATCTAAAAATGTGCTCCGTATATAGCAGTGATGACAATGGAAATTCATAGCTATTTTACTACATTAGCTGTATACAGTGATATTGTTTATGCAATTAGCATCGATGGTAAACATCAAAGTAGTATCATTATACATCGGAGTGTTGACGATGGTCTTTCATGAACATAATAATAGTAATGGTGGAGGAATACTATTTAATGGCGCATTCTCAACAGGTCCCATGCCTATTGTCATGACTAATCAAGTCATATATCGCTCTATAGAAAATCGAACAGTGCCAAGTACTTGGCCTGGTGAATATTTCAAGCGGCAATCATTAGCTGCGATCTTCAACATTGTCACAGCACACAGCAATACGACAAAAGATGATCCTGTAATGTCTCCGAAAAATTGGCGAATGACATCATCCTGGCCGTTCAATCAATCGTGGATACCGTCCTCGTATCCAAATTTAGCTGCGCCAGGGTTATTAGAGGGCAGTGTTGTCATCTTGTCTAGCTTTCATCGTCATCCAATCAATCGGTACGAGTATTAAATGTTTACTCTTCAATTTCATTCCTTTAGCTAATCTCGCTGTCGTCACGGAATCAAATCTCACATCCAATACATTATCATTTTGTTCTATTATCTCTTTTTCTGATGGCATGAGTAAATCTACTACTCGATATGATCCTATTACTCGTACATATTTAACGTTATGTAATCCAGTTACCGTACTCACGCATTCTAATCAGCGGAATGTTTTAAGTTTAACGTGCACGAAAGATTTATTGATTTTAAACAATTGGAATATAGCTATCGATCATCTTCTTTATGATGATACTGGTCTACCTTTCAGTGATAGTCTTCGTTATACTGAATTTCAATATGTTGGTTGGCAATTTGATACGTTGTCGACATCAGTACATAAAGCAAGTTGCATTGATTGGCAATGTGGTGGTCTTGATATAATATATCTAATTAATACTGCATACTGCGGAGCAAACTCCTTTGATAATTCTAACCGTATCACATATAAATCATTGCTTAACTATCGTTCTAGCGATCGAATAACGTTAAGATAGGATTCTTCATGTCCAAAGATATTCAAAATATACTAAATTGTAAGACGATACAAATTGTAGAACAAATCATTAGTGCTAATGAAGGACACAATTATTTGAATAATTTGCGAATACACAAGGCTGAGAGACGATTCAGTTGTGTATAAATACGTTCATGCGTAATTACTTATTTGCAGTTCACAACAATCCATCAGAATTTTGAAATGCAGGGTTGACAAATATCCTTCCTCCATTTCGACTAACACATTCATTGAATATCACATGCTCGCATTTACCATAGCTGAATTCAGCATCGAATGAATCATATCGACAATCTTGTAAGTATCGTGTTTGATATACCGCAAAGCCGCCAAAAGCTGACTGGACCGGTATAAGTGGATGATTTTTAGGGATAGGCTTTCGATGAACATCAATAAATATTTTCTGAGCAATATCTGAATTTCGCGGATACTTGTTTACTGCCTTCCAACAATCATAATCGACGATGGATGATCGCAGTGCCCAGATATCATAGTATAGATGAGTTTGAGATGCTGTCATTGCTCCCCATTGATTTAAATTATAACGAAAATTTGTCAGAAACTTGTCAGTAGAAAGAATAGAATTTCCATTAACATCAATGTCAACAACAAGTAGAAATTGCGCACGTGGAATCCATTGCTTTTCGCGAGCAGTAGTCAGCAGATGATTTCGACAATAAGCGATTCGATCCGTTCGTCGCGTTGAAAATGTTCTCGTTAAATTCCCATAAGTATAAAGCTGAATTTTCGGATTTTTCACTGACCACTTTGTTAGATATTCTCGCGTAGCATCTTTAGAATCAGATTCACCAATAAGTACTCGATAGTCCTCAAAGATCGAGACAATATCTTCAATGTTTCGTCGAAATTCTGGTAAAAATTTAGCCACATCTCGAGCACATGCTGTAACAATGATAAAGCTACGATCGAATTTCACCAGAGTGCGCTGTCGTGGAACAATAATCGACACATCATTATTTGAATGCCAAAATGTGTCTATGTGTGGAATAGTAGCAAGAGAGTAGAGAGCATCATACTTTCTTTGTAAATGAATGATCAATAAGGATTGTAAGAATAATAAAAGTAGACACATACAACAACCTTTGTTCCGCATGAATTCTATAAAAGAAAGAAGATTTATTTATCTGCACAGCGTCACTAAGATTCTTATAAATTTCTTGTGAATAAAAGACAATGTTCGACTGTTCCTAAAGTTACATATTAATCTTTCCAATTTCCGTCTCAAACGTCCGTACTTCTAATTAATTGCTACTGAAATGTCTAATTTGTGTCAAAGATCGTCGCAGAAGGAAACGCAGAACTACTTTTGCAGCCTGTACAAGATAGTAAATAACAGTGCAAGACATGTTGCTAATGCCATTTTATTCCACATAACGATACGAACAATAGAGTCACAGAATATTAGTCAAGGCTAACGTAGCATAGAAACTTTGCTTAGAATTTGTCACGCCATGCAAAAAAAGGAAACGTCAGTGGCATATTATATTTATCTGTATTCTAATAATGTTTTCTGTATCAGAACGCGTATGCGATAACCTAAGTTTGGAGTAGGAGTGGCACTTTGTTTTAACTTTACCCGGTAAATTAAAGTTAGTATGCTTTACCAAAAAGTAAACTAAACTAAAATAAAGTAATGTAAAAGAACTGAAGCGAAATATTTAAAAAATGTTTATATTTTGTTAGGTTAGTAACACGTATAAATAATTCGAAAAATTATCAGAGATTATTGAGTGTCACTAGGGCTTCGTATTAATGTAAAATAAAATTAATAGAATTGAGAAAGTACACTTTTTTGATTACTCACGAATAATGCCGTTTAGTGAGTTTTATTTTACCTATTCTTCAAATTTAAGTTGAAATGTCTTACTTTTTTATTTTAGTTTTTCGGATAAAATACTATTTTTAAGCTTACTTTAGCAGGTAAAAGTAAAGTTAATTAGTGGCTTTACTTTACTCAAGAAAATAACGTTGATAATTTTACTTTTCTTTATTTTAGTTTTCGAAAGTAAAATGAAGTTAAAAAGAGTTAGAAGAAATGAAATTTCGCCGCAAGTAAGTAGAGCTCCCAGGACGATGATTCCGGAAGCAGTATTACACTAATATACGACGAAACCTGCAGGAAATTTATTATTTTCCGGTTGGAAACGTTCGGAAAATACTCAAGTTCCAGCAGAAAAATCCTGAGACTGTATCAGACTGCCGTGTATGGCAGGCTCTGATCGGCTCCATGTGAAACTCGCTAAATCTAGTCACCGGGTCCGTTCTCAGAAATACTGCTTCCATGAAATGGCTGGAATAGTCTGAAATCAGATCGGATCGGACCGGATTCTTCGACCTAGACTAACATAAAATTATACTGAATTACAATGCACACTGAAACTTATTGAAACTCAACTCATTTGCGATTATTTTTGGTTGAGGTAGGAGTGATTTAACTCCGCTTTTTATTCCTTGTGAAGCGCTATCTTTAGTTCAGAGATAAAATGCATCTGAAACCGAGAGAACAAGAGATGGAAACAGCGGTTGTTCATTTCTTTATGTTCGTAGAGACGGCTAAATCCACGAGAAAGACAATGTCTCTAATTGTTCTTGCATCTATTTATTCTCGTTCGATTTTTCTCTTCATACTAAAAATAGCATGCTATCCTGTGTAGAAGAAATCTTGAATGAGACATTGGAATGTGTCGAAAAAGACGTGACTGAAGAGCAAAGAAAAGAAAAAAATGCGAAGACACTAGATTGTGATCAAATCTATGAACATCTTTTCACAACACATTTCTTCTTCTATACAACAATAGAGAAAATAACATATTAACACCACATTGGATAACCTGAACATTGGAAAAAAAACGTTAAATTGCTCTCATAGAAAGTTCATATATTGTAACAATACATAGCATTGTTATTTAGAATAACACAGTTGAAATTTTATGGTCTGTGAACAGAGCTGGCGCTGAAAAAATTTCCGAAGAATGAAAGATCGAAAGTTTTTTTTTATAGGTAATGACGAATTTTAACAACTTGAGAAAAAATATACAATGTTCTTTTGAAATTATGACTACAGCTGATAAAAAAAAGCAGAAATTCTCAACAAATCTTAGCACGTTATATTGTAAATCTAATGTTCTTATTGACTAAGAGGAAATTTTCAATGATAAAGTCATATGAAGAAGATAAAGTTTTTACTGAATCGAATGATTAAAGTTATAATAGAAACACCAACTTCATTTTCACACGGATAAATTAATTGAGGCGAGGAATAGGATGCGTGATTTAGAGTTAGATTTCTTTTTATATGAAATTCTCGCGTAATAGGGAAGGATATTTCAGAGCTCATCCTTCTCTGTTCTGTTCTAAGTAATGCGCAGACGTTAAGTCGAAGAAATCCTCAATGTTTCTAACATTTTTTCTTATACTAAAGAGCGGAGAATACGAAGCGAAGAAGAGCACAGAAAAAAGAAAGCCTTTTCTTTTCACCATGTTTAGAACTGAAAGTATTCATTCTACTCTTCTCTGATGCAAAAGGAAAACATTTTTCTCGGTGGTTGTAGAGTGAACGTCTGACATATTCTTCGTTTCGACCAGTGTTTCATTCTTCCAACTATATGAACATAGATATTCACGCGGTTCTATTAAAATCACTGAAATAATTACACGTTCTATTATACTGTCGTATAAAAGCAAACGAACGTGAATTACATTTTACAATTGTGTGTACGTTGAAGTGATTAGTATAAAGCTCAGTCTTAAATGAATATGAATGCTTTATATTTTGTGAAGAGTTGACTGAGAGGAGAACTTTGGATGTGTCGGAAACATCTTCTTACTTGTAAACAAATAATCGATGATGCGATCTAATTTTGTGAATTTCATTCTTCTCCAAACCATAACGAGTACAATATGACAAAGATTAAATGTTCGATACCGAAGTAAAAAGAAAATATCTATGCACGCGGTCATGGGTCGTTGAACAAGCTGTAAATATTGGATGACAGAAAAGAAAAGAAAAAAATATTGTCGTCAATTCAACTGTATGCGTATATGTATGTTGTATCAAACCTAGCTTGCTTGTCAGACTTCTTCTTTTTACAAAGAATTGAACGAGATTACAACTATTAGAAAATCAGCCATCGAAATTATTCGAAAATAGAAAACATATGGATACTAATAAGCAACTAATCATTTATCACGATAAGTTGCTGAGTGATGATAACAAGATTCAAACAATACTTCAGCCAATTTGCATTTTCATCGATTGATTGTCCGATCTCATTTACGGTCTCATCTCGGCACTTTTTGACCAACAGTGACGCTATCGATATAAACGTGAAAACCATAACCACACCATTATGTAAATTTCGTTGTCTACTCGTATCTATATTTTTCTTTATTTTCAGATAATCTTGATGCTTGGTTTTGTTAAAGGTTTTTCTGTAATGTTTTAATACTGTCGAAGTTATAACTATGGCGTGCCATCTTGTCAAAGTTACGACTGTCATAATTCACTTAGATAAAATTGCTACTTTGACAGTCGATTTTGTCATAGTTGTAATTCTCAAAATAGAAAGAACTTCAGCTGTTACATGCTCCAAGCGTGCTCAGAACAAAGGTTTACATCTTCGTTTTGTATAGTCAGATCGATGTAGCGAGGAAAGAATACGTCTTAACTAGAGTGTGGCAATTTTTCGAATCTTCATAGTTGTAATCTAGTTCAATTCTCTGTCAAAGTAATAACTTTGACAAGCGAGCTAGGTTTGATACGACATATACGTTTGGATGAAAAGTATGTTTTTAATAGAATAAACATACAGCAATCGATGAGAAAAATGATTTAACTTATCATCAGAGACCTAATCGATCGTCTTCCAACGAAACTATCTGGAAAAATTAACAGGACTATCGAAATCCGATCAGCCGAACTTTCCCATCCAATTCCACCTAACTCTGACTTCTTCGAACGCATCATGCACGGATCCTGTCACGAATTCCGACAGGATCCTATAGCCATCATATCCAACTTATACTATTCAATTCCTATTGGTTTCAAAAAATCCCATAATAAATAACATCCTTCATAAACGAAACCACCGGCGACACTCCGACAGTATTTATGGACCTAGATTATACGCATCAGCCCATCAAAGCCATGCAAGAACCTACACAAACCACTGGCAAACAGAAAACAGAGGAGTTTTGAAAGGATTAAAATCCGATTGTATTTCTTTACATATGACCACACCAAAAGATTTAAAATCTTGATGTTATGAAAAATTGCCAATTCAGTATGATAGGGAATTGTCCTACATATCTTCTTATGTTCGACATGACGTCATGTCATATGTTCATCGTATGTTCTCTTTTTTCCTTATACGTCATATTCTTTCCAAGTATCGTTAGTATTTTCTAAGTCTAGTAGCTTTATATAAACTCGATAGATCTCAGCAAAAAGATCATCAGTAGTGAGATTCGTTTTGTTCATAATAAAATCGTATTGTCTTAAAACTGATCTAACACTTCAATCACCATTCTTTCGTTAGGATTGAATATCCGATCTTCATCGGCTCGCAAATTCAGTTCGAGAATGATTCTAGTGTACTGTTGTGTGCCTGGGCAAGTGGCGGGTTGCGGGAAGGTGACGAGCTGTTAAATCAGGTGTTTTTTGGTACTGACGTGTTTTTCAAAAGCTTAGAAAGTGGATATGAAAGAGTAGGAATTTGACAGAACACTAGGGTTCCTTTTGTCAAGAAAGTTGCTGTCCGATCTGTTAGTTTCCGACCGGCTTCCATATATAGAGTTCTGGATGTAATTTTTCGGAGTGTTTCTCGGTGGAGTTCAAGCTCTTCCGGCCTGGAATCTTGCTTGCATGAAACCGGCGGAATGTTCGGAATCCGGGCAGTTCCGCGTCGGATTCTTTGACCTGGATTAAATTATTTAGAAAGAAAAAGCTAAAAGTGCACATTAATATTTTATGGCTAAGTTATTTCAAAATGTCTCATGAACAAGATGAGGTATCTTTGTACGCAGATGTTGATGACTAATATGCCGGTGATAAACGCTTTTGAGTTTCATAAATAATCATTACATTGCTTGTTGAACATATCGAACATGGTAGCTCTTTTTCTAATTATTACTAGACTTCGAGCATGTCAACGACCATTTCTGTCCCGAGATCCGTTTGTTTCATCTGGATTAACAGGCGCAGATCTTCTACGGCCCATTTAAAAAATCTGGTATCGATACTACCCGACGACTTATTTGGATCTGTGCGAAAATAGATTTTGTAATTACTTTGTGGTGGCCGGAAAGTCTTTACATATAGGGTTCAGTTTTGTGATTTGAGTGCATTATGCATATATGTAGCGAAATCTTGATAGGAACACAAGATAATACCATGTTGTGTATGCGTTTTGAGCTAGTATAGCACACAGAATTGTATGTAGAAATGTTTCTTTAGCGAAAAAGTTCAAGGATGCTCATAAGGCACAAGTATTAGACAAAAAATAATGTATGACTCGCTCTTACGCTAACCTTACAATCTGAAAATATATTTTGTGGTCCTCTTGATCTCTTAAGAGTTGTCAAAGTTTGCACAACTATGAAAAGGAAAGACGTTGTGCAAAATTTGTTTATGTCTAGTAACTTGCCAACTGAAAACAGTGAAGTTCATTTCAAATTTATTTCTTCACAAACTTGTCCGTCTATCGGTATTTTAGTTCTGCCAGCGTTTAGTGTGTGAACATGTCAATGGTCTTTTTTTTAAGATGGAATCGAGTAAGAATTATCCTTCTCGTTCAATAGAATTTCCATAAAATGTTGTATCATACTTTCTGTTTCGTGTAAAAAGAGTTTAATAAAAGCCCTGAAGATAAGCGCGACGAGGAGCAACAATCTGTCGAGGTATTCTCATCATCGCATTTGGAGAAGCGGATCGGTGTCGACGAGGAGCAGCAGCAACTGCGCCATGACCATATCCACCCATTCGTGCCATTTGTCTCATCATCACCATTCTTTGATTATCTTCATCGCGAGATAAAAAATAATTTACAACACCTCGCTGAATCGCTTCGATTCGACGTGCTCCCAACTCCAAATCAAATCGACGTTTGTTTGTCAAATAAACGACACCCGACTGCTCATCTCTCGCCAAGTCTTTTGCTGGAGAAAACTCGTAGTGTGATAAGATTAACCTAGCAAACACACAAAAAAATAACAATACAGTCTAACAAATACTTCTACAAAGTCGTCCTTTCGTACCATCTTTCAAAATGACTTCGACTGTTTCGACTTCCAGACCGTCGATGATAAACATTCATATCTACATAACCAACATTTGCACCATATCCAGCTATCGCACCAACTCGATCACCCCAGCTCTTCGCTAACATAGCATAATCTCGATGTATATTACTTGGATATGTCTCCCCGATTCGACCTAACAAAGCAAAGGCAAAATGTAAATCATCTGATCCAACAATACAGAAGTCCATGAGACCACCAATTGCACTAAAAGTACTTCGATGCATTGCCCAAGCTACACCTGGATGAACATGTCCATATGGATAATTTGCTTCAATCGCTTTACCATGACGAATGGCATATCCGACTGAATACTTTCTTTTCAACACTTCACGTTTACCACCAGCGCCAGTCATGAAACCAACTTTGAACATTTGAACTATAGGATATCGATCAAGAGCAGCCATTGTTAATTGCGGCCAATCAAGACGCTATACACAATAGAAGAAACAAAACAGTTGTCATCTGAAACAGTGGTGAGTGTGTGTATAACACATGATGATGTCTCACTTCGAACTCAACATCTGCATCGATCCATGCGATTCGATCAATGTGAGGTGGTAGTTGTTGAACAACAATATTGATGAGATTTTCTTTCATCCATATGATGGATGGAGCTATGACTTGAAAATGTTGTGGATTATTTGGCTGTGTAACTTCGAATCGTTGTGGTGGCAAACCGTATCGTGTTGCTGATTCGAAGATACATTCGATAGTAAAAAGATTGACACCTGAACGTGCCATATGATATGCGAATTGTCGATATCGTCGATAACGAGTTTGATATCGAACAGGATTGAACATCACTGTGATGATGGCCAAACGTGAGAACTGATTCCGACGTAGATATGTTTTGCTCCTATTGCGGTACATTGCAGTATCTTGTTTGAAAAACGCAAATGCAATAAAAAATAATAAACACGTTATTTCCTTCTTCTTTCCCCTCTGAATAATGCATAACCTTTGTGATTCTTTGCGTATTTAATGCAATATTGATTTTATGGTTGACTGAATCATGTGATTATCAACAGTGAAATAATTCACATGTTACGATTAACATACTATTGAAAGATTTAAGTTTTTGCAGCGCGTTCTGATATAATTCGAACCTTCATCTAGTAGTGTTAACGTCACATGCACACGCGTATGAATAATTATTATTCGATATTGGTCGTGTCGATATCGAGAAAGTCATGCAAACTAAAAAGCAAAAGGTAATTATACTTCTTCAAGACTATTTTCCAGTGAGGAAGTGATATGTACGGTTTTTTCAATTGCCGTATGAAACAGTATTGAATACTTTTTACTAAGCCCAAGAGTACCTATTTCTTATTGTGATTTTTGCATGTGAAAAAATTAGTATAATTTTTAATTTATGTGACAATAATGTCACAGTTTACTTTGTTTTTTCTTTTGTCTATAAGTTTTAATAAACAACAATCACAAATAGTATCATTTCCGGATTAACGTATCTCAAACAAATTGTGAACTCACATACTGAATTGTGTCTCACTTCACAAGCCATGGTGCGAGATTTTCCGAAGGTATCAATTTCTAGTAACTTCTATAACATATTCTATCGATTATTGTAAATCTTTATGCTCCATATATACATAAATATTAGTACTGAACAAAGCATATGCCATTCTATCAACCATTCCAGCTCTGCAGTTCATCAAAATAAATCATTTGCTTGCTGTTTATATAATACACCAAATGTAGACTCTTTCGAAGTCTATGACAGAACGTCAAACGCTCTAGCGTAGTCTCTGAGCTGCTATACAAGATAGTTTTGTGAATTCATTAAATCTCATTTACTAACCAGGCAAGATGGTGATAATATTTTGCCGTGTATTGGACCCAATAGAAGAATCAATAAACTAAGAAATAATGTTAACCCGGAATATCAATTTCATTAACTTCAGCAATTTTATCGTAATAGCACGTGATCTGTTATTCTATTTGGCCTTAACTCAATGTATTATTCTAATGAATCATCAATCAGTTTTCAAACAAGTTCATTTT
Organism: Adineta ricciae; assembly: GCA_905250025.1. Taxonomy (NCBI): domain Eukaryota; kingdom Metazoa; phylum Rotifera; class Eurotatoria; order Adinetida; family Adinetidae; genus Adineta; species Adineta ricciae. The sequence goes on along the minus strand of CAJNOJ010000143.1, from coordinate 145,581 downwards.
TATCGATTATGCGCCCTCCCAGTTAACGATTGATAAACACATTAGATGGAGTTGCAACGGATCTTTCATAGAAAAGGTTCACGATGACTTAGGAAACGAACTTTTGATGTAAGTGTTCAATTTTTAGGTCAGTAGATACGGTTTGAGTATAGATGGTATTCTAAATAGTACGCTAATCGATAGTGATCATAGTGCAATTAACAAATTCCAGTAAAATCTGTATGAAACTTGTACGAATTTCGAGAGACACCATCGTGTATATGGTATAATTAACAAAGTCTTTCAGTTCTTCCGACGAAATCAAAAGTTAGTGTATTTCACTTATTAGGAAATAATTACTGCATACAGCGATCACATACCTCATTTCATTCTTTATGTCAAATAGACTCTAACTGTCTACTAGCAGAAGTTGTTGGGTTTCATCTGGTAAACGTATAGCTTCAACGATATGAATACAAACTATCTTTCACTAACAGAAAACTCAGTGCATAAAACAGTTCACAAACACGCGCCACTTACACATATACACAAAAGCGCACATTCATCAGTTTATCATTGCTTTCGTTCGGAGTGTCTCCCACTGATATTGCGCACGTCGCCAAATTCGCTTCACACCTTGCTTCAGCTGCTTTCGATACAGTGGAGATGGGGTCACAAATATGATAACAATACTTGCTGCTGGAAGGAATGATACGAAATAGCCAACCAGAAAAAACCAAAGCAAATCAGACGATCGTCTGCATTCTAATTTTAGCGAAATGATCAAGTGAGGCAATGTCAACAACGTTATGATCATTTGACTAATCATCAGCCGTCTGTATTTGACAATCTTCCATCTCAGATGACTCCAAATACGATTCTCATTCGATTGTATTAACAGTTTTTGATAAGCTGTACCTATAATAATCAGAATTATTGATCCAATCTGAACAACGAATGGCCCAAAATAATTGAAGAACGTCAGACCAACGGTGTATCTTTTCAACCATGGCTTGTAATGAATCACACACCAACTTCGTCCTTCCATCTTATCTTCGAACACATGAAGATTGAGCATCTGTGGAACGAGCATTGCAACGTTGCCAACAAACACAAATGGAGTTACCCGTCTTGCTAGTTGTCGACTTTTTCTCTTGTTGAACTGTAGACCTTGAATGACCGAATTAGTTTTCTCCATTGCAATACATGCATTCAGCCAGTTGTCGATGAATAAAGACAACTTTAACATCACTTCGACGAATCGACAATTGATCGTCAGAATGATTCCAGCATTGAACACATTCTGGTAAGAGAAATGCAATAACCAAAACTTCAGTGTGAAGAATATCACTGTCGACAACGAAGTAATCGACGATGCTAATAAGTACAGTCCACAGCCAACTTCGCGGATTTTCGGCTGCGAAAATGTCATCAATGCTAAGATGACATTAATAATTCCTACAACAAAAATCACCATGGTTATTGCAGCACTAAGCTTAATCGACACGGACTGAGAGGTTAGACTTCGCATTGCAACGAATTCATAGCCCAAGATTTCGTCTAGTGTCGAGCCAAGCCCTTTTGCATACAATTGACATTGTTGACCAAAAAAGCAGCTTGCGCACAAACAGATCTTCGTCGATGGACAATGAGCATGATCTTGATAACACTCGCCCCCATTCAAACAATATCGATCAGTGGTCGAACATCGAAAGCGATCTGCAGAAGAGTACAGTTGCTGTTCGAACGGCAAACAATTCGCATGATGATCATTCGTACATAAACACAAATACATTTCATCAACGAAACACACTATCTGCCAGTTTTGCAAACAGACGCGATGGAAATGAGCTATTCGTTCATATTGATGCAGTTTCAATACTGTGGAGTTGACATAATTACTCATCGGATGACATCGCTGTTTGTCACTGAGCTGAGTGAATGCATGCATCGGCAATGAATGCTGAAGATAGACGAGATAAAAGTCACGTTCGTTGATCTGGATAAAAACTAAGTGAAATGGAATTGAAATATGAAATGTTACGACTTGTTGAAACAGTGTCAGCTTGCGAAGAAGGATTGTTTTTTGTGGTTGCGAATCATTCGAAATAGTGTAGAAATGTGCAATGACATACGACGAAACGTCAATGCCTTCGAACGACACATCTAGTTGCCATTTCTCGTGTTCACAATTCAGACCGTAATACTTGCCAGTGCAAACACATGTGTACTTTCTACCAAACAAGCTCTCATCATGTTCAACACATTGGCCTTGATTTTGACAAAGATTCGGCGAGCATTGCGATGACATCAATGCACAAGTTGGTCCATGTCGAAAGAATGGACACACACAGATCGGTCGCCGATTTTGTGTCCAGCCAATAAACACAGATCCACTCGAACATTCATCGTCAATTGTTTCAGATGGTTTCCATCGACAAAATGACTTGTTTTTCACATTGACATATACCATACATTCTTGTTTTCCATCTAAACATTTCATGCCACACTCGACTTTTCCGATAATTGCACTTGACGATAAGTTCAATGTAACACTCAGCTGATTCACAGGTAAAAACACAAATGGAATCGAATAATACCAATGGCTAACGTAATCCATTGAGTTCTTCTCAACCACATCGATTCGAACACTGTAATTTGTGGAACTATTCATTGGTCTCGTCGGATACAGAAGAACTCCATGCCATTTCATTGTACAACTATCTTTTGCAATGTACTTGAATTGACTGAATGCTGTGATTTCATTGTGCTGGTCATCGACTAGTAGGATGACGACAGCATAGGTTTCATATCGGCTTGTTGAAGTTAGCTGCAATGATAAACTAACCCGCTGACTTTGATATTGACATCGATCACCGTAATAACTTGCTGAACACAAGCAGTCGAAGGAAGTGATATTCTTCGACTGTTTTTCGATCATAATGCCACGGTTGCAATAGTGTGACCACCGTTGATCTTCTCGTGTGAACGTTCGTTTTGCCATCACCTTCATTGCATCTTTCAGCTCGTTATTCTTTTCGACTTGTCGATAATACACGCGATCATGATGATCGGACGATTCGGTTGACGCGGGATAGAGTGTCGATGTAATCACCGAAAAGAATTTGATCCGATGTTCATTTTCTTCATCTAGACTACAAAGAATGTGCTCGAGTGGATTTCGTTCGTGTGATACAGTTTGATTGCATGTGAACGGTCGATCTTGGCAAAACTGTTCATCATCTGAATGCCGTGAACAATCAACTCTGTTGTCACAAAACTGGGACGATCGTAAACATTCGTCATTTCCCAGACAACTCAGAGGACGAAGGTCGTGATGTAAACGGAAAGTAAAGCGACATTTCTCTTGTTCATCAGTAGCTCCCAGACAGTCAGCAACTCCATCATTGACACGATCAGCAGACAAACACGACACTGTGTAGTTATAAGGAGATATGCAAGCATGGCTTGCTGCCGGACATAGCGAGTGATTATTACAGTTCCACTCATCGCGACCATCTGGGCATGCCCAGAAGCCATCGCAACGTGAATACATATTGTCACACAGTGCATTCATATCACACCCATCCTCATCGTCTCGCTTTTCTCTGTTCGCGCTATGATAATAGTACTGTGAGATGCCATCGCAAAAGCTTGCAAATGGTAGAATGTCTTCACTCTGCTCATCACTGCCCCTGCAGGCGGATTGTTTCATTAACGGCGACCAACACTCGTTTTCATGCTCACATCTGGCTCGATATCGATCGTTAAACGAACAGCTGTTCGCACGGGCTTCGTCGTCGTTCTCAATACAATCGTACAAAGCGTCCTTAATACGATGCGAAGAAATGACTTTTAATGAGTTCGAACACTGATACAAGGTAGAATCATTTGAATCGAGCATCTGATTGCGAAAAGCATCATTTGTGGACACCATACAAGGACGAAACTCTCGCTCAACCGACCATACTAATTGACTCCATGGATCTTCAACCGTATTGTCCCATTCGATCCACATATCCCATTTACTCAAGCAAGTCAGATTATCGTCAGAAAGCCAATGCACTGAATGAAACTCGCAGAGTTCTGCATTGTAACACATGTAGTCAGGCATAAAATCATTCGTCAGATTTTCGCGAGTCTGAACATCGGCGTAGAAAAAAAGAACGTGGTTTGAGTGGACTGCAGTTGTTGGAAACTGAAACAGGCGAGGACATTGTGCGAGATGTGCACTGATGAAGTCGTCTGACAACCATACATCGCATGGTGTCCCATTCAGCTGTTTGACAAGTTTAGTCAAGCAAACCATTGTCATCCAACACTCTTTATTCAGATCGCCTTCTTGCATCATCGACTCAATCAACAACTGATGTCGACCACTATGACAAGGTGTAAATTTTCCAACACACTCACCATCGCCGCATGAGAATCGAAGTTCATTTGGTCGACATGCCTGCTGTTCACAACGGAATGACACATCCCGATAGCACATCGTTAAAGAAGCTTCATCTTGAACTTCGTCAGACCGATCAAGACAATCCACTTCGCTTCCGTCTTCGCCATCTTGCCATAGATCTTCTGCGATACACATGCCATTGTGGCATCGATATTCGTCCGCCTTGCATTTGTTAATTTCCAATGCAAAACAATGTTCTTCGTCGGTACCTTCGTCGAAACAATCTACCACTCCATCACATATCTCACGCCAATCAAGACACCACTCGATCCCATTGCGATGACATTTGATCAAGACATAGCACGGGATAGGCGCTGCTAACGTTGTCATATCATCCCATGACGTGGCATACGATTGTTTGCTGTGAAATGTGTCATCGATCAAATCATCAAAAGACATTCCTTGTATGAAACGAGATCCAAACGAATACTGACACCGAAGACCGAACCGTGCAGAAGTGCAGTTGTAGAATTGCTCGTTCAATGGTGCCACCTTGTGACTGCTCAGATAGCGTTGATAACGCTCAACTATCACTGTTGGAATTGACCATGACAACAGTTGTTCAACGGTGACACCCATGTCACTCACCCGTTCAAACGAAAGACGACGAGCAAGTGGATGAACGAACGTGTCCACTGGCTCATCACTTGGACGCACCGGACGGATACAGAACGAGATCAGCTCAATAGTCATATCATACAAATCTTGATTAACTAGCTTTGTTCGATGTTGACCATGATAATCCAGACAATCGTATGCCAGTGTATTACCACCAACGATTTCTCGGTTGTTGTACATGTTCAGTTGACATGTCGTCAATGTCAACCGAAGAAAAATCATCGCAAAAACCTCATATATTTCTTTACCTTCTCCGATGATCATCTTTGTCTTCAATGTAGACGTCGTTATGCAGTGTGTGTATAGTTAACAGCAAAAGATTAAGTGTGGGAGAAACAGAAAATGACAGTGACGACTTTTTGCAATTGATGAGAGAGAGCAAGAGTAACGATGAAAAAATGTTACAGAGTGAGAAGAACAATGAATTTGATTGCTTGATAGGTGCTGACAAACATTATCATCAAATGTGTGTGTGCTCAAAATGGAACAATGATCACGAGCAACTGTTTATGTTTGCATTGATTGACTGTGTTGATCGAAGAGTTTCGAGGACGTTGATGATGTGGTAGAATATCACGTAATTCCGTTGGTTTACACCGTTGTGAGAAATAATGTACATACATACAAGTCAAGGCTAGGCTAGTAAACTAAGTCGAAGTTTGGATTTATATGTTAGGTGATCAGTTTCACGTGGTTGCTGAAAGCAAAGTCAAAAACGATTTTGTCCCTCAATTGTTGAGAAGTACAGCTTGCATGTCTATTCAATTAGATTTCTACGATAACAGTATTTATGTCAAATGGACTTATGGGTGATCCGACTGATATTCAAAGCGTGTTGCGACAACAAAAACTTGATTGTAACTGATTAAAGTGCATAGTTGGGATTCGAGATTTTTTAACAGAAAATTTGCAAGTCGACACATAGGATATGTCAGGAATAGCTTTGACATTGTCAGAACCGATTCTCTCATATATATACTATATCTAAGATATCTCTGCTGGTTTCAGTCGTAATACTTTTACTCACTCATCCATAACACAGAAAAACATACATTAAGCTGCTGCGTCAGGTCCAATCTGTAAAGTGTGATTTAATGCACAAACACGTCAAACCCAAATGAGTTTGAAAGGACGGTATCTTTAGATCAACAAAGAAAGAAGAAATACCTGTAAATCGCAATTTCAATTACACTTATGATGATCAGCTTCACCCACATGATATGGCGGTGCCTAGGGTGGACTAAGCCAATTCAGATTTTGTTCCGGAGAAGCTCAGTCCCCTGAACCGAAAATTCTGGCGCAGCCTCTAGCCCACATCATATTCTACACACGCTTCAATCTCTACTTATCTATATTCGTTTTTCGTTATATAGTTAGTATCTTGCTCTCTTTCGACTTTGATATCTTTGAGAATATGTTATACCTTCACAAGGAATCATGCATAAATTTGAGCATATGATTTTCTCTGCAAGATACCAGAAAATCCAGCGCATATATTCATAGGAATTTGTAAGAGAAATTTTTGTTAGTTGATTAGACAATGACATGGAAAAATATTTTCATACAATTTCTCGATTAATTAGACAATAGCGATTAATGTTGATCAATTAAGCACAAACACATATGATTTTATCTTTATATTCTTCACACTTTCCAAATCTATACTTGTGCCATACACACCAGTGACTACATTTGCTATCCTCCAAATGGCTGATACTTTTACAGTACTTAATAGGAAGATCCAGTGGTATGTCATTTCCCACGTTCATTTCTATATAAACACACATTATTCTGCTTTATGTTTATTGAAACTCTCCATTCTTACTGTGATCTGTGTTTGCGTTGAGTTGGTTCATAGCTTGCACTCCCATAAATAGAGTACCAATTAAACATACCAAAATGAATTGCTTAGAATTTTTCATAAACATCTAAGATAATCTCGTTTCAATAAACTTTTTCATCCGTCATTCGAGTAATTACTTACTTGGTTTTGGTAATATCGAAAGCTTTCTTGTAGTTTTGAGCGACAAATAGAATATTTTTTTTCAGAGCGGATCTACGACTCTTATATATTGCTGGTGAAATGTCTTGCACAGTTGCTGATCTTTCCCACAGAGAATGAGTAGGAAGTAAACTATCGTACTCTTAGAGTTTCATCCACGTAATGCCAGTTTAAATGACACATATTCTCTATCGTCAGGATTATTCACGTGATTTTCTTATCATATTGCTGATATTATTTCTCAGATTTTCGAAAAAGGAAAAAACCTACCTACTACAAGCAGATTTATTCATTAATTCGAGAAAAGCGGACAAATGTTCGTTATGGTTTCAATACGTGAGTTTCTCTCATTTCATTACATAAGGGTTTCGAGATATTCTATTTTTTATATTCCTGCGCAACAGCATTGGCTGTGAGCATTATAGAACTGTTTAGTAAGACAGACATCAACAGGAAGCAATACAATTAACTCCGTTCACATTGTTGAACGCTGCAAACTTATGCAAACGCTCACAACACTCATTCGTAGTCTCGGATGATAAGATTGAGTAGCAAGTAAGTTATAGGAAAAACTACTGTGATTTTAAATATTATATCATTAAATTTTCAGCTCTGATCAATATAACCCCAGAATCGCGTGAATGAACTCATCAGTTTTTATCGTAACTTTAACTTGTGCCAATTGCTAATGTACATCTAAAGAAGTACGGACTTGATCCAGTAGGACGACATTGAATATCAGCGAAAAATGCAAGAAGGAATTCTCTGAACGTATCCAGCACATGAATTTATCCGGTTCTCTATGAGAATTGGAAGGAGCCGTTGTCTTCTCTTTCAGGTTTCTGATGGAGTGACATGGGTCCTAGGGTCGAAATCATTAACTTGGGTGGTTTATGAAGCTTTATAGTTTGTGTTTTCGACAAATCAGTTTAGCTAGCTGCGAAAATGCTTTCTTAGAAATCTGAAATCATTTCATCTGATATTTAATTGACGGAAATAAGAGAAAACACACGTTATCTGAATAATTCTCATGCAGCAGATCGATAGCAATCATGTGACCATCCATGTGTTTACTGTAATTATTATTCGATTGTGTTGAATCTGTGGACATCATTGATATCCTCAACGTTGTCTTTTCAACAATTATTGCAGGTATATCATATAGTCGTAGGAATAAGCCGTAATAATGGTATCTTATTCGTCGTACATTTCGTCGAAATCAAAATATCTATGACTCAGAATCGACGTAAAATATTGAAATATATCACACATCGACCTGAATAAAATTAACACTATATTCAAGTATTTATTGTCCGGGTTCTCTGGAGAACTTGTATTGAGCCTAAAACCGGTTGTGCTATATTCAGAATTTAGTTCTGTATCAATGGATGTAAGTTGCGAGGATATCATCGCAGGTGAGGATCTGGGCGTGAATGTGACTAATTTTGTTTTTTTGATAACACATGTCGAAAACTATATCGTTTGATAGAGAATTAAATTTGAAGCTCAACACAACCATTTTTAGACTCAACACAAGTTCTCAGGCGAACCCGGAAAATAAATACTCGAATGCAGCGCTCACTTTACTTACGGCACATATCGTTCTTTTCTGTTTTCGTATTACACGAATGATGTTTGTCGTCGTCGTATGTGCAGATAGAGAAATAAACAGATGCCGCTCCTCTCATCAAAGTTTCCAACATAGAAGGGAAGTAATTTTGACAGAGTCATACTCTAAGCATCAGTCATGTCGGATAAGCGGCAATGTTTGTCATTTAGTATTATCACGAAATATTTGTGCAAAGTATATGCTTTTCATAGGTAGAAGCAGAACAATTCGAGTCATTAACTTTATTGAACTTGTTCATTCATCGACGAATGATCCATAAAACTCCAAATTATGACTGCTATGTACGTTCTCGTGAATGATCTAATTTATATACACTGGGTAAACCTCTAAAAGTAATATGGTTAACAATGATGGATGAATGAATGATTAAATTATCGTGTCTATCATTAGCTGTTGTTCCTATTCCTATGAGGAATATGTAGTGTAGGATTTGATTGAACAAGATATTGAGAATGATCGCTGGCATTGAGCTACTTTTAATTGACAGCTTGAACATGAATATGAATGAGGAAATATTGCAGAGTGCTTGCATGCTCATCATTTTCATTACGTCGTCCCGATTTTCTCGTAAATTGCTCGTTCTTGACTAAATCAGATACAGTTGATGCATCCCTTAAAGTAAAGGTAGTTGCGCTTATTTACAAAATAATACTTTATCTGGAGGCAATCAATTATTTGCTAAGCTAAGCTGCATAAGTTTATATATATTTTTTTCGGAATCAATAAAAATAATGATAAGATATAGTTTCCTCAGAATCAAAGTAATTAATATTCTGAACTTCTATCGTATTTTAGCTGTAAAAGTCGGTGTAGTTGGCAAAGGATGTATCATTTTCTTGCGTAAGATACGTTTAATTTCACGACGAAATCCATGACTAGAGATGATTGATATGTGAAAACTAGAAGCAGAAAATGTATACAATAATGTATGCGCGATTTGACCGATGATTTTTTCAATGGCAAGTTGTAAAGACGTTTTATACCATGTCTCAGTTATATGATCGTAAAGTGTTTCTATTCCATATGGAAGAAAAGATATGATTGCTACTATGGATTGAAGCAGTAACATTAATGTAATTTGTGAATCGATATGATGCACTCGAGAGTGTTTTCCAATCGTAATACTAGCAGTTGGTCGCTGAATAATGTTTCGAAGAGATCTTTTCAGAAGATATGCAAGTGTAAATACGATTATTAGTGGACCTAGTTCCATTACAATCGCTTCTATGTAATTGTTAACCTGATCATAAACTGCAACTTGAGGATTACATTTGCCATGGACCAATGCATATATGAAAAGTCGGTGACCAATGAGTAAGAGCCATATGATGGCGCATGCAACGATTAACTTATAAGCCAGAGAAATACGATTGTTCCACTTACGGAGCCCTAAAACGAGCAGAGTGAGTCGCACGTTTCAAGAACGATATTTTATTTGGTTATAGAAAACGTGGTCAAGTATGTGTGCAAAATATCTCAACTATGCAGTTCATCGTTGTTTTCGAACATAGAAAGTAGTATTTACTTACAATAAGAACGTTGTGCGGATAAAATTCGATCGAGTGTTGCTAGTGTATAGTATGAAAATGATGTCAGAACAAAATAATATGAACCAGTCTGCCGAATTCTGCATATAAAATCATAGCGAGTAGTATATACTGGAATTCCGTAACCTTTTTCGATCACTCGTGTGAGAAGTACAAGGTTGATTACAAAGAAATCGGAGATTGTTTCTGCCAACAGATATTTTGCATAAGCTTGATTGCAAAATATAGGTGATCGATATACAATCACATTACCAATACAACCAATGTTTCCCATCACGACCAAAAATGTACCGATGAAAATGTTGACTATGTAAGGCATCGCTGTCAGAATATCACTCGTACTACGACTGACACGAAGAATCGTCGTTGTATAATTCATTCTATCTTAATCAATAACAAAAACAACTGCTTTATAAGAATTTGTATCTAAATATTACGATCGAACTGATACCGATTTACTCTCAACGAGATGTATTAAAATATAGAAAGAGTAGACGAAAGACGCTTGAAAAGTATCGAATAATGATTCGTGAACTGAATTGTCAAGATGTGGCGAAGATCAACTCATTGTAGTCATAGTAGTCAACTTTAAATACATGTCTAACTGTACTGACACAAATATGAATCTCGCATAACGCACTCTTGTACGTGATTTTTCTCATTGAGCAGATTACCGGTATGTCAAAAGCTATACAATGATACGATCATATTGATTCGTATACGCTCAGTTTCACAAAACAAGGCTGACAAGTAGAATATCAACAACAAAAACACGTTTAGTTTCTTCTCAATGATGATAATTCTGAGAAATACTCGTTCTTGACGACCTTTTTCACAGTTAAAGATTAACTCGCACCTAATATTTCGATAGCAAGGAATATTAAAAACACGTTGATTTTCTGCTCTTTCTCGTGTACGAGTAATGTTCAATATATCGATTAGCTTTGTTTGTCAAAGTACGATTATTTCCTTGTAAGCACATCTAGGACATCTTAATGAATTGATTATTAAGCCAACGGTAACTGTTTGGTAAAACAGTAAATTCATGACAATCAAAGTATTTTCTTTTTTGGTTCTGTGTGTTTATATGACAAAACACATTATGAACACTTCTTACCATCTATTTTCTAATCCTTTCATCAGAATATCAAATGAAGTGTACTAAACAAATATAAAATATCATTTTATCTACTTCATATGAGCTTTGTAGAAATTCCGATGAAAATGTGCACTAGTAATTGAATCTCGTGCCAAGGAGTATCGAAGTAAAAGTCCATGCTGATATAACGGACAGTCGTATCGATATGTAGACTGAATGTTATTTTTTAACCGTATGCATTCATACTATCTTTGGTTGAGTCACATTAAATCATTTTAGTAGTTTGAGATAAAAGTATGTTCTGACGAATCAGATTTGAATTTATTATCTTTTGGAGAGCATATCATAAAGTAATTTTTCTGGGAAAAAATCTTCATTGGTTCATTTATTATCTTTGTTGTTTAAAACTCATGAAGATCGATTCTTAATCACAACTGGACACTGCCGTTTGCGACAGATCCACGATGGTCAGTGAAAATTAACTCAGTCGTAGATAAAGTCCTTATCGATATGAGTATAGAGCGTTCATTGATGTAATAATTTAGTTGCTTCATTTTTTTTCCTTGTAAACTTAGTCAAAGCGAAACTTTGACAAAAGCAAGGACACGGTTCTAATTTTCATCTCAATCAAAACTTATTTCACAGTAAGTAAGATGTTTGCACGGTAATGATTTATTTAATTCATAGTAACAAGATAAAGACAAGTTCCTTTCACATATAGAAGAAAGGGTACAAAATAAATCATAAGAACAGAGCAACAAAAAAACATGGTTCTTGTGCTAAAAGTTTTTCTAATATATATTACAATGTGACAAGAAAAGCGCACAACTTTATTTGATCACAGTCATATGCTTTCCTCTGTTCAAAGGACTTACCGGGATGTCAATCATTGAAATCAGACAATTGACACTATACACGCACGGGGTTAAACGTCATAACGTCGATTCTTGATTATTTGTTACCAGAGATTACTTTGAGAAAATGCAGCTTAATAAGATTTTGAAACCAATCAGCCAGAACAAAAACACCGAAGATGATTTTTGTACGGTTGACAGTGTCCGTTGCGATGGCCTTGAAAGCTGCATTGCAATACACATTTTGTTTGCGCTTCTCGACTTTTTGTTTCACACCGATATCGATGAGTATTCTTTGTTTAAATCTATCTCTATATCACGTTATTCGACATTTGCATGCCTCGTCCTTTTCTTTTCACTATTGCGATAAGACATATATGAATAATTCCATTTGTTCTTGTTCTTTGATATCTCTACAATGAGAAGAAACTTAACAATTTTAGATGAATGACAATTATCTAAGATCTTACTACTTAACGGTGTTCTAAAACTCAGATGCGAAGCTTGGGTTTGCAATATTAGAAGTAGGATCACTGTGGCAGCTATAATTATGAATTTGAAATGCATTGTAACTGAATTTAGTATTGTTTATGTGTGGAAGTTCTTGTAAATAACAGGAGAGTGGAATTTGGTTATGTGTGGCGATGAAAAGAAGTGTGTATATATATGTGTGTGTCTGTGTGGGCATCATATCAACACAGCATCGTATGCCTTTCGCTGAAGTTTCCAAGTTGTAGTCAAACGAAAGTGGATTCTGACTTTTTTTCACGAGATAACCTAAAATTTCCCGAAAAAGAAGAAAAGGAAGTATGAGTCATTGTGATAACAAAGCTTTGAGTTATAGAAAAAGTCATAAAGTATCGTATCTTACTTTAGTGACGCGTACACATATATTCGTACGTAAAGTAGCTTTTGACATCATGAATGTGTTAAATCAACAAAGTAATTCAATATTCGATCATCTTCGTCGATTTTGACCCAATAAATTGTTTTCAGACATCTTTCGCCGATATCCTTGTTATTTTATTTTCACAACAATGTGGCTGCCGTTGTTATCTTTATTACTTCGATGAAGTCACGAAAGCTTGATTTAAGAGAGAGAGATTTATGTTTTTAGCTATGTCTCATTTTTCTACGTGTTTCACTGGAAAAAAAGCACTTCTTTGTCATAGGTGAGTCATATAATTGCTTAAACTCTTACAAAAATCGACATACTGGGTATAAAGCATCTCTTTCACTATCACCTGACTTCAGTGCATGTGTATAATGATAAAAAAATGACGTTTTTATGTATTCTCTGTGTTTTAATGCAGTTAACATAAATCATATCAAAATATATGATCAAATCTTTCAATACGTTACATGATACTACATTGCTTAATATATTTAAACAAAATCTGTAAGTCGTCAAGAATTAAATGTATATATCAAATAAAACCACTTCAGATGTTAAGTCGAAGATCATAAACTGCATCGAGTTTTTTGCGATAACATAATTTTCAAAATTAGTAGTGCTTGCAAAATAGACATGCTGTAAGGATATATAATTTGCTTATCTACCTTTGGCAGTGCTACAGTCATAGATATGATGTGTATGATCGCTAATGATTTTCTCAAGAAGAGTTCTCTGTTTTATGTTCAACTATTCTTTCAAATAGGATACTTACAAGAACGCAGATAAAATTATGTTAACTTTTATTCTCCACAAATAAAATAGTGAACATTCATTTGTGTCACTTGGAGTCTCTGACATTTCGCAAATGAATTTCTTTGCATGCTTTTGTTTGAGATCGCACAAGTTTAACCAGAATTATTATAAACGACGCCCTAATGATCTTTTTTCTCTTGCATAAACATCACCATTGCTCGCTTTGTATATTGACGCTCCATTACTGCGATTATCAATGAATGGCCATTGGTGAATGTAGTTATCCACACATGTGTTCGATCGAATGACAATTTTATATCCATTCCAATGAGTAAAACCTAAATCTGTTCCATGATCAGTTTTCGTTATTGTAGAAAACTCAATGATATGTTTTTATTTGAAAAAAGTTCTCTGGCCTCCTAAAATAGTTACGGGACATCCGCTGCTTTGTTTGAAGATCTTAATACCATTGATAACATTGTAAGTGATTTACTCTAATGATGAACATAACGGATTATTTCGATCAGAACATCCATCTGTCGATGCTATACCAATCCCAACTGATTGGATTCAACTTACAGTCGCAACATGTGACATTTCACATGCATTTTGCCTGTAATTAGTTAAAGCAGATTATTTTCATATCAGTATTCATCAAAATAAACATAAAATATATCAAGAACAAGATTATCTTCATTTGCGATCTGTAAGAATCAATTAGTACTTTTTTTACTCGATTACTTCTAAATCTTTATACGTATATAAGCTTTCGAACTGCAATTGTGAGTTTGTTCACACTGTGCCGTTTTGATTCATGATGAGAGTCAAATGCATATGACTGTTATAAACGAAAAGAAAAAAGATAACGACGCCGTAAAATAAAATGACGACTACAGTTTTACTGCATTCTTTTTTATCGCAAATTTGTATCGATTACGAATGTGAAAAAGTAGTGTTTTGTCCTCATTATTTAAATTTTCAGATCATCATCATCATCATCACTGTAAAAAAACAAATATGAAAACCGTCATTTTTGTTACTGTTTGCATTGTCAGTGTGATGTTTTCAACATCAACAGCTAAAACAACTGAAATACCAAAATGTGTTCGTAAAATGATCGATGGATTCAACTCTACACCTCGTCTTAGCCCATATATCAGTATTGATAGCTACATATATCGTGGTAAAACAACTTATCTAGCTACAAGTAGCTGTTGTGATCGATTTAATCCTCTTTTTGATGGAGAATGCCATCAAATATGTGCTCCATCAGGCGGTTTTATCGGTCGTGGTGACGGTAAATGCATAGATTTTGCGGAGAAAGCACAACAATTGGAAAATATTTGGATAGTACCACGATCATAATAGATCTATGGAATATGCAGTTCGTTATCATCTTTAATACAGAATAAAAGGATATATTGACCGATCTATCTGAAATTTTGCTAAGAAAAACAACTGGAGTCGAATGTGATTTATATGAAATCAGAGTAATAATGCTTTTTCAACCAGTATATCTCACTGAATGTGTGAGATGCTTACGTTAACAAATTTTCAGTTCGTATAATGCAAGAATATGTAGGACGAAGAAAATGTTAACGCAGCATCGACAATGTAAAAATATTGCAAAGCTACCTGTGTAAAATATGATGTAGCGTGCGATAAGCAACAAGTAAATCAACTCTTCTACATGAGTGTCCTTCAGTTGTGTTTACAAACGTATAACCACTATCAGTTCATTTAAATACCTTCATTTTCTTTCTCATTTCATAGTTTTACTGTAACTTGATTCATTCAGTAGTTTTTCTCGTATACAATGAGCAAAATCTGTATTTTATTTATTTGTCTGTTCGGTATTTTGGCTCAACATCGTGTGACGGCTGATAAATTCAAATCAACAGGAGTCGTTCACAAAGAAAAACTAGACGACTATGATGTTAAGAAAAAAGTTATATCAACACCGGTAAAGTAAATCTAAATTAAGCTTATTCTTTTATATGCTGTGTGTTATTTAAACTATATAGGATGCTCCTAAACCAATTGGACCGTACAATCAAGCAGTTCAAGTTAATTACATTCTCTTTCTGAGTGGTCAAATTGGTATTAATCCTGCTACAGGTCAATTAGTGTCGGATGATGTTCGAAATCAAACACAACAAGTTTTTCGTAATATTCAAGCTGTGTTAAATGCTGCTGGAGCGGATTTAAGACAAGTAGCACGATGTCTTGTACTTTTAACTGATATGAATGACTTTCAAGCAGTTAATGCTATCTATGCCTCATATTTTTCTTCTATGGAGGATTATCCTGCAAGAACAACATTTGCTGTGAAAACGTTGCCAGCCAATGCAAAAGTTGAAATCGAATGTACGGCGTATACGAAGAAGGAGTAGTGACCTATTTTTTATTTCAATAAATAAGACAGCTTCATGCAATATTGCTCTTATAAATCATGAATAGTGTGATGATTTCAAAAGAATTTTTATCACAAATGGATTTATTGAATCTTTGTTTTCATGATTATGTGCGTTACTTCAACGTTAGATATATCTTTGATGGTATAGTGGATGTAGAAGACTTCTTTTCTCAATGCTTAACTTTTCAAGAGTGACATTAGTCATTTACGTAATTCTGTAGGCAAGTGCTAGCTACTGAATGTCCTTGACGGTCAGCCAGTCATTTTAGCTTGGATTTTCAAAACAAGAGTTTTTCGTACTTTGATCTATTCTAAAAAGACAGTATTTATCAACAAAATTCTTCAAGTAGCAACACGCAACCATATAAAGATTAGTAGAATTAGTGCATTCGACTTTATTGTAATCGATGCGATAGCTTTACTAGCAGTTTGTACTGATATTGGAACTTTAAATTGGCAATCGACTTATCAGTATTTGTTAGTTCGAAGAGAACTGTCATTGATAAATAATTGCTATGTAATTACTCACATTTTGTTCTTAAACGATCTTTCAGATCAACGCCTTCAGCCGAGATGGTGATCTTTCCTATTATAATTCACTCTTCACTGGGCTTTTCACATCTACTAATGCTATGGACGCTTGTTTTACATACTGCTATTGATCTTTCTAGTAATTATCTTTTCTTCACTCAATTTGATATGATCAACACATGTATTATGACTATAGCCATGTTTTGAGACCATATATGCATCTAAGTGTATCTATTTTAGTCGTTGTGCTTTGTCTATTTATCTTAGCTGGTCTCGTGCTCACACTCTAATGGCTGAATGCTTTCATTTCGAACAATAATTATAATTAGAGTTGACAAGGCACATTAAAAGCATATTTGATTATACATTAACTGTTTTCATTTATTGTACCTGTATTCGAACAGTACTGACATTGCCTTATTTTCATTTTGATGGAACTCAATCATATTCATTCATACTGCGCAATTACTTCCTTAAAAAGAATGGCTTATTTTAAGAATTTTGTGGCGTTCTGAACGTTTTCTCAGTTCTTTCCGGTTTTTCTTGCGTTCTGTCGCTAAATGAAAAGAAGAATCGTTTTTATCCTTTTCTTTCTGTTCTGTGAGGACATCGCTTCTATTTTTTATCGACGTTTCTAGGCAAAGTAGCATCATCATGTGTTCCGACTATAGCTTGTTGTTGGTGTTATTTCTTTCTCGTCTATCCTTGTGTCTTTTTTCCTTTTATATAGCTAGTTTGCACTATTACTTTGACACTTTATTTAGATCTGAATATTTCCAAAGTTATGGGCAATATCGCTCCATCGGTATTGTCATCATTCAAAGTTAAACTGACTCGTGAAACGCCCTATGATTTTTATTTGAGTGGTGATCGAGTACATGGTATAATTGACATTGTTACTAATGATAAAACCAATGATTTAAACTTCAGATACGGCCCATTGTATGTTGAATTAATTGGAGAATTGAAAGATGTTAAAACAAATATTTATCAGCAGAGAAATTTAAATAATGTGCAGATTTTTTTTCGCAAACGTGCACAAGTGATTAAAATTCCAGCTGACAATTCACCAACAGTTAGAATTTTCCTAGCCGAAAAAGTTCGTAACTAATAGTTCTCTAATTTCTTTTTCAGGAAGTCAGTCAATGTCCAACCTACCGTTGGGTATTTGATGGTCTCCTAGATTCTTCACTTCCTTCATCGTTACCACATTGTGATGGAGATGATTCATACATCTGTTATTATGCTCGTGTTTATTTATATCGTTCGAATTTATCTCGAAAAGTTCCATTTACTGTTTTCACACCCACTCCAATGTTACTTGCTTGCCAACAACTGCTACAAAACTATAGTATCGAGGGCAATGTTCAATACGAAGGTGTTAAACTACATGGCGTACTTTCAAACAACGGTTTGATTGTACCTGGTCATTGTCATATGCTAGAGATTGAAATAAGCAATCCAATGAAAACGACTATCAAATCAATTCGTGCAATACTCAAACAGTATCGAACTGTTACAGATGAAGAAAGTGACTTCACGATATTCTCTACTATACTAACAGGATTTCGGTCCAAAGGATTCAATAACGAGTATCATCACAATATCTATGAATTATCGATTCCACTTGAGAAATGTCAAGTCATGGCGCCTACATCATCTTACAAGAATGTTCGATATGAACTACATGTTCAATGCCATATACATGGCTTATTTAACAGTCATTTCACTTTAACATTACCCACTATCTGTACGACTGATCACCAGCGAACGTTGAAAATCATGGACGAATTAAAATCTTTACCGGAGATTCTTGAACATTTATCCATTGATGAAGAAGAAAATTCACCACCTAGTTATGAGGATTTCATTATTAGTGAAGTCTTACCGAAATATGACGATGTTAATTAATACACTCGATTATACGTATACATTCAATATAGTTCAAGCTACTTTTGTTGGAGAAGCTACATTGAAGCAAGACTTTCATCAGTGACTCTTTAACTAACAGTTAAATTACTTGTGCATACATTCAGAATATATGGTTTATATATTCTTCAAATAGTAATAAATTCATTTGATTCGAATACGTAATTACGAATGATCATCATGCGAATTGCTTGTCGTTCGAGCAGCAACTGTACTCGTCTGGAGATCGCTTTTGATGTTCGGCCAATGACTGATATTGTTTGAATGGAGGCGAGTGTTGTCAAGATCATGCTCATTGTCCATTGACGACGATCTACTTGTGCGCAAGCGGCGTTTTTAATCAACAATAGCAGTTGTATGCGAAAGGTCTTGGGCTATGAATTCATCATGGAGCGAAGTTTCACGTAATTAACTCTCACTCCGCGTCAATTACGCTGAGTGCTGGAATCGTTCTGACGATCAATTGTCGATTCGTCGAAGTGATGTTAAAGTTGTCTTTATTCATCGACAACTGGCTGAATGCATGTATTGCAATGGAGAAAACTAATTCGGTCATTCAAGGTCTACAGTTCAACAAGAGAAAAAGTCAACAACTAGCAAGACGGGTAACTCCATTTGTGTTTGTTGGCAACGTTGCAATGCTCGTTCCACAGATGCTCAATCTTCATGTGTTCGAAGATAAGATGGAAGGACGAAGTTGATGTGTGATTCATTACAAGCCATGGTTGAAAAGATACACCGTTGGTCTGATGTTCTTCAATTATTTTGGGCCATTCGTTGTTCAGATTGGATCAATAATTCTGATTATTATAGGTACAGCTTATCAAAAACTGTTAATACAATCGAATGAGAATCGTATTTGGAGTCATCTGAGATGGAAAATTGTCAAATACAGACGGCTGATGATTAGTCAAATGATCATAACGTTGTTGACATTGCCTCACTTGATCATTTCGCTAAAATTAGAATGCAGACGATCGTCTGATTTGCTTTGGTTTTTTTCTGGTTGGCTATTTCGTATCATTCCTTCCAGCAGCAAGTATTGTTATCATATTTGTGACCCCATCTCCACTGTATCGAAAGCAGCTGAAGCAAGGTGTGAAGCGAATTTGGCGACGTGCGCAATATCAGTGGGAAACACTCCGAACAAAAGCAATGATAAACTGATGGATGTGCGCTTTTATATATGTCTGTAAGTGGCGTGTGTTTGTGAACCACTTCATGCACTGAGTTTTACTTTGATGAAAAACTTGTTTTCGAAAACGGATGAAGGTTTGTCAACCGTGAACATGATTGAAATTAGGATTTCGTTTATAAAATGAAGAAACTAGGATACTTTTAACTGAGAAACAACATAAACATGGAGTTGATCATGATCATTACGTATCTGAACACGTTGATTGTCAACAAACGTCCGATATCCGATAGATTTCAAAGAGAACGATGTATTACATTGGAGAGGAAAATCGTTTTTTTAATGAAGCATACAGTTCTTCGAAGGAAATCGGATGGTACCAATCTACTTGCTCCTTGAAGCTTAGATGTTGAAAAGAGAGGATTAACATGCAAAATAGTCTTAAATCGAGTTGCTTTATAAAAACAAAGTCACACTTCTTTCTTTCGAACGAACGAGAAAAGAAAACGATGGATTCATTTTTCTCTTTCAATACTGTGAAAATAGTCAACTAAAAAGTCGTCACATTTCAATTTTGTCTTAATCCGCTATGCCACATTATAACTAGACTCCTTATTTTTCAGTGTGACGATAAGTCAAAAGATGTATCCAAACAATTCAATGTAGAGATGAAAGCACAGTTCATATCATGAGTGGTGAAAAGAAAACTATATTACTGTTATGTATTGGAGTATTATATATTATTTTCATAATTATAAGATACGTAAGTAATAAATCGAGTAACAAAATAATAAATTCCTCGACCAAAATAGCGTTTCGATCCCGACGCCAGCCGGTGTCGTCGAGCTGACGGGAGATGACTCAGATTATGAAGAACATGAGATAAAGGCTTTATTTGAATTCGTATTGCAGACAAACATACGATTAATATCATTAGGCTCAATTGGTAAGATCTATTTACATCCTGAGAAAGATCTCCAACCAAAATCATTTGTCTTTCGTGTCGAATGATTTGTTCACTCATCAGCAGACTATCCGGCAGAGTAACCGATGATAAAATAAGCAGAACGATGAAAAAAAAGCGTAGTTTTCTTTTTATGTGCATGATATTGTTGTTGTCATGTAAAGGTGATGCTTCTCTTTCTGCATATTATTAAACGTGTTGATTAGAAATGAAGAAAAAAAATCGAGCACGTTTATTTTCAATTATATCAAGGTGAGATAGGTAAATGATGATCAAGTATATACATATTCTCATCTGTAACTTCAATAATTTGCTTGTAAGTTGTTTTTTTTATCTTCGATATTTTTTATTTATTTAAATAACAAATCAACAACAGTTAGAAAAGCAGACGTTCTCAAATTGACTTGTATTTTCCAAAACATTAGATCGAATAACAATTATCAACAATCCAATTAATATAAGAACGAACCCGTCCTTGATTTCTTTTTTTCTAGTTTCTAACATGAATTGTTCTTGGTAATATGTCAACATTACTATCAAAGATTACACTTATTTCCTTTTCTTCTGATCATCAAACTGAAGCATGGAAAAGACGTCTGTATCATCTGACGAATCATGTTGTTTTTCAAACGAAGTTAGACACATGTTTGAGTTTTATTCAATCGCATAAAGACGAGAAGTTCTTTCTAATTATTTCCAATTCGCACGCCTTTCATATCCTACCTTATCTTGATACGTTAGAACAAATTCATTGTATATTTATATTTTGTTCCGAAAAAGATCAATCCGAATATTTGTTTCTTCAATATCCGAAAATAATTGGATTTTATACGGATTCCGATTCACTTTATGCGTCTATTGCCGATCAATTAAGTTTTATTCATCGACTGTCTCATGTTTGGACCTTTTTCGATCACAACGAATATTCCACCAAAGATTTATCAAAATTTTCCAGTGCTTTTCTTTGGATTCAATTATTACATGATGTGATTTTACAATTATCTCGAAACGAATATGCAAAACAACAGCTTCTGCATGCGTATCGTCTATCGGCATTTATAAATGAGTTCAAAAGAAAATATCAATCAGATGACGCTTTAGATTGGTATTTAAATAATTTTTTTCTCCGAAAACTCATTGATACCGCTCTACAAACACAAAATACCAAAGAACTTTACACCATAAGATATTTTCTCGGTGATTTAATCCAATGTCTCGATACTCGACATCAGCAATACGTACAATCGAATACTGATGTCCTAATTGTTTATCATCGAATGAATTTAACGAAAAATGATTTCGATAAATTCATCAATAATCAAGGCCAACTGATGTCCATGAAAAAATTCCTCATATGCTCCTATTCACGGCCATTCATAAGTCGACAATTCTCCAGATTGGATGATTCCATTCCTGTCCTTTTCCGAATTCAATGTAATATACAGGAAACAAAAGACTACGCGACTTTCGCTGAAATCTGCCTATCGAAAGAAAAGCAAATCCTGTTTCATTTTAATACAACATTTCACCTGGAAAAGATTTTTCAAGAGGATAATGTTTGGATAATAGAAATGGATGTTGTCAAGCATGGACGAGAATTAATCAAAAAGTATCTTTATGATACACGTGCCTTATTCGAAAATCTATCAACTCCAGTTATTTTCGGACGATTGATTTGCGATCAGTGTCAATGGGATCAATCGCAAGCATATTTTGAAAATTTATTGAATGACTTTCATGAGGAAGATTCATCTTCAATTCAACACTGCCTTGGCCAAGTTCATCGATGGAAAGGAGATTGGATTCAGGCAAGAAAATTTTATGACCAAGTACTGAGCAGTCAACCAGATTCTTCGTATAATTCGGCATGTGTCCTATCAGATATAGGTGAAGTATTACATTTACAAGGCAAATATGAACAAGCCTATGAGTATCATCAAAATGCATTGTCTATACGGAAGAAAATTCATTCGTCACTCGATCATCCACACATTGCCACCAGTTTGGAAAATCTTGGTCTTGTTCATTATCAACAATTGAAATACAATGAAGCATTGAATTATCTTCGACAAGCATTAGTGATCCGTCAAAAATATTTTCATTCGTTTCATATTGATATTGCAACGAATGTAAGAAATATTGGGTATGTTCTGATTGATCAAGGTAAATACGATGAAGCTTTGAATTATCACCACGAAGCAAAATCGATCTATGAAAAATATTATCCATTCGATCATATCTATCTAGCGTTAACTTACAATAGTATGGGAAATATTCTCTATTTGAAGAAAAAGCATGATGATGCACTCGAATTAGTTCAACGTGCAATTTTAATTCAAAAGAAATTTTATCCACGTGGTCACATCGATATAGCAACAAGTTTGAGTAATATTGGAAATATAACATATGGGCAAGGAAACTATGACTTAGCTTTAGAGTTATATCAGCAAGTATTGATCATGCAAGAAAAATACCAGTTAGCTGATCATTTAGATAACGTTTGTATTTTGAATAATATTGGTTATATCTTCTCTCGAGGAAAACGTTTATACGAAGAAGCACTTGATCATCATCGACGAGCTTTGACAATGTTAGAAATATACTATCCCACATATTCAGGACATTTAGCCATTAATCTCAATTATATTGGTGATAATTTGAATAAACAGCGAAAGTTTTCCGATGCGCTGATTTACTATCGACAAGCATTGGACATGCAAAAGACGTATTATTCATCGGATAATGTTAATATTGCACATACGTTAAGTAATATTGGCAATATTTTGAGTAATCAAAAGAACAACGACGAAGCCCTTGATTATCATCGACGTGCTATGAAAATCTATGAAACCTATCATTCGTCGGAACATATTAGTTACGCAACGAGTCTCAATGATATTGGTAAAATATTATATCGTCTCGGTAAATGCGATGAAGCTTTTCAACATCACGAGAAAGCTCTGCAAATTCAGAAGAAATATTACGATTCAGACAATGCACATATGGCATTGAGTTTGAACTATATGGGAAATATTCGTAGTAGCGAGGGCAAATACAATGCAGCAATTGATTTCTACAAAAAAGCATTGCATATCTATGAAACAAATTCGTCGTTTCGATACTCCGACATCGCTACAATTCTTAGTAATATAGGTACGAGCTTGAACCATCAAGAAAAATACGATCAAGCATTTGAATATGAGCAACGCGCGTTAGATATTCGACAACAACATTATCCCCTTGGGTATATGAATATTGCTGATAGTTTTCACTATATGGGGAATATTCGTAACAGTCAAGGAAGATATGACGAAGCTGTCGATTATTATCGTAAACAGTTAGATATTTACGATAAGTACTATCCATCACATCATTCAAACATTGCCAATATACTTAGTTTTATTGGAAGTAGTTTAAGTCGTCAAGGTAAATATGACGAATCGTTTGACTCGTATAAACTAGCATTGAGCATTTATGAAGAACATTATCCAAATAATCATAATCAAATTGCACGTTATTTACAATGGATTGGTTTTATTTGTTTTATTAAGTTGAATTATGAACAAGCAATCGAGTACTATGAAAAATCGTTACAGATCAGGGAAGTTAATTTCAGTTCCGACCATTCAGCAATACTCGATACACTTTCATATTTGAGTGAAGTACAACGCGCACGAAATGNAATTGCACGTTATTTACAATGGATTGGTTTTATTTGTTTTATTAAGTTGAATTATGAACAAGCAATCGAGTACTATGAAAAATCGTTACAGATCAGGGAGGTTAATTTCAGTTCTAACCATTCAGCAATACTCGATACACTTTCATATTTGAGTGAAGTACAACGCGCACGAAATGAGTATAAACTTGCATTAGTTTATGAATTAAAGTGTTTCTTTATACGTGAAGAAAATCTTCCGTCTGATCATCAAGATTTAGGCAAAAGTTTATTTAATATTGGAACTTGTTACGAATACTTAAAACAATATAGGATTGCGCTGGAATATTACCAGCGAGCATCGACTATCTATGCACAATGCACAACAATTACATATCAAGATCGTCAGAAGTTAGATTCAATTATACAACGATTGAGTTCGGACGAAGTGTAATGTATGTTATGATTGATGCTGGCATAATCTCTATGTAAAATTTATCTTTTTATGCATAATAAATTAGTTAAAAGGACTTTTTTCCTACATCAGCTAGGCTTGACATGTGTGTGTTGCTTATCCGTATCATGAACGAGAAGGGCACTGAAAGTAGAATAAAACGTGGATTTAAATAAGTATTGGAAAAGTTGAATGGTGGAATAATCGAACTTAGTTTTGAAATTTAACAAGGCAAGACAAAAAAGTAAAATAGTCTACTGTACCCAATAGATGCCTTTATATCGGTGATCACGGTGTCTTTTGTTCTTAATTTCTCTTGTTTGCTACATATCTTTAACGCTTGCATTATTGACTGACAATTTCAGTATGTAGAATGTGTGATCAATTCGTGCTTATCTGCCTTTATTCTTTTGATCATATCAATTCACATTAACATGAGCTTATCACACATAGCAGATTTTTGTAGATAGACGTTCGGTGCTATCACTGCTTTTCTTTAGTTGTCCCATCACACGTATATGGTAGTGTTTATCGTGAAAGGATTTGATCGTTGGCAAGTATTAATCTCCCGGGCATTTTCCGTTTTCTTTATTCAAAAATAACTCTAACAGGCGGCATTTCTGTTTTATTTCGTATAGTTATTTTTATCTTATCTTTCGCTCTTTTCGTTCTATTTCGACAAGACGAAACAAGACATAAGAACAACGCACCGATAACAAATGAGTGTAAGTGCATCATCGACAACCAATGTCGCTTGTGTATGGGGCGCCAACGGGATATCTGGTATAGGAATGATCGATACGCTTATCGAACAATCCTATAGTGAATTCAGTAAAATTATATGCATATCTCGACGACCAATGCAAATCAATCTTACAGATGATCGTATTCATTTCATTTCAATTGATGTTATGGAAGCTAGTGTTGACGATATTGTCGATGAGTTGATTAAAGCCGACGGACGTACAATTACGCATATGTTTCATTATGCATATATTTCGAAAATGGATGAAACCGAACAGGATCGTGTTAATAAGGCACTCTTACAGAAAGCACTTGATGCAACCGCAAAAATAGCTGGTGAAAATGTGAAATGTGTGTCATTACAAACGGGATATAAAGTAAGGAAAAACATGAATGACTAGTTTGATTGAATTCACTGGTATTCTTCCTAAACGTAGTACTATGGCGTACATAAAGGACCACAACATATGGCTGCACAGCCGTTTGTTGAGGACGCACCTCGTCATGAAGGGGTGAATTTTTACTATACTCAAGAAGATCTTATTAAAGAGTATGCACAGAAAAACAAATGGAATTATACTATTACACGTCCGAATTTAATTATTGGAGTGTCGAAAGGTAAGGATATACTTTTTGCAAAGAATTCTTTGTTCTACTATATATTTCATAGGAAATTTTATGAATTTTGCTGTGAGTTTGGCAATCTATGCAAGTGTGCAAAAAGAAAAAGGTGAACCATTGATTTTTCCCGGACATGAACTTGCTTGGAATATTGTTCTCGATCATTCGAGTTCATTGAATAATGCACGATTTCAATTATGGGCAGCAACTAATGATCATACGGCAAATGAAATATTCAATATACACGATGGTGATAAGGTTCAATTTCGAATACTGTGGCCAAAATTCGAAAAGTATAGAGCAAAAGTCATGCATCAATGATTCTTTATCGAAGACTATCTTCTAGATATTTTGGCTTTGCGCATCACGAACAAAAGTTTTCCGAGAATAAGATGGCGCCGCAACTGGTTTTGTTTGAATACATGAAACAAAATAGAGCAATCTGGGATGGAGTTGTTCAACGCCATAATCTTGATCAAGGATCGTTTGATTATGCGACATGGATGTTCTCTAGTAAGTTTAAAAACCAAAATACTTGCTAGTAAAGTTCTATCGTCTATTTTCCAGATTTTCTTCTTAATGTTCCATACAATACTGAAGGCGATTTGAGCAAAGCGAGAAAGTATGGATGGACGACGACAGTTGACACTGCCGATGCTTATATTCAATGTTTCGATCGATTAAAACAAATGAAAGTTATTCCATAATCAGAAGTTCTTCATGTTTCATTTTATTAATTTTCAAAAAATCTTGATTAAATATAGAAAAAGAATATTTTAAATATCACTCATTCACTTCAAAACGAGCGGTCATCCTATTCCGCAATGTTGAACATTTGGGAACCAGTTCCGCCTACGGAATCGATTCCCAAATGTGCAACATTGCGGATGTTTCTCTAGTGCACGACGTGCGATATTTTTTATATTATAAAGTGCCAAAACTCCGAAAATACACGTTATACAAATAGGTAAAAATTTTCCCACTAGAAAACGATTCGCATAGTTGTTAANTCTGATCTTCACCGGTATTATGTTATACTTTGTTGTTCAATCGATTATCGCCTATTTCAATTATCCTACACAAACATCGGTGAGTTTCTATGACGAATGGCCACAAAACTTTCCGGCAGTGACTATCTGCAATAATTCTCCATTTGTGTACGATTCATTCATTGGATCATTTTTAAATTATACTAACTCATTGAATTTAACACATACAAATGATACCACGGAATTTTCCTTCCAACAAGCACGTTATATTCGTGATTTTCTAATCTATAAACTGAATCGAAATGAGTCTGTCACTGATTTCTACTATCCACTCGAATCAATGTTGATCAAATGTATCTTTAATGGTATGAATTGTTCTGTAAATGATTTCATTCAATTCGTATCTCCTGTATACGGTGTCTGTTATACTTTTAATGCTAAAGTAGATCACACGAGTAAGGGTTGACTGGAGGGTAATCGGGGTCGAGGAATCCGAATCCGGTGTTAGTTTTTTCATGAACACTTTCTGGCCTTTTTTGCGACAAAGGATCAATTTTTTTAGACAATAGTGCTTTAAGCGGCAATATGTAGAACAAAATGTAATAGCTGACTGACATCCGATCGCTGGATCTCCATAGTCATCAGCATATTAATGAGATCACACACTTTTATAAATAGCTATACTATACGAATATCATCTGATGCTAGTCATTCAAAATAATGTTTCGCTGGTCAAATGTTGTCTTCGAGAGTCACAGTAGCACAAAGAGGGTGACTTTTAAAGAAGGAATAGAGAAGAATGAACGGATTAGTTTCAAAAGTGGCTCTAGACTAAATGGAAGACTGAAAATGTACACGTAACGGCTAGCCGCGAGTGGCCAACGAGCGACTAGTCGTCGATTTGCAGAATAATATTTTCAAGGACACATTTTGTAATTTTTATAGAGCTTTAAGATTTCTTGGTCAGAAATTAATCGTTGCTCTGCACGAACATAGCTGGCACGTATTTAAGGTTCCTCGTGGTGGAGAGAAGATTGAAACGTTTTCCGAACAATCATATACCTATGTAAAGCTTCTAAGTTTCTGATTATGAATTCATTTTCCGAAATGAGCTCATTTTCGGAAGGCATCTTCCTCCGAGTGAAGTTAAGATAGTAAAATGAGTACACATGGGAACAGCTAGCCGTGAGTAGCCGACCGAAGGGAGGCCGACGAACGACTAGATGCTTCTTTTGAAAATTAGTTGAAAAGTGAGATTTAAAAGACTATCGCATAGTGTCCATCATTTTTCTAAGGCATATATATATATACGACGTCTTTTTGAGCTTTGAGAAGAAACTATGTAGATCACCAACTTATTCAACTAAAAATGGCCATAAAAGATATACTGTAGGTCACGAAGTTGTGAAGAATTTCGGCAACTTTGATAGAGACGGACTCAACAAGAACGAAGTGCTTTTTAATATGAAAACATCTTTAAACACTTATTAGGCACCAACGGCTAGCCGTGAGTGGTCGACCGGAGAGAAGCCGACCAACGACTAGGCGTTATAATTTCAGAAGATTTCAGGAAGCGAAACTGGTCTAAGTAAAACATTCTGACAAATTATCAAATGATCAGATCGTTCAACTGAAATAACTTTTTTCTCTCTTTGGACGAATAGTAGCGCTCTAACTCTAATATTATCCTTTCAGTAGAGGGTCTAGCGGCTACTAGGCCGCATTACTTGTAGTTAAATACGTCATGATCAAATCATTCAAAATTTTAACTAATGCATAATCAGCAAAAATTCAAAAATAATACTCTTCAATGATAGACGATCGATGTATGCATAGCTAATGAAGAAAAATGTGACATCCATGTTAATAGCTAGTATTAGAAGAAAATCACAGACGATTTTTTATTATCTTTCAGCATCGATAGTAGTTATGTAAGAGTGACTAGAATGCTAGTGTTGAGCGTTTCTATGTTCTCAAGAAGATATCGAGTCGTGCTGAAGAATAAATCAAATGTCAAGTAAAACTAAACGATAGTTTGTTGAATTATTTCGAAATACAATCCAGACATGGGCAAGTCATCGGCTTTCTGACCCAAGTCAAGTCAAAAACATTATCTCAAGACTTCAAGTCAAGTCAAGTCGAGTCATAGTCGTTATCTGAAAACTGCAAGTCAAGTCAAGTCAGAGCATATCTAAAAATCTTCAAGTCCAAGTTATAATTCAAGTCAAGTCACAAGTCATTGGATTTGACTCAATTCTAGTAAAAAATGGACTTGAATTCAATGGCGGAGCTCAGAAGGCTAGTTGAACGCACGCTTACATAAATAATTTGACAAATCCGGTTTTCTATGGATCGGCACCAACGTAGGAGCGGAGTACAAGGTTTTTTGATCTTCTTTTTGCCTTTTTAGAGAAGTTCTCTGTAGCGACACCACGCTTTGATATCTAACTGACACTTCTGGTAGGTTAAAATCATTATTTCCCAGGATCGAGTGAAACAGTTGTGAGACAGAGTCCCACCTATAGCTCAAATCCTAGCTCCGCTATTGTTTGACTTGCGAATCTTTGATATGAATTCCTTTTTCTAAATGTATCTGTCACTCTTAATTTGAAATTTTTAACACATTATGCTCGAGATTAAAACCGAAATACATAAAACACTTGCATATACGTACATGAAGAGTTTTGAACTTAATTTGTGACTTGATCATGCACTAAAAACCAAGTCAAGTCAAGTCATTTTTGGACTTGAATCGAATCAAGTCAAGTCAAGTCACTCTCACTTGAAAAATATTCCGGATCAGGTCAAGTCAAGTGACTTGTGACTTGACTTGACTTGAGTCAAGTCGAAAATTAACTTGACTTGCCCATGTCTGATACAATCAAAAGTCATTGCATAAGCAAAAGACACTTACCATTGTGCGAATCAATAATGTCTGATATTGTTATTCTTCTTTGCGATGAGCTTGAAAATGAAACGAAGAATACAATGCTTCTAATATACAGATTCGACAATGGTATTTGCATGAAGGTTGGCACATATGTGGGTGTCGGATGAGCATGACTACGTGTCTGATTGTACATAATACAGAACGAAGAGAGAGCGAAAAGTAATTTATTATAGGAATCTTTGATATGTGTATCTTCGAAGACAAGCATATTGATATCTGTTAAATTGAAGTGAAGAAATGGGAGATAGCAGGCGCATAGCAAAAATATTATTTTATACTGAGAAATATGTAACTAACTTTGAAGTATGTAGATCTACGAGGAGGACACAAAGTCAATCCGTCAGATAAGATTTATCTATGAAAATGGATCATTCATTTTTTATTGTTTATAAGAACGAAAAAAAAAAACACATGAAAAAAACTTTCTCGAACAGAATTACACTTTGTATTAATCCTTTTTAAGAGTAACTTGAAGTTTAATACAGCCAAGATGAGCTTTACTCGAAAGAAGATTGGCAGTTATTCGATATTCACCGCCGCCTACAGATGGTAAATGTCCGTTGATGCCGATAACAGCATCGGATATGGTATAAGTCTTAGGAGGAATTGGGCAGCTGCAGGGAACACCATACTTTTCAAAGTATTTCGGACAAGCTGAGGCCCAATCTTTGCAGAGATCTTCATAAGTGCAGGAGCCAAAGTTATCAACACATGGAACTTTAACAAAGACGCCGCCCACTTTTCGTTCCATGGCCACTGCAGCCTGAAATGAACGGATGAACTGGAGACTTTGTTTTCAGATTTCAGTTCTACGTACATGAGTATCGTTTGTAATTGTCGATGCAACATTAACAGTGAGACTAAGAGTCAGATTGCCTGTAGAATAGAAATATAAAAACTTCAATATTTCTCAATAAAGTATTTGTACCAGGTACTAAAATTGGATCTGGACTGACTGAAAGTGATTTAATTTGAATTGGATCGCTACTTGGTCCGCAGTTTTGCCATGAAAAAGCTGTAACTCGGAGTTCCTACGAAAATAAGACAACAACACATCATATTAAGGAATTCACCAGTTCCGTTGTGTTTACTTTTTGCTTGTTAACAAATGCGTTAGCACCATTAAGCGCTAAAAGAACAGTCATGAAAAGTAAATGCATGTGAAAAGCTTCGGTCTGGTACGAGAGAATTTGAAATCTAAGGGAAGGTGATGAGTTTGTACCTTTTATTTATGACGAATGTTTAATGTTCTTGATCTTCCAAATAGATAAGAATGCATTTGTGTAGATAATGAAAACTGCATAAATAGAAGACAAATAGAATGACTTGCTTCGTTATCAGAAAAAGTAAATGTATTTTTTTTCTCAACTATTTGCTTATCTATTTCTGACTTGAAGTCAACTAATAGATAACATTTAACATCGAAAGATACGAAAATCAGAAGAGAGAAAATTATTTTTTTCAGTTTGTATTGCCTGGAAAACTGAACTTGTGTGCTGAATTATCCGGTCCAATTTGAGCTTATCTACTATCTCTATATATGTTACAGGGGAAATTAAAATTTTGATTTCCCGTATAGGGGAATTTTAAATTCCCCTAGCAGAAACAAGTTTATCTTTAAATCTATTTCTTCATGTTTTATTACCTTGAAAACCTGTTTGATCTTTAACAACTATAGTATCAAGACTTTATAATCTAGTAAGAAATAATACAAATGACTTAGAAAAATAACTAAACGTTTGCACATGGACACTTCTTTTTGGGATGACACCCCAGGTCAACAAATCCGACGCTGGATCCGACCATCCGACAAAATCCTATCGGATTCCTGGAAACGAAATTGCATTGGAATCCAACTAGAAAAATCCCGTCGGTTGTTGCAAATTTTATGAGCCATTTTTTTAGCTATGTTCTATAATGACCCTTATAAAATCCAGGAAATTCATGTTTCGGATTCGACGAGATCTGAGTATTGGATTCTTCGACCTGGGACTTCGTGCAACATTTAACACCTTTTGCTTTGCACGGACATGATTTTGTGGCACATTTACCGCTACAGTTACATGTTTTTGCAACTTCAATTGTTCCCGTTGATATCTAATCTTTACATGCTTGCGTAAATGCCATTATTGCTAGATTTGTTGAATCAATACTACGTAAATCCGCAAAATCACATCTTCTCAGATCTAAAAGATCTTGAACACCATATCGAATTGCTAGAACACCTTTCATTGTACACAGCTTGTACAGCATACAATCATTTGATGATGACTCCATGGCGATCACTTTGCAAGGTAAAATCTTGGATTTTGTATTAGTACGATCAACTTGGAGACCAACAAGATCTCATAACTCATATTTTTGTTCTTTAATAGTATTATCATATAGCTTTTGTCGTTTAGCAATAGATTTTAGATAATCGGCTTCCGCTTCATCTCGAACTTTTTATGTTTAGGAGTAGACGTAGTAGAAGATAAATTTTGAACATTTTCATCATTATTCATAATAGAAGTATCTACAAAATCGAAGTAATATTAATAGATGATACTTAACATAGTAATATATACCAGATTCTATAGGACATTGAGCAATAGTATCATTATCATTACACATGGAAAGACCTTGGGAATCAGAATCAGTAACACTCGTTACTGGAATTGATGAATCAGAGTCAGTGTTAAGAATTTGGTGTTGCAGACTGAAATTGACTCGTTACTTCAGTTGTTACGAGCAGTCATCCTATTCCGCAATGTTGAACATTTGGGAACCAGTTTCGCCTACGGAATTCCGGAATTGCTTCGGATTAATTCCGGAATCGTAGGAACTGATTCCGTGTGCGGAACTGATTCCCAAATGTGCAACATTACGGAATAGGATGTATTCCCTCACATCAACGAATTTCTACTATAGGAGTATCACTTGGATATTTATTATGTTTATAATAGCTCAGACATGTAAGTTTGTCAAAGCGCGCACTTTCATATGGAAACATAGTTATCATATGCCGTGGTGAAAAATTCTTTTTGACTAATCGGAAAAAACTTAATTGTCGTAAAATAGAGAGTTATTTACCGAGCGACTAATGTGTCAATGCCAAAAAGTTGATATAAACCATCAACAGATGTTTGTACTCATTCACTATACGTATGGCACGTTATGTTTTGTCAAAGTTCACACTCGTAAAATCTTCATAAGATGGAAGTAAATCGTGTCGATTAGAACTATACCAACAACAAATATTGTTCGATTGTTCATCGCAGATAATCACAAACCACCAACATCTTTCGATGAAAACGATTAATTTCAAAATTCTACACTACATAATGTATTGCTTGTCGACAGGTGATGATAAAAGCTTATTGTTACTTCAAAGATATGACATTCTTGATTGAAAAGAATCTAATCCTTCTCTGTACTTCGTGATTGACTGTAAAATATTTTCCCTCAACATATTGTCAAGTATCAATAATTTCTTCTTCTATCGAAGCGAAATACTACAACAATTATAGAGACGAATGATGAGTCATACTAAAAGTATCAGTCATCTATTGAAACAATCATTTTTTTTGTGAAATATGTTTTTCTTCTTAGCTCACTTTTCGTATGTATTGTATATTTGGGTCAGGTCGTTTATCTCCTTATTCTATTCGCGCGTGATGTTTTTTTCGTTTTATATGTACATATTATGTGCATTATTCTTTCTAGGGCTCGCATCGATTCTCCTTTTCTCTCTATACATATGTTATACTTAAATTTTCCTTCGTCACGCATTTGTTTTTCATTTGTTATATTCGAGATAACGGATGATCGAACGGTTGTTTTTGCAAAAAGTCATACGATTTATTTCGTGTTCAAGTGTTCTTTAGTTGTATAAAAACCGCAGACTCTCTTACACGAGGAAAGAAAAATTTAATTGGCAATGTTGCAAGTAACAGACCTCAATGTTGCCCTTTTCTTCTTTTAGTTTCCGTTGAATTATACAATTAATATTCATCTGTCTTTTTAAAAGAACTACAGGAAGGATCAGTTATTTCACACTATGCCCTTGTAGCATTCATTATGGTAACAAAAAAGTCTTTGATATACTCAGTAGCTTATTGGCATACCGGAAAAAAAACACGCACAAATTTTATCTTATTCGTAGAGTTTTCACACATCGTACTGTCTCTTTTACTGATTTCAGATGTCTTCTACTTCGATGAATATGACTATGGATAATATCACTTATCTGCTGGCAACTGTTAAAATGAGATCAATCTTGTTCACTCGCTATTGGTGTATAGGCATGTTTATTGTTGGTCTCATTGGACATACATTGAATATTTGTGTATTTACTCGACGTTCACTTCGATTCAATCCATGTGTTAGATATCTTCTAGCATCGGCTGTTGCTGGTTACTTCATCATTTTTGGTATTCTTCCTGTGCGTCTTTTACAATTCGGATACAATTGGAGTTTATTTATCCCATCGGAAATCTTATGTAAAACATTAACTTTTCTCTTCTCTTGGTTCAGGTATGTGACTTATTCAATAGACTCAAACAAATACAAAATGTTTGTTTTCCAACAGAATATTACCTTGCTGGTTTATTGCTTTAGCTTCTCTCGATCGGTAAATCCTTAGAATAAAGAATGGATATGACCTGTTTGCTTTCTCATTTCGTTCTAGATATTTGTGCAGTTCATCATCGGTTACACTTCGTCGTTGGAGTACTTTACCCGTTTCATCGTGTTTGATCTTTTGTGTGACTGTATTCATTGGTATAACACAAATTCCAATCCTGATTTTCTACACGATTCATCAAGATCCTATGATATGTCTCGGTCAGCCAAATTCGTTTCAAAAGCTCAATGGAATATTTCTGTTGATTATTTGGAGTTTAATTCCATCGTTAGCGATGCTTATCTTCGGTCTTCTTACCATTCGTAATATTCAAAAGTCAGCACAACGAGCATTCGATCACGATATGATCAACCGACGACAAAAACGTATCAAACATGTCGATAGACAGTTAGTTCAAATCACACTCGTTCAATCTATTCTTTTTGGTACAACATCAGCTGCCGGTGCTATCGGTGGCATGTATAATGTGATTGATAGTAATTTACGTAAAGATCCATTGTCATTAGCTGTGCAAGGTTTAACAGGAAATGTTCTCTCATTCATTGGTTTACTCAGTCCATGTATGAGTTTTTACTTATGCACATTATCAAGTCAACTATTTCGGCGTGAACTTGTACATTTACTTTCAGTTCGTCAATGAGTTCTTTTTATTCTTTTAATTTGCTGTTAAGTTTCTTTTCGTTTATGTTCTAGTATCGAAATCGTTGAAAAAAACAAATGTACTGCGC
Organism: Adineta ricciae; assembly: GCA_905250025.1. Classification (NCBI taxonomy): domain Eukaryota; kingdom Metazoa; phylum Rotifera; class Eurotatoria; order Adinetida; family Adinetidae; genus Adineta; species Adineta ricciae. The sequence continues at coordinate 110,005 of CAJNOJ010000143.1, read as the reverse complement.
GAATAAATTTTTATCGACGACAAGTAAATAAAAAGTACTATCACATGCTAAACTGAGGACAAATGCAAAATACGTCTGGCTACGGATATAATTGCATCGATTCACAAAAAAATATCCTTGTACTTAAAAATATTCGCAAGCAAGAAAACCTTTTCCTTACGTTCTCCTTCAAGTGATAAAAAAACGAGAAAAAAATTAAACGTCATAACCATCCTGTCGCATAATAACATGCAAAATTAGAGTCATCAAATTAAACAGATATATAAAGCTGTTTTCATAAGATACAGTATTCATTATACATTTATAATTTTTTCTCTCAGTTGAGTAGTGTATCGCGATGGATGACTGTAAGTACATAATAAGTAATAGACCGTCACATGACGTACAAGCAAATGTACTGATTAAAACCAAGGAAAGCATTTCATCAAATGAACTTCATCGATTGTTAAGTTCAGGAGGCGATGAACGTCTATTGATTGACTCGTCAACTGGTTTGAATATGTATGGTTGTCCGTTAGGTCCAACAAATCCAACGAGTTCAATTTATTTGTCATCATCGACGGCGACTCCTATTTCCACCGGCGCTTTCATTCATCTTACCGAGATGATGAACAATCTAAATAAGATCAACGATGATAATACTATGGATACGAAAATGGAAGAACTCCGGCAAGAGTTACTTGACTATTTCGGATTGGCATCAGCTGATGTTGATATTGTTTTTGTCCCATCGGGAACTGATGCAACACTTCAGTCGGTTTTTCTTGCCAAACTATGTTTACCAAGATCAACAACAATATTAACGAATCTAGTTCTTGCTGCTGACGAAGCAGCAGGACGTGTTATAAATGCTGCTTCTGGTTGTCATTTCAATACGAAAAATATTCGCGGCGAAGATATCAATAAAGGTACGCCCATCGCGTGTCTACATGGATCGAATGGGAATACTAGTATTCAATGTGTCGATCTTTCTTATGAAAAATGTCGCGATGAAGCATTCATCGAGCAATGTGTCAATGAACTTATACATGGCAATGAAGATATACACATTTTTCTACACGCTATTGACACATCGAAACTAGGTAACAGAACGCCTAGCAATGATTGTATCGATCGTATAGAAAAAAAATACACCAAGGATCTATTAACTGTCCTTATTGATGCATGCCAATTTCGTATATCACCATGGCGTGTACGTGAACATATCATTCGTGATCGATTTATTACTCTCACTGGTTCAAAATTTCTTACTGGTCCACCGTTCAGCGGTGCCATTCTGGTTCCTGCTCGTTTTCGTACTCAAATTCAAAATGCTCCCGTTGATAGATACATGTCTAGTGAACTCGCCGCATATTCAGCTATTTCAGATTGGCCTCGATCTTGGAGAAATGTTCGCGAATGCGTGGCAAAATATTCATCGGTAGTATGGCAATCAAACGTTGGTCACTTCTTAAGATTGACAGCAGCTGTCTTTGAACTACGTCGTTATTTAAGTATACCTTTGGAATGGCGAGAACAGTTTATTGTAGCAGCTGGTGCTGAAATTCGAGCTGTATTTGCTACGTTTCCAGATTTACTTCAACCGGTTGAAAATATTGAAAGAAGTTCCTTTTTCGATGAAAATGACGCGGAATTTCGTCATCCGACCATCTTTCCATTTCGTGTTCGTCGATTAGATAAAACCTTTCTCGATCAAGAAGCAAGCAAAGATTTGTACATCAAATTGCAACGTCCAACAGATGTTCATCCAATAAGATGCGTTATTGGACAACCCGTACCTATTGTACTTAGTGACTCATTAGACACGACAATGGTGTTTCGTTTGGCTATTGATGCGCGTATGATTAATGATGCATTCGAGCGACAACATGGCATGACATCCACGCCAACAGACGCATTGAAATCAGGACTAATATATACTATCGAGAAAATTGCAAATATCGTGAATCATCAACCTCCGACAGAAGAAGAAAGATAATCATCTTTTATCTGAACTTCTTTCACTTTTCTTTTTTTCTCATTAGAAAATAGTTCATTGCATGACGATAATGGATAATATACATGAGTATTCATACTGATCTTAGTGATACCATAGTGAAAACTGTTCATATCTAACATGGTTTTTTTGTAGAAATATAATTAAAATAAAAAGACTGCGGATGAAATTGGTATAAAATCTTATGATATAGTCAGGTATATGTGTGCCACTCAGTTTTGGATGAGAAGAATTAAATTCAGGCATCAACGAACTATAGAATGAGAATTGTAAGCTTTGAGATTTGATGCTATTATACTTTTCTCACTAATCGACGCAAAAGAAACTATGCGTATACCCCATATTAAGCAATAAATATCACTCTTTGCTCTACACAGCTATTCGTCATAGGCGTTTCCCTATCTTTCTTCTTTCATCTTTCAATTGCGTCGTTTTATTTCACGTGCATATTAACAAATCGCGTGTGCTTGCAGGTGACGTTTGCCACTCGATTAAATGTAGTCTGATCAATATGAATAATCAAACGATAATAAAAAATATTCAACTTGAACAGTCACGAAAAATAACGAACTAAAAAGTGTCAATTTCTACAAAATAATCAGTGACAACCGTCTATAAACAACAATCGAATTCAAACAGAAAGTCTCCAGCATTGAACACGAAGTAAAATTATGAAATTCCACCATTGATCTAAGAAGAAGTTAATCTTTCTAGTGAACAAAACCCTGATTTAAAATACAAAAACATGATATACAACGACAAAAGTCGAAACTTTACCATATACTCTTCAACTATAGTCTCATTTAATGTGTTATTCACTGGATTACCTAGGGAGAAATAATTCGATACTGCAGACATTTTTATTCCTCGTCCAGCACAACAAATTTAAAAAAATAAATACACAAAAAAAAATATCGCTCTCGATGATATTCAAAACGCTTTAGCTCGAAATAGACATCAAGTCAATCAAGTAGAGAACAGTTAGTAAACAAAGGAACAAAACAGAGTCGAAACAAATATTAAAATTACTTTTAATGATACCAGAAAATGCGGTACATTTGCTAAATTTGGTCTATAAATTGATCCTATGTATTTTCCTGCAGAAAATGTAAAATAAAAAAAAAGACGAATTACCAACAATGTCATTTGTATTACCGTTATAGCCGCATGATGAAATATTGTAAGCACGAAATTCACATCTGTTCTCACTATGCTGAACCCAATCGATTCAACGTTTGTGATAAAAAGCAGCAATCAACTAAATGTTCTAATTGACAAGGGCAACACAATTCTACATTTGAAGAAGGTCCAAAGGATGAGAATCAAGGAAAAAATAGATTAAAATCAGCAATTGCTCGTATTCGGCAGAAAGTTAGATGAATTAACTTATAAATTCTTATCTCAACATATGTGACTGTGGATTCGACGATTTGTGAAATCAGCTCTATTTTAAACACTGAAGAAACAAAAGGGTATGAATGTTTTTTGAAGCTCTTAAATAATGACAATCAATATCAAAAGAGAAAACAGTGATACTCCAGCAACGCTTGAGTATTGTTGAAGTATCGGAATGAAACGATATACTGGATCTTTATACACCACTTATTCGACTAATACTGACATATGGCTCGATTCTTTTGAACATCAAAAGTAAAATTTGGCAAAGACTACAGATTGTACAATAGACAAATCACTCAGAACAGCTCTTCATATTCCTCATTGGACTTCGGCGGCATACATTCATAGAATCACAAACATACTTTAAATCCAAACCTATGTCACTAAACTAACCATAAGAGCACTCGAACGAAGTCAAACGATAGAAGATACAATAACTGAACAAAATATAATCTCTCTACTTCATCCATTGTACGAAGTCTAACCTAATAATAAATTTTCTTTCTGTATTTATCTTGATCCTTATATATGAGGGCGAAATACCTGTCTGTCACGACCTTTCAGTTTCGTTTCTTCTTCCTCGGGTTTAATAAATCTGATGAAACCTCAATTTCAATAGATATAGATTATAGTATCTTTCTTTTGTCTTTTCCTGAACTCTAACAGTCAATAAATTAATCATATTGAGTGTTACATATACTGGAACTATGTCCTTTTCTATCTCAAATGAGAATTTATGCAATGTAACATTCATCTGTTCATTCAGCTTGAATAACAGCATTAGTGACTAATTGCAATTGTATAAATGTTGTTTTGACATGTATTGGAATGCAATTGGTTGCAAACACGTATATTGATGTGCCTTTACTTCAGATTCTCGCGATTATTTATTTTATTCATTGTAATTTAATAAACCACTAGCTTGTAAAATAGCGCGTGCAAATGATGTGCCGCCATCAGGTGCATGTTCTAAAAAGAGATTCGGTTCGATGAGTTCCACTTCCATGATACAGAAATGTCCTGTTGAAACATCACGTATCATATCAATACGTGCATAGACAGGTAGTTCGGGACAAGCGTTGATGGCAGCGAGAGCCAGTTCCAGCATTTCAGTTGAAAGTTCTTTTTGTGCAGTTGTCACTCCACCGTGTTCGAATTGTACCCGATAATCGTCTGGCTGTGTGTTACTTCTGACACCATGACTAACTTTTCCATTGAACATAAATATAGATATTTCACCTTCCTGAACAATGCTGGGCATAAACGGTTGTATCATCATTGGAGAATGAATAGCGTCTAAACGTGTGAGTTCAGCAACAGCTTCTGCAGGACACATTGATCCTATGACAGAGAAAAACGAATGAATATTTGACAGTAATTGGATATCGTTTAGAAATGTAGTCTTTTACTCGGTGCAGATGCAAAGTCGTCACTACCAACTAGTACACGTAAAATATTGAAACTACACGCGGATATCTGTTGCTTAACAATTAGATCAGATACATTGAAATGATTCGCTGCATCGACTAATACTTCTTCGTTCACATGTTCAACGTATAATGTAGGAATCGTTCGAACTCCAACTTTTTGTAAGTGTTGCAAATATGTTTTTTGCGTATTCCATAGAAGTAACGATGGTGAATTGATCAAACTAATATCTTTGGGCCAATCACGAAGCCATGCATTCCAACGGTCGGGTTGATAGTGGTAGCCCCATGCCAGATTAGCGATGTAAATAAATGAACGGGATCGATCAGATGCTAAGGGTGTTGTCATCCATGGCGCTCCTATGACACGTATATCAAATTCAGCAAACTTGCAACTTAACTGATTGAAATTAAATTGCCAAAAGTCTGCAAACATTGGCTCATCGGCGGCTGGAGTTAGAATAACTATTGTAGGTGTTTCCATATTAGACATAGCGGGCTGAATTGTATCGAAAGATTTCCTAGGACAAAAGTTTTAGCCATTCTCACTCAACTGCTCTATACATCGCAAAATACATGCAAATCATACTTTTCATCAGGTTGTTTATCATTCGTTGTTGAATTTGTAGAAGAATCAAGCATGACTATCTTCTAAATGCAAGGAAAAACGATTAAAATTACAAGAAGATTCACCTTCTATTTTCTATATTGGTTTTACAAGAAAATCTACTAAGTTGTCATATACAGCACTGACGCAACTCCACCGTGTAAGGGTGAAAGAAGCTGTTCTGTTTCTTTTCTACATCAGCACGTGCTCCGTATTTATTTTTCATCCTATTGATAAAAAAGTATAAATACGTAAGTAGAACGGTAGCTGTCTCTCTGACACACCCAACATATTTCAATATCTATACCTTCATATCTTAAACTTTGGAATAAAAAAGGTTGTGCTTTATTTATCACAAAAAACTGGGTTAGAATGACGAGAAGACAGAAGACACATTAAATTTCACAAGTGAAAAGAACATGTTGTGAAATTCTAACATACGAATGCTGGTTGCTTATCGAACCATTGTGATAAATAACGTACCTTAGTTATTATCGTATATTATAAAATAGACGCAAATAAACATCGAGAACTAGTTTGCTGTTTGACGATGAAGCCTTTAATTTTACTAGCATGCATGCTAATCGGTTGTCTACCAAAACCGTCTTCTGCTGTTAACCGAACCATCACTGTTTCTACAGCTTATGGTGATGTTCTTGGTGTTCAGACAGCTACGGCTCGTATTTTTTACGGCATTCCGTTTGCGAAACCACCTGTCGGCAATCTCAGGTACTATGATGCTGCATAGAAACTTTCGGCATAAATTTTTATGAGTATTCCAGATGGAATCCGCCAGTTCCAATCTCTGCTTGGGCGCCAGATGTGTTGAATGCCACATCACGCGCTCCAGCATGCCCTCAGCCACGATGTGGTGGTATTCCTTCAATTTTGTGCCCAACAAGCGTAAATACAAACATATAGGATGTATAGTAATATGATGCAGAATATATTGGTTTATATAGTTCTCGGAAGACTGTCTGTATCTGAATATTTTTACACCATTACAACAAAATTCGTCATCATCAACTCCTTTGCCTGTAATGGTTTTTATTCCAGGCGGTAATTTTCAATATCTAGATGCATCGATCCCCATCTATGAATCAGAACATCTGGTCAATTCTACTAATGTTATCATTGCTTTAATCCAATTCCGTCTCGGTATAAGATGAATGCACAATCCATGTTAACATAGCCTAATGACTATTTTCTATCGCTTGTAGGTGTACTCGGTTTCCTTGCTACGGGAACAGGACCAAACGATATCGTTGGCAATTACGGTATTCTAGATCAGCGATTAGCTATCGCTTGGATAAAAGCAAATATAGCTTCGTTTGGAGGAGATCCTCAGCAAGTATTAGAAACAAAGATATCGTCTAGTAACGATAAAAATATGAATTGTTGTATCATTGATAGATCACACTCTTTGGACAAAGTGCTGGTGCACAATCAGTAGCTTTACATCACGTTACCCCCGAAATGCAGTCTTATTTTCAAGCAAGTATCGTTCAGAGCGCTCCAATGGCTATTCCATTTCGGTAATGACAAAAGTGTAGCCATGAAAATAGTGACAATTAGTTTTACTCTAGAACATATGCTGAATATATCGCACCCAGTGTTCTTCTTGCCGAACAACTAAATTGTACTCCTAATGATATTAGTTGTTTACGTCGTCAAACGTATGAAGCCATTACTATTGCACAAACGAAAGTTAATTCAATGTTAACGTCATTCAAATTCTTGCTCTTTTTTGAACCGTGGGTACCTGTAATTGACAACTCCATTGTCAAAGGTCAACTCATGGATCTTGTGCAAAATACAAGTTTCCCATTGAAACCTATGGTTATTGGTACTTTAACTGAAGAAGCCGTCTTCTATATCTACGAAGCTTGGTCAACACCAATCTCCGTTCCACTCTACATGGAAGTCCTTCTTTTTACTTTTCACGAAAATGCTGCCAAAGTATTCGAACGATATCCACCTTCATCGTCCGGTGATCAACGAGCTTTGATGTCTCGTCTCGCAACTGAATGGGTTTTTGCATGTCCAACCCGTGTCTATTCTCGTAAAGCTGCTACGTATTCTTATGTGTTTGGATTTCCACTTGATTTCGATGGTTGGGAAAATGAAACATTTTGCAATAATCACGTTTGTCATGCTGGTGAATTGCCTTATACATTCGAATCAGCATGGATTAATTTTACTGATGCCGGTAGGCGCGTTTCTAAAAGTATGGCAACTTACTGGACAAATTTTGCCAAGAGTCATAATGTTAATCAGCCGGATGCAGCAGCTCTAGCATGGCCAAACCCCAGTGCAGATAAATATTATCTATATTTTCAAGATCCGCTCGATGTTCGAAAAGACTATATAAAAGATGAGTGCGATTTTTGGGATCATATTGGTTACAGAGCAAACTGGTATAAAGAATTCCATAACGAATAAATCAATGACGTTACATACTATTTTCGCTAAATTAATTTCTATCTAACCCGTTGCAAATTATACATAACTTTCGTGAAATAGTTTTGGTAATATATGATTTTTATTCGATACTAGTTCATTGTATGATAATCGATAAAAGCAATCGCGACACATCTTACAGATGTCTTTTGTACAATAACTATTCTCTACAAGCTTTTCATAGTTCAACTCATAATTCTGAAAACGTAGAAGAGAAAAGATTATCAATTAAAATGTCATTATTGTTATTCATTGTCGATTATTTCATCAGGATATCGTTGAGGATGGTAAACCGACATGGAATTTCTATTTCCCACTTGTATACGCGACACTATTGTATGTTTTAACCAACATCGATTTCCCTTTGGGGCGTAAACGACACCAACGCATCGATCTGTTTCAAGACAGCGCATACCACAGGCTTCAATTGATTCAACGTCGTCAATATAATCCTTTCCATCTATAGCAAAAAATGACATCATTAAGGAAAGTAGTTTATGACTCAGAAATTACAGTATTTTGATTTCGTAGAAAAGACTTTATGAATAGCCAGAGTTTGCCTTTCTTGGTTTAATTTAAACTATTCAACTGTCTGATGAACAAAGGTCAGTTTTCATTTCGTATTTTCCAGACGTTTGTATATCAACGAAGTTTTTATCTTAGCGCAAACGTTCGAATTAAGCGCTATGCTTTGTATATTTGACATTAGTTTCGTGATTTCATAATGGAGAAATGCTCGTCTCCGCAAAGCTAAGCTTTTTTTTTCTTTTAGAAACTTACTTATGTAAATATCGTAACCCGAAGAGTCTTGATCGATCAGCACCGGCCCGAACACATCTTAAAATGATAAAAAGTATGTTATGTTATGTTTTCTAAGAATGAATGAAAAGCTTACATCGGTCGACATCACATGTATAAACGATATGAAGTTGTTTTTCAGCGTAAGTGCATTTGATTTCATTCGAGATCGTCTTATCAGCAGCCACTAAGCAGTACCATGCGTTTGGACATAGTTGTCTAACAGTATTCGTAACGTCTTCTGAGCAAAATGAAGCATTTGAGGTGGATTGGTAAATTGCGGAGAGAACACGAAATTTTGCTCCGAGACAGTACAAAGCAATACGTGTATTGTCAGGGATTGTTTTTAATACTAACCAAACAGAAACGTATATATAAGAGTAAATTTATTTCGTCGTATAGATATCTGATCGAGAATATGTTTTTTCATCCTCAACGGTTTGTTATTGTCCTGATATCTTTTCGTGATTATTTCAACAAACTGTGTATCGATCAAATTTTGTAAAAGCATGCAACGTCAAGTTGATCTGAACAATCAATTGTCATACTATTTTCGAGTCATAAACAACAAAATTCATTACCCATCGTGTCTGTCAATTTCTTAAAAAACGCTGTCTTCATTCAGTCTTACCTGCATTGCCGCGTAGTAAAGTTTCTGTCGATGATTCAGTTGTCTCTGTTGTCATTGTCGTCGGATCCGTTGTGCCTACTTTAGTTCAGATGATAGAAGAATAGTTCGTTATCAATACTTCCAAACATCTATCTCGTTCTGTCAAGTGAAACATTATCAGTTGTTGATGTGAAAGAAAAATTGAAGCTACCCGACGTCAACATATTTCGTCTTTTTATAATTTTGAAATATACAACTGATCTATGAAAATATTTGCGATCTCAATCGTCCTACCATCAAACAGCGTGGTCATTGTAGATGACGTTGTTGCTTCTTGATCAACAACAGTTGTGTAAGTATTTTCCAATGACGTTGTTAGTATTTTGACTGGAGTGAAAGCGAAAGAGGGATCGTTATCTTTGTCTTCTGGAACCATTGGTTGGTATTCTGGCGAAAGAGTAGTTTCGTCTATATATTCGGTAGTTTCCGTCATCGCACCTGCAAACACATAGAATATAACGAAAGAATTTAACTCTATAATATAGCTTACCAGAAACTGTATTGCTTACTGATGATTCTTCTGGTGATGGTAAAATAAGACGAATAGGCACCGAATACACTTGTTCACGTTTGATCATGTGCACTGATTGACGGATCCAAAACTTTGATGCAGCTATTTGATTTAGTTCATACGCCAATATTGGTTTTAGTTTCAACATAGACCGCTTTATTACCATCTCGTGTCCATAGATCCTTTGACATAGTTCGAATAAATGACGATATTTAGTGTAGAGATCAAAGCTTTCTTGATCGTACATTTCTTGAACATATTCATCCATTAAAGTATCGCTAGTCGTTTCATTCATCACAATTCTGTTCCAGGAAAGATAGAAATAATGTTTTTTCTTTAATGATTTCCAAACACGGTCTGGTCTCAGCATAGTTCTATTGGGCCAATAGACTGAGTTCCATTGTTGTTCGCTATTGTCATCGTTTAAAATCACAGTTTTTCCAAATAAATTGTCTCGTAACGTTTCTTTCAATGAAGACAAATCAATCTGTGATAAAACATGCGTATCGTTACTGTGCAAATTGGCAGCGTTCAAAAGATTCTGTAACAGTTGTTCAACATCCGATAGAAGAACAAATTTTGACATATGAATATTTTCTGATCTTAAATGGTTATCATTAATTATGATTTCTTGCAACTCGTTGTTATTTACAGAATAGTCGAGATATAGGCCGAGCGATTTCCGGGATCGACGCAAATCTTGACGTAATTTCCAACAAATTTCTTGTGATGTACAACCAATATTAACAAATACTAGACGCTTTTTTAACAATGGACACAATTCAAGTCGGATGAAATCAATATGTCCACGATAAGGATGCAAAACATTAGAATGATCCCATGTGTCTTTGTATATAATTCGCATAGTATCTATGGAGATTTGATAGAACAAGCAACTTGTTGGAACATGTTTACATTGTCGTTCATTCGCTTCCAGAACAAATTTGATCTGTTCATCAGTATAAAGAGTCAATGGAATCATGATCGATGGGTGAGTTACTTCTGAGTCCAATACCAGTATTTGATCGGTATCAAGTAGAGCCAATGGCGAAATATGAATATAACGCATTTCATATTCGATTTGTATATGTTGATGAATGGCGATACTCATGTTTGAACGGTCAGTATATATGATAGTCGAGACCTCATGAAAAGATGAGGGACGGGCCATTCTTACTGATGAAACGATACCACAAATAACAAATAAGAATTGTAAATGGTTGCAATATCGAACGAACATTTCTTTTGTGATAAAACTGTTCTTTAATGTAGACAACGACACGATCGATGCTGCTCTTATATTAACTACCGAGAAAGAGGTGGTGAAAAATATTTTCCCATAATACAGACAGTATAGATATATATTGACTATATTTTTGACATAACGAGCAAGAATATCTCGAAGATATGGATACTGTATAGACCTAATTATCACGTCCAGAGCCATTTTCATTTAGTATTCTTTCATCAACGAGCAAAGACTAAATAATTGAATTTTGACCTGCATTGCGCGTAATAAGACGCTGAAAGAGACTTTCCCATGTTTATTCGATTGATAAATAAACTGCACGATAGGACGAAAAACTTATTTAGCGTGTATCTCGTGGAATATGAACGAGATGAAATGAGATTAAAACAAATCTTGGCTTCATCTCATGTCATCACTTGACATAATATACGACGAAATATTCTTTAAGAATGGACCCATTGGCTGGTTATTAGCGATAACAAATGGCTTCGAGCGTAATACCTCAGGAATTATTGAGGTCATAAGTCCCAAGAATATTTAGTAATCTAATTTGCTAGTGAAAACGTATTAACGGTTAAGCTGTCCTCTAGAAGCGTTATGGACTCTGAAAAATCATTGAAGACTTGCGGCTTTACATTGCTACTAGTTTAGTTTTAGACAAATCTTCAAGGCGAGATTTTTTCCAGTCTTTCTATCGAAATGATTCAAACAAGTTGTACAAATGTTTGTTTCATTCCAAACACTCTCGCGATACACGCATTTTTGTAATATACAGACGAAGATTCAATTACATCATACTTAAGTAGAAATATCTTGTACAGATAATTTATCGCGTTCCATAAAACATTCAGAAACGTTAAAGTGGGACTACAGCACAAATTTCTGTTACAATAACATAAGAAAAGAACGACTGACTCAGAAAACTTGAATTTTTTTCACAAGGAATAAAATATAAGTGAACATTCATAAAACTATCACAACGAACGTAAGCAAACTTTAAAGGCGTGCTATTTGAGGATTTCATGCCATTACGATTGATATGGAGGCGGTGGTTCGATAATATTTTTGACAATCGTGACTCTTGTAGTAAAATGTTCAGTTGCCAGACGTTTTACTTCATTACTCTTTTGAAAACATTCAGCTTCACATCTTCCCAATTGTTCTTTCATTGCCATTAAAATTCCGGTTAGCATACCTTCTGCGCGTGTAATTCGATGCATTGCCTCTTGAATTGTTTGTCTCATGTGTAGATCAGTAAATATATTGTCAAACATGATATTAAAAACGAGATTATCCTGTTTTATGTATAATTCACCGATATGTGGAATATTTGGATATAAACGTCGTGCTTCGTTAAGTAACTGTTGTGCTTGTGCAGCAGCATTTCGTGCTTTAGCTAGACAGGAACTTACAGCCATATCTGCAAACGACGAACTTGAAAACATGTCGAACGTATTCATATTCAGTGCTTCATTCAGCGCTTGACGAGAGATGGCAACTGCCTGATGAGCGCGTTGTAACAGTTGAACGACGTGTGCTAGAAGACGTTGATGATTTTGCAAATTAACCAAATGTTTCTCTTGATTTCTTAAATTCTGCTCCATTCGATCTTCATCAGGATATGATGGTGTTTTTCCCGAAAAGAAATGTTCTAAAAGCCCATCTAATGCTCGCTTACTTTTGACATATTCATCATAAGCACTTTGACATTGATGTAAAAATGTTTGAGCAGATTGTATTTCGTCTTTCAAGATCGTCAAATGTTCTTCTTCTTCTTTGCATTTTTCAAATTCCTTCAACCAAACTTTTTCCTGTTCATCAACACGTTGTTCTAATGTTCCACGAACTTTATACCAAGCATGTCGAACACCATGACCTTTTATATCAAGCAAGCGTTTATGTTCTTTGTCAGCTGCTGAATTAAATGCATTAATCTTATCTTGAACACGACGAGCTTGTTCTTGGGATGCCAGTAAACGAGACTGTGCTTCAGGTATCGCTGTTTCACTCCATTTTGTTTCCGATAAACGATTGAATAGTATTTGAAAACGCTCACTCTCGCGTTGGATTTGTTGGTCAAGTGACATTTTGTAGTTTGACTTTGCTTATAAATAAAAGTAAGAACGTGTCTATTTCTATCGATGCATATGACAACAGAATAGAGTGTTCTTTTCTCCTTCAAACTATCAAACTCATGTAATAGTGTTGTCATAGAACTTTTCATAGTATTTTTTTCTCTTCTCTCGCTATGTGGTGATAAAGAGCGCTCACCCTCTCTTTTTTTCTTTCTCATTTCTCTAATAATACTATTGTACGACATGTGAGAATAAAGGACACTTGAAAAACAAATGACGTCTATGCTTTGAGCGATAGTTACTGTTTTAAAGCAGAATAATGTGTGTCTATTCATAAATTCTATTGATAAAACTTATCTTTTAGTTTCATCGGACTCTCTAGTTTAAGAATAGATTCGAAACAAATACTAAATCACTTGATCTTATCTATAAGACGTAATCCGAGATATTATTAACGTCAGAGACGAGAAAAGGAAATGAATTTTGTTCATACTTCTTCTCTCCCCCACAATCAGAAGGATATTTTTAGACAATTTCTTTTTCAAAATCATACTGTTTGTCCGTCTATCTTCTCCAATGAAAGGAATTCACGTCGACATATAATATTCACATTTATAGGATTTGTCACTTTGAAGCTCCTGAAAATCAGAAAACTTTTCAGAACATCATCATCTATGTCGTCATAAATTCACAGGAAATTTAAGTCATTCAGAATGATTGATCTATGCATGTCAATTAGAATATATTACCATTATTTCACTGTGTAATCAAGAAGAATAGAGCGGCAATAAAGAATCACATCCACCATTCAATCTACTCATAGTAAATAGATCTAATTATGTGATGAATGGAAAAGAAACGATTTTTTATCGTTATTAGGAAGCGATAGATGGCGACGATGAAGTATATCAAGTAGTAAAAATGATGTAATTACTATCTAATATAGCTTTTAGATTTATTTTTTAAGTGACTAGTGCCTTGGTCATGAAGTGGACAAAAATTCGTTAGCCCAAACATAATCACATATTAGTGCATTTTTGAGAATCGGAAAAAGAAATAGAATATTTTTTTTCTAATATCACAATGCGTGTGCGAACGCGTGTTGATTTTTTTACATTGATTTTTTCGTCATCTGGATTGATAAAGCGATCGGCTATCAGCAGTTAATTATAATGGCACGGCTGTTATATGTTTACCGTCACCAAAAGTACAGTTCAAGAATGAAATGTTCATTTATAAACTGTATCATCCTCGGTTTTTAGGCGATGAACGTTGGTTATTCGTCTTTATTACTCGACGGACGAAAGCAATTTCATCCTCGGACGGATCTGGGGACATTTGACCGATGAATGTTGTACTAATGATGTGCTCGTAGGATGGAGGTCGCAGTGCAGCCTTCTTGTTCAACCTTAATTACGATTAGTTTATGATTGAAATCAATAGGTATGGTTTATACTTACAATTGTAGGAGAAATTCTTGCAAACCAATTGAGATTGCTGTTGGAACTATGGGCTTCCACTCGTTTACATCCAAAACTGCTAGAGGAGGTGGTCGGGTAGTGATCGGATGTTTTCCAAGAATAATCTCAAGCAGGCTTATACCCAATGCCCACATGTCACTTTGAGTAGAGCATTGTTGAACATCAGGTGGCATATACAGCTCAGTACCGACAGCGCTGTCGAATTCATACTCATTAGTGGTTAAGTGACCACTAAGACCAAAATCTGCCAGTTTGATCGCACAGCGTCTGTTAATCAAAATGTTGTCTGGTTTAATATCTCGATGGACAAAACCTTTCGATTCCAAAAAGGCAAGTCCCATGATTATCTATTACGAAACAAAAGTAACGACATACTTTAGACAATGCAAAGAGACTCACATTGTAAGCACAACGCCGTACGAAAAGTTCGAGCTGCTGTGGCATAAACTTAACCTTTGAATGCATGGTTTCGTTAAACTTCTTCAGCGATGTATCCATTTTTTCCATGCAGAAATAAAGATCGTTGAACATCTTTAAAAGAAGTAAAATATGCGTTGATAAAGAAGAACATATACGAAAGATTATACATACGAAGTCTCTCAAGGTGCAAAAATAACCAACGATATAATCGGATTTATCTGTTCGAGTTGCTTCTAATACACTCAGCTCCGCATGAATTGACAAGAGTTTGTCTTTGTTTTCACTGTACGGAACACGCTAGAGATACTCTTGATTTTAATTTGAAATCGTTTCAAAATCGATACGTACTTTGACGGCAATGAGAGTTTCGGCAGGTTCATATAAAACAAAATATGTGACTGAACCAAAGCGTCCCCTATCGTCAGCTTCGTTGTACTTCCTGATGGTGTGGATATGTTTCAACATGATCGAATGGTATCCCTCAGATTGTATTGAGATGTTTAGTAGTTTTGCCCTAACAGACGCAAAAGAATTTTAAAAAATCGGTAATTTGTTTCATTTTCAATTCTTACACGCAGTCAGTTAAATTGTTACATTTTGATTCACGTTCAATATGTATCCCATATGATAATGGTTTTTCTAAACACGAATGATGTTGCCGAATTGATTTATGTTTATAAAAAACTTGGAATATGCAAAACAAACATACTTCGACGGCATTTCGTATCCTTTTGGACGACACGTTCTGAATAAGAGAAAAATTTATTTAAAATATCATTGATTTGATATATACCTTGTTCTGATGCACGGCTGGTTTGTAGATTTTCGGATGGTGGAGCGACAGTTAATGATACAGGAAGCGTTGATGATCCTTTCGAGCTTTTCTCTGTCACATCACGACTTTTGTCCGAAGTGATTGTCGAAATTGATCGTGGTGCAGGTGTTAAACAGATTCCCTCATCGATTTCAGTCATATCGGAATCCGGTAGTTCAGGCGAACGATTTTCTTCGTGATCACATAAGGCATGGAAATTAGTAGAGATACTATAGGTGGGATGGTCCACTTGTGCTTGGACTGGTTTCTCATCATCATGAGAGTCTGTTGGCGTTTGATCCATGAGAATAATTTTAACGACGCTGTGTTAAATCTAAAACTACATTCTCAATTGTAGCAATAGTCCAATATTGTTAACACATTTAACGAAAATAAAAATATTGTTTTCATGGTGGTTTATTCAGTCTTGCGTAACTTTTTCGGTTTTTACACAAACAAAATCAACACTGAGTCCAACTGTCAAAATGAGGAAAATATCTGAATTTCAGATATCAGTCCTCATTATATTATTTACTCACACTCAATGGTTTAATGTGGTTACTTAAAAAAACGAACAGTAAAAATTAAGCAATTCTTATGAAATTACAAAAAAAGACACATGATTACAGTCTACAGAATAGAGAAAAGAAGGAAGAGAACAAAAAAGAGCACGCACACATGCACTGAATAGCCATAGCTGCTTGAAAAACACGATAACTTTACTTTCGCATCCTAATATCTACATGATGCAACGTGGCGCAACGCACTACTGTCTGTATGATGAAGTGCCTACCGAAACACCATACGTATTTGATTTTCTTTCCCTTTTATGGTTTTTTCCCAATGAATCATAGAGCAATGTCAACCAGATCACAAGATGAAAGGGGTTTGACGGAAAATATCGAAAAGTGAATTGTCGAACAGGAAAACATCGAAAAAAGCAAAAGAAAATTACCCTATATAAAAGTTTTCTTCTGCTTTTTTTCGACGTTTGTCTACTTGATAATTTACTTTTCAGCATTTTCTACCGAACCCGACGATAGCGACAACAATTTTTCCATGATTTCATAGTAAAAATTCAATAGACTCTACACCAACTTATTTTGCTGTTAATTCATAATCAAAAACAATACTTTTTCTTTGTTCGATGACGTTGAAAACCATATTCTTTGCTTGTCGAAAATCATAATTGACAAGCGAACTCTCAGTTCTTCCATTTTAATTATGTTTTATCTCCAAAGTGGGGGCATGTTTCATCATTCTTTTTAGACAACGCCACTTGAATTGCATTTGTTTGAAGGCAGAAACGTTACTTCTCTGTTGTATTATTGCGATGACAACATGCTTCCATTGAGAGATAGATTTACTAATCGCAAAAAGAATACTTCGGTTCTATACAAACAGGTGATAGTTTTCTTCCACAGCATACCATCAAGAGAAAGAGGAGAAACAATACGTACGGAGAAAAGAAAGAAAAAAATCGTGTCGTATATATGAGTTACTTGTGCATAGTTGGATTAAACCATCCCAACGAAGGAATATTCCAATGTGTGAAATTTCCATTTTCTGTGGATTTTTATGGTCAAGTAATGGCATGATACCTTTTGAAAAATAATAGAATGGCTATTTTGATCTAGTCTATCTGTTGGTTTTTTGTAAGTTATATCGGTGGATCAAGAACAATGAAACAATCAGTGCTGATTTACGTGATTCTATCGTGGTCTATAATTTTGGAGATAGAAGTACTAGGCATGAGTTAATTTTAGTCTGCGAATAATGAAATCATTATTTGCACAAATGCACCGAATCTCTCTAAAAGACGATTACGAATAATAGCAGTTTACCAACATCCAATTTTATTGACTTGATTTCGCAAATAGACACGCTTGATTATGATTTAATTTCAGAACAGAGAAATCATTGAATTTATTGGTTCGATACTTTTTCAGTTCTTAACGTAACACTGCAGAGAAAGAAAATAGTTTGTATTCTATGGAATAAAATGAATTGAAGAATCTTTTTGCATTTTGTTTTGGATGAGTAAATCAAATGTAGGAATCTATAGTAGAGTCCGTTCTTTTTAGAACCCTGTATGAAGTGATTGCATAAGTCAAATGAAATTACATAGAACACATATTTTCTTGTCATCTGCCTTTCATTTTGTACGTTCACATGCTCCACTCAACCGTGTCATTCTCATCATCAGGTGAAAACAGGATGAAAAATTTTTTCATATTCTTTAAAAGGTAATGAAAATAATCAAAGTATGCTCATTCACTTACTCTCGATTTGTTTTCAAACGAAATGCTTGCTATGTATCGACGTAACGTTGCAACGTATCTACGTCGGAATCAGTTCTCACGTTTGGCCATCATCACAGTGATGTTCAATCCTGTTCGATATCAAACTCGTTATCGACGATATCGACAATTCGCATATCATATGGCACGTTCAGGTGTCAATCTTTTTACTATCGAATGTATCTTCGAATCAGCAACACGATACGGTTTGCCACCACAACGATTCGAAGTTACACAGCCAAATAATCCACAACATTTTCAAGTCATAGCTCCATCCATCATATGGATGAAAGAAAATCTCATCAATATTGTTGTTCAACAACTACCACCTCACATTGATCGAATCGCATGGATCGATGCAGATGTTGAGTTCGAAGTGAGACATCATCATGTGTTATACACACACTCACCACTGTTTCAGATGACAACTGTTTTGTTTCTTCTATTGTGTATAGCGTCTTGATTGGCCGCAATTAACAATGGCTGCTCTTGATCAATATCCTATAGTTCAAATGTTCAAAGTTGGTTTCATGACTGGCGCTGGTGGTAAACGTGAAGTGTTGAAAAGAAAGTATTCAGTCGGATATGCCATTCGTCATGGTAAAGCGATTGAAGCAAATTATCCATATGGACATGTTCATCCAGGTGTAGCTTGGGCAATGCATCGAAGTACTTTTAGTGCAATTGGTGGTCTCATGGACTTCTGTATTGTTGGATCAGATGATTTACATTTTGCCTTTGCTTTGTTAGGTCGAATCGGGGAGACATATCCAAGTAATATACATCGAGATTATGCTATGTTAGCGAAGAGCTGGGGTGATCGAGTTGGTGCGATAGCTGGATATGGTGCAAATGTTGGTTATGTAGATATGAATGTTTATCATCGACGGTCTGGAAGTCGAAACAGTCGAAGTCATTTTGAAAGATGGTACGAAAGGACGACTTTGTAGAAGTATTTGTTAGAGTGTATTGTTATTTTTTGTGTGTTTGCTAGGTTAATCTTATCACACTATGGGTTTTCTCCGATAAAAGACATGGCGAGAGAAGAGCAGTCGGGTGTGATTTATTTGACAAACAAACGTCGATTTGATTTGGAGTTGGGAGCACGTCGAATCGAAGCGATTCAGCGAGGTGTTGTAAATTATTTTTTATCTCGCGATGAAGATAATCAAAGAATGATGATGATGAGACAAATGGCACGAATTGGTCGATATGGAAATGCAGCACTTGTTGTTCCTCCTCAACATCAACCTGCGTATCCATACCCTTTGATGAGAAGACCTCCACAATTTGCAGCACCCCAACGATATTATCATGGTCACATCTATTAGTCTTCCTAGTAGCTGGTATACTTTACTAATCAAAATATTCTTCAACTACTACCAAACGTTTTTTTTTGTATTCAAATATCAACAAAAAATTATAGCATAGCATTCTGAATATACATTTTATCGAACGACAGGAATAATACTATATTGTTTTGTACTGCTGGAATAAACTAACGAGTATGTTGGTTGAGAAATCTTATAGAGTTCATCTATTTCACTCGTTTGTAATATTTATGAACTTTAGCGTGTCCACACTCTGCGATCTGAAAAATAAATTAAAAGGTTAATTAAGAAAATGAAATTCGATTTGAATCGTTTGTGTTACTGTTTGTAATTGATCTTTATCATCTACCCATCGTGTTGTCGAAGATTGCTTTCCATTTTTATCGACCATGTTCTGAATCCATTTACCATTTTCAAATCGAATAGTCCCCTTGTTCAATGAAAATAGTAGAAGATACCTTTGTGAAACTAATCTCTATGTGAAAGGAAGCTTTTACTGTGAGGTGACGACCATCTCCTGTAACTTCTTCGTATTCAACATTAGGTGTAAATTCGATCGTCATTGTTTTGAGAGTCGTTTCTGTTCGAAGTGACCATTTACCACCGTTTTCACTAATCACCAGTCTTGGTTTGACTGTTTTAGCCATCATTCGTCCCATCTTACCAACTCCTAATTCTTTCAAATACTCGTCGCTGTCATCACCATCAACCTTGAGCAAAATATTGAAAAAGTTATTTATTCTTAACGCATATACTACATACAAAGTCCCATGCTCCTTTAAACGCATTTGTGTCGTGTTGGTTAGCCATTTATGAGATCGAGAAGCAAAACGCCGCAAAAGATAATCTTAACGCAAGAAAGTAAAAAATTGATGTGCGTTTGCGTGAACAAAACAGCTTACTGTGTAATCGACGCACTGTATGACACGTTTACCTTTCTTTTTTTTTCGAATTCTTCTGTTCTCATATATGATATTTTTTCTGTTTGCCTCTGTCTCTCGTTCTTCTACTCAACCATCTCAGTACGTTGTATGAGTCATGTACGCTACAACGAGATTAATGCCTTCAAATAAAGAATCCAAACAACAGAAGGTTCACTCAAATAAGATATCAAATGCATAGATATTTATTTTTACGTATGAAATGACGATAGCTTCAACAGAACGACGGACATTATCTATATGAATTATAAATAGTAGCATATCCACCTGAAAAAGAATTTCTATCAAGAACACATCAAAGTACACATACAACGAGTTATATCGTAGTGAAGTCAGTTTTTATGATGTATTGGTGAATGAGATAAGTTTAGTGACACATTAAATTCCAAAATAGTCAATTTTCTTCTTTGGAGCAATATTCAATCTGTTCGATCAACTGTAACCGAGCAAATGTCTATACTACAACTGGTATGCTGTGCTGCTCGTAGTTTTAAAAAACTAAAAGAATACTCATATTACAAATTTGACATCTTTTCTTTAAATCACATTTATTTTTCCATATCTACGTAAGTACATCTAGAAACACATCTTAAACTTCTTATTCATCGTTGTTACATACTCTAGAGAAGAAAGAATTATTCTGATTTTTTGATTGAGAGGACCGAAAGGAATCTCGTCATCTTCCCGAACGACAGAAGAAAGAAAAAAATTCTGTTTCCTTGCCTTCAGCGCGCTGATTATTTGACAACAACGAGTTCGTCTTCCTCTCTTAATATCTCTAAATCGAACAGAAAAGAGGGAAAAAATCTAGTCAAGACTGATTAGAAAGCAATAATTCTTTCAAGAGAACGCAACAGTTTCTTTCATCAGTCCAGGCGATTGTAGTTGTTCAGAAATTCATTTTCGGAAAATCGGCTACTCAAAGAAGTTGCACATGTCGACTAAGAAAGCGAGAGATCACATGCTTCACATTCGATCAATGAATAAAGGTATAATCTATGTGTTTTGTCCCCCACAGAAAATATTACACTTTCTATATCTTAGTCATTGTTGAATGCATGATACTGCCAATAAAAATATTATCTAGGAAAATACATATCTTATCGGTTATTTTATTACTGATTATACATACATTTGTTATTATGAGATATTTTTCACCATGGATAATCGAAAAAACTCATTGGATGCGATACGATTCCTTTCATTTCCAACAAGCTTCGAAAATGTCAAAAAATATGAGTGATTTTACACATTCACCGTTATCCCCAGGACTTCAGTGGTGTTCGTCTAACCCATTTCTGTCCACTTACGATCGAAAAACCGTTTTCTATTTGGAACACATTTGGTATGAGTGGTCACAGAAGCAACTACAAAATGTATACGATGCTTTAACGAAAGTCGCTCGTTCACCTAATACAACCGAAGAAAATATTGTACTTATGGCCTATCCCGACACAACACATTTACCATGTTCGGACAAATATGGATTGAAACGTTATGGGCAGTCAATTGATACAGGAAAAGTTTTATGTGGACTTTCAAGTCTTGCACCATCGGTCAATTGTATTATATATAGCTTAGGTTCGAATAATCATTTTGAATTCGAAGAATCAATCGCGAAACGAACATCATGTAACGTATATACCTACGATTGTACAAGCTTGCCTCCGAAAAAACCGATTCGAAATGTTCACTTTCACCAAGTATGTATGGGTGAAAAGACGAATTTACAGGAATACATGTATCCAAATAATGGTACAAACCAACATCGTCAAAATCAAACTTATGTATTTAAACGTTTTAGCGAAATCTTGAAAGAAAATTATCACCAACATGTTCATGTCTTGAAAATGGATATTGAAGGAGCTGAATATGCCGTGTTTGCGGACATGTTCAATTCCGCACGAGAATTTACTTTACCATTTCAGATTTCATTCGAATCTCATTGGTGGTTACGTGATATTTATCATGCAACATTGCATCAACAGATGTTCAATCAATTATGGAAAAATGGTTATCGATTTCTTCACCATGAAATCAATCCAAGCGATAAATCGTGTGTAGAATGGACTTTAATGAGAGTTTTCTGTTGATTTGCATACATTCTCATCGAAGTGGAAGTTTTAGATGGAAAACGAATCTAGAGTTTTTGCTTTTTTTTAGGAATAGCACATATTTAGACTATGATGTTTGTGATGATGAGTCGATTTGTTGCTATAAACGCGAAAGGAGAAGAAGTTTATTTGAAAATAGTACAAATACCAGGGAATCAATACGATTTACTATAACGAACTGGTCGGTTATCGATTTTTAAAACCATTTATGATCAAATCATAGCTAGCGTCCGGAAAAAATCGCCGCCGTTTGTAAAGTATTCTACAACTTCAATCCATTAAACTTCGATCAGAGTTCAACTGGTCATTTTGTTCGAATACAGCAGAATCGTGTTGGATAAAATGGGAAAAGTTGGATTTTGTTTTTCTACGTACGATTCTCCATTTGAAAAGTAAACATGATATGAGTATAATACCAAACAGGAAGAAAGATATAAAAAGTAAAATGAAATAAATCTGTTCAGCTGGTAGATGCCATTCAATTAAATTGACGTGTAGTTGCTGATAGAAACATGGGTAACTGATACCAATCTAAAGTAGACAAATGTATTTCAATAGAGAAAATTGACAATGTAGGATAGATCTCGTACTTTCATATTCCAACTGCACTCACGAACGTGATTATGAGTAAGAGTACTTTGGATTTCAGTTTCATTCCGAATCGGATATGAGATTGTAAGATATTCATTCCAACATCGATATATTTCGCAAGATTTACTTCTCCAACCGTTTGCCGACACACAATATTTGCATTGTTGCTCTATACATGTATGATTAATCACATAGCATGTACTATTCGCATATTGACGATTTCTATTTCGTATTGCGACATACTTCGCAGTAGTGATAAAACCAGTAGTAATTAACAATGCATTTATAATAATGACAAACGAGATCGAGTAAAATTTTCGGGAGCTCATGATTAGTTAATTATATATACACGAGAAAACAAAGCATTGAAATAAATGGTTTTTAAATAAAAGCGTCATTGATGATGAGGTCGTATTGAAAATATGACATACTATAAAGACCAGCACATTGTAAAAATGAAAAGGTTGCGTGATGCACTTTATTGATTGAGTTGGAAGAAACATCCGGAAAGAAGCGTATACGTTGGCAATTTAAAGAGTAGTTTTTCATTTTTCTCCGTTGCGCATCCAGGAAAAAAGCACTATAAAATCTTAGTTTTGCGCCTATATATAAATCTCATTCTTCCATTTTCTTTCTTTTGATATTTATACGGGTAACACGTTAGACGAGGTGAAATAATGTTCGTTTTGTACGAAAGACCTGTAGTTTTCCATCGCACACATAAATATTAGAAACAACTTGGAGCTTATGATTGTGCTTCGTAACACTGACACTCATATACAAACATATGCGCAAAATAAGTGTAATCGTAGATGTGTATATGCAAAAAAAACTAGTACCAACAATAACAAAGAAAGATGTCACTTTGTTTTAGTGATCACACAGTTGAAAAAATTGAAAAATAAATGATCGATTTGACGATATGAATCGAAGCAATCATTTCGACGTATTAACTGATTAATGCAGATCAATGTATCTAGTTACATAGTATTCGGATTGAAAATATCGAACTATAAATTAGAAGTAGATCAGTTATATTTCCATCACAGACGGTATGTTTTCATTCTCTATTCATCGACATCTATTTCTTCATGAAAATTTTTTGTAGAAAAAACACAATCATGAAATACATTGCATTACTTTTATGCATCGCTGTTGGTTATATCCATTCATGGACGATAGATTATCTACCGGCCAAACAAGTGTCATCTCCACATTTTAATCGTGGTCGCTCGGGTCAGGCTATTACATGTAAATAATTGTTTTTTCTGTATGTATTTCTTACATATGTGCTTTCGAAGGTTTGACGCTTCACGGTACTGCTGGTGGTGGTACAGTTTCATGGTTTCAAAATCCATCAAGTAAAGTTTCTGCACATTACGTCGTAGAACAAGACGGAACAGTTGTACAGATGGTTAGCGAAGATGATACAGCATGGCACAATGGTTAGTATTCTTTGTGTTTTTCAATGTGGAGCTTTCAGATATAAACGAAGACAATTCTATTTCACTTTACAGGTGTTGTCACAACAAACTCAGTGTTTTATGGTCGTCCAAATCCCAATTTGTGGTGTATCGGAATTGAATTTGTTCGTAATACACAAAATAACAACATTATGCCAGAAGCTCAGATAGCTTCAGGTGTTCGATTAGTTGCTGATATCAAGCGTCGTTATCGAGGTATCAATATCTACACTCATGATCAATTCAATGTTGGTCGCACATGTCCTGGACCGAACTTTCCTCTTTCTCGTTTTAAAAATGCTTAAAATATAATTATCAAATCTATTTCAAGAAATAAAACGACAGTCTAACACGAAAAATAAACGCATATCCTCATCCGAATGAAATAATACTCTTTTCCGCACACAAACTATATCAGCCAGATAATATACAAATCCTGACTATCTGAATACAATATTTGTAGAATGAGTAACTGTATTGCATCTATAAAAATGCACACGCACCCACGCTCGAATTCTTTTTTTTTTCAGAACGATCGCTTTACGATCATCATAAAAAATGTCTTTATTTAGCTTCTAGTCGAAGAAAACGAAATTTCCACATCCATACGATTAACTGATCAATTTAAATAATACTAATCATCTCGATTTGCGAACTCTCTTTCACAGAAAAGTACATAACCTTTCTCAGTGTATTTCGATGTGCAGAGATGAGCACGTGTTACCTCCAGGGCACAAATACGCAGTAGAGCAATGAAAGTATCATTTTGAAAGAGAGAAAAAGCTTTAAAACATTAGTCAGGAGAACAAGTAAAGAAAAACATCAATGTTTTCATCCATAAAAAAAAAGTATATAATTTGATGCATGAAAGTTTTCGTTTTCTTCTTTCCATCAGAGTAAAGTAAATAGATGAAATTGAATACTGTAAGAATGTTTTTTTTTCACATATGGCAACGCCTTTGACATCCTAGTCTACCGAACGGATGGATCCATTTTCGGTTAAAACCATACTAATTCTAATGTTTTTTTCTTATTTAACAGATAATTAATTAGTACAGAATGAATTCAACAGCGCAGTGTCCGTCGTGTTTCTATGGATCGATCTGTCAGTTTACTACGCTGTATTCTAGTATTTCGATGGAATCCTTCTTAGATATGCCTTTTCTATCTAAAGAGATTGCGTTTGGCGGTATCGCTGTTATGCTTGTTTTTGGAACGATATGTAACATTTTATCGATTGCTACATTTTGTCAAGCATCGAAAGGACGAGGAAACCGGATCTATCGGCTATGGATGACAATTGTTGGACAATGTGGAACAATCGTATTTGCTCTTCGATTATTTCTTATCATCAGCAGACAAAGTAGCGGAATTCTTGATTGTTTTCTTCTCGAATATCTCATATCAGTCCTTCCAGTTCTATATTATTCGTTAACAGCATGTGTATTTATCGAGCAAGCCGTTGTCGCACATAAACATTTACATTTCGATAAAGAAAGCAGCCGACATACAGCCAATTTAGTGATTCCTGTATTGATTATCTATCATCTGCTTGTCAATCTTTACATACCGTTTCAATATCAATTACTTCGTGACCCGTACATACCAACTCGTTCTTGGTGTAGTTCTGATCTTCGGAATTATTCACTCACTAGGTTTGTCACGATCATCAATACCACACATATCATCTTACCTTTCATTCTCAATTTGACTTCACCTATCGTTATGATCATAATTCTCACTAAAGGTAAACTAGATTCGAAACAAAATCGAAGATTTTGGTCTAGTCTCAAAGATGTTTTGAACACTTATAAAGGCAACATCACCATTCCATACGTTCTTGCCATCTTAACAATTCCTTATCTTATCGTTACCTTTCGTCTGAATTGCATTACACAATCCTGGCAAAACGCAATCTATTTAATTGCATATTTTATCTATTTGATACCATTGCCAACGTCTCTTTTTCTTTTCATCCTTCCATCGCCGACATTCACCGAAGAACTCTGCAAAATTTACCAACGTACAATCGTTTATGTCCGTTTGAGACAATATTGAAGTCCATTCGGAGAGAAAATAATATCGAATTCTTCCACTCAGTTTCTTATCATAGTTCTCATTGATATGTAATCCACAATTGAATGTCAAGAGCACAGTAGATAAAAATACTTTTCTGTATTCGACGTTTTTGTCAAAAGCTGTACAACAAGTGCGATGAATCTTTTTTTTTAAATTAAGTTTAAAATGTTCTTACAGGATTTTTTCATCATTTGCTCTGTTTTCTCCAAGATGAGTGCATCGGAAAAATACTACATAACAAGTCTCAAGAATACAACTACCTTTATCTACCGTTACATTGTTCCTATACTTTGTATAGTAGGTAATATTGGGAACGTCCTAACTGCTATAATCTTTCTTAAAAAGTCTTGGAAAAAGAATGTTTGTGTATTCTATTTCCTCGTTTGTTTGCTCACCAACACATGTTATATTAACTCTAATATGATTTCAACCGTATTCATCACTGGCTTTGGTATCAATGCGCAAAATTCTAGTGCACTTTTATGTAAATTATATATCTATGTCGGATTTACGTTTTCCACGCTTTTCCCTACAATTCTCATTCTCGCTTCAATTGATCGTTTATTAATTTCATCCCAAGATACCAGCACACGTCTGTACAGTTCTCGACGTTTAGCATATTTTTCTATTAGTTTCAATGCAAGTTTTTGGTCAATTTTCTTCGTCCACGTTCTTATCAAAGGAAACATCATTCGACTATATCCCGGCTTTTACCTGTGTTATTTTGACGCGAATTATCTTAATTTTGTCTCTTATTCGTCACTGGTTATTAACGCAGCGGTTTGTTTGGCAATGATTGTATTGTCAATGTTCGCATTTAAGAATGTTCGCCACATTCGTGTGATACCAACTCAGCAATTACGCAAACAACTTCGAACAATGAACAAAAAAGATTTTCAATTACTTCGATGTTTATTCGTTCATGATCTTGTTTATATCAGTTTTAGTATTTTCATAAATGTCTATTATGTTTACGATGCAGCAACCAAATCTCAAACACGGACGTCATTGAGGTCAACAATAGAGAGTTTTGTTGAAAACTTCCTTTTGTTTTTGCATCATGTACCATTTTGCTGTAGCTTTGTTATATTTATTATCGTATCGAAAGCTTTTCGCAATGAAGTAAAACGAATGGTTTACAAAATATTGGGAAAAACGATCGTGATCGTACGTGAAGATGAGAATAGAGCAGAAGTTTTTGAAAAAGGTTGTGTAGAACGGCAAATTGTATCCCTTACTTGATTAATAAATATAGAAAGAAAAATTCTAACTTTTCTTTTTCCGCATTAATCAAGGAAATTTTCAGTCATGTATATAACCTTGACACGCGAATAATTAACATAATCAGAGTACGGATTGTTTCTCGAAACATCCGAATGTTGTGGATTTTATATGACAATTACAGTAAAGTATGTTCATACTTTCTGAACAACAAAGTGAAATTTCACTCGTGATGCGTTATGCTCATAATCCGTAGAGAATTACATAGCGCACAATTTTAAAGAGAGCATTGGAATGTGAGATAATTAGTAATCTTCAGGCGTTGGTGTTCTCTAATTTTGTAAGTATTCTATGACGTACTTGGAAGATTGATGAATATATTCTATTCGAGAATTATTTCTACTCTTTAATCATTAATCTTGCACTCCACAAGAATACACTTGCAAAATGCTCCATGAAATTATCATCTGGATAACATTTTACACATCGATATTAACTATTTTCTGCGGTACGATCGGTAGTCTTTGTAATCTGTTAGTACTAACATCGAAACAGTTACGATATAGTTCATGTTCATTTTATCTTTTATGTTCGACTATATTTGATCTTATTTATCTACTTTTTGGCGGTATAACGCGTTTAATAAATGACCATTATAGATATTTGCTACCTAGTCGCTCTATTTTGTTTTGTAAATGTCGAATGTATTTAGTCATGGTTTTGCCGTCCTTATCAACTCTCTTTCTTGTGCTTGCATCTATTGATCGGTGTTGGTCAACATCGAGTTCACGAAAATGGCGTGGTTTTAGTCAAGTACACATTGCTCGGCCTGTAGCGATGTTCACATTATTGTTTACATTAATATTTTACTCTCACGTACTTTTCTTCTTTGAACTAAACTCAAAATATAATGCGTCCCATCAAGAGTATCATTGTATACCTCAGCATGGTCTCTATGTCAAATTTCTTTCTATTTTGATATTCTTTAGTAGTCCATTTATCGTATATACAATCATGTTCAGCTGTACTATGACTACTCTCAAACGAATTCGATCAATAAGATACCGTTTGGAATTATTTTATAATAAACAGAAATCGCGAATACATCGTAATATAGATCGACATTTAATCATGATCATCTTGGTACAAGTGGGATTAGGAGTATTATTAACAGCTTTTCGTTGCGGATTTCTATTGTATGAGATGTGGACATATAATTTAGTGAAAGATAGTTGGAGACGTACAATTGAAATGGTTTTGAATAAACTTTCACTGACTATTTATTATATGAATTTTGCTAAATCATTTCCTGTCAATATGTTAACGAGTCCACTATTTCGGCTTGTTTTTTGCCGAAAAATTTCACGTGTTACTTCGTTTAGGAAAAATACGTTAATATAACTTTCAGTTTTTTTTAGACGTATTTTGATTTTGCATTAGATTCATCATTGATGAGTAGTCGCATAACGAATAAATAAAATTCAGTTGAAAATATGACTTTTATTGTAAGTTACCCAATAAAAGATATCGAGAAACTATCTTAGAAATACAATCGCAAAGAAGATTAAATTACTCTTATGAATTTGATAATTAATCTACCATTCCATATGTAAACCCATATCCCAAAAGCCAATTTCGAGTTGCGTCCCAGTTCTAAATATATCAATAAGTTTCTTCATGCGACAAGGAGCATGCCAGACGCCATATTCAATTGCGAGACGTTCAATTAATTGTTCACCTCGGCGACATGACTGTTGATAATCATTCGCAGCATAGTTTGATATCCATTTCCAATACGGTGACTGATGATCAGTCGTTGGATCTTCAAATAATCTTAGTGCAATATCGCCATAACCCAATAAACAAGGAGCAAGGGCAATATAAAGATCCAGCAAATCACCAGTCATGCCTACGTCAAGAGTATAGCGTGTATAAGCTAAATTAGCGCGTGCTTCTTTCATCGTGTTTAACTTCGTAGTATCAATACCCCATTCAGCGCAGTATGCAGTATGAAGTTTACTTTCGTATCCGATAAAGCAGACGTTCTTGGCTGCAAGCATAATCTCATCCATAGTATCGGACTTGTATGCGATTAAGCTGTAGCATCGAGCAAAATGAGTTAAAAATATATAATCTTGAATTAGATAATGTTGAAAACTTGCTTGTGGTAGAGTACCACGACCCAGCTCTTGTACAAACCGATGGTGAGTATAATCGAACTACAATAGGAAAAAAAGAGTAATGATCAAAACGAAGGAACATTCATTTACCCATTCTTGTGCACATTGTGTTTTCAATAGTTGAATGAATGACGACTTTGACAAGGATCCATGCGGTGTTCCAATTTCGTATGGATTTTCTTCCTGCACTGAATTGTCATCAACTACGCTCTCCGATTGTACGTATTTTGAAACATTACCAGTGTACGCAATAGCATCTTCTATCGCTTGCTTTATATCGCTACCATTAGCTAAGAATGCAGTAATAGCTGCAGTGTATTTACCACGGTTAGTACCGGAAAAATGAAAACTTTTGAAAGGAGTGAAATTCATACCGTCGAAAAGTACATCCATAATAAAGTTGCTTCTGTTATTACCGTCTTCAGTGAATTGTGATGGACGACCTGCGAAATTGTTGTTTCTAATCAAAACATATTTTGCACCTAAGTGATGTAGATTTTGGGCAGCTGCTTTCATCCCTTCAAATGAATGAATTTCACACTGGAGTAGAGCAGCTGCTTCTTCAATTGTAGGTGTTATTAATCTGATTTTTGGCAAAAGTTGAGTTCGTAGAATATCAAGAGTATCTGATGATAGATTGTTACTAACTACCACCGGATCAAAAACAAGAATAGGTATTTGTACATCAACAAGTAATGGTATGACACAATTAATCAGAGACGACGAATGTAATGTACCTAAAACTTGAGGTGTTAAGAACGAATCCTTTTCGATATTGGCAAATGAGTGTGGATACCGATTTTTAAAGCTGTGAACTTCGTTCTATTGACGAGTGCACGATATTGAGACGAAATGAATTCGATAGGTACCGATTGTATCGCATCAGTATTCGAATTTTCCATCGGTATCAATGCAGTAGTTACTATATTAAATATAAATGAACACTCAGTCGAAACTACAGAAAGCTGTTGAACTCACCAAACATGCCAAACGTTGATAATGCTGTAAAAGTTTGAAGATCGATTTGTATTCCATCACTACAATCACTATAGGAGTCCGCAATCGTCAAAATCGTTGGAAGAGAATCTGATGGATGGCACGACATCAATTGTGTTCTGAAACAAGAAACTGATATTCTAGAGCCATTTTCGTTATCATTACGAGTAGCTTATCAGGTAGAATATCTGTGTCTACTAATCCATAAGCATGTTAATAAAAGGTGAATAGAAATGTCAATTTCTCACTATCTCACATCGATTAAGATCAAAACAAGCACACGATGTGAAATTATCTTTCTGAAAAGTTCAATGAGCAGTTTTTATATATCCTTGTTTGTGTAATTTTGTTGTGGACTGTTGATCAGTATCAGATACGTACTGAGTGTTGTCGTGCTTTCGAAATAATTAAATACACGTATGGAATTTGACGACAGTGCTGAGTAATAATTCTACTGTTGTATCGATATTAGCTATTGTTTGAGTGTATACCACCGATAAAGCATTATGATCTGTTTTAATGTAGAGATTATTTTAGTATATATACTTCTCGTTAAACGAGTATGCCCTTATCTAATAGTGTGAAAATCAGCAGATGGTTTATACTTCAATATCTGGATAAAAAGTAGAAGGCTTTTCTTCGTGCGTAATGAATTTCTTTCTTTTTTAAACCTACGAGATGAAATATTATTGCGTGTGGTTGCTAGTTTATAGTTTTTGCTATCAGTGCCTTGATATTCTTGCTACGCGAGTGACCAATAACGAACTGGACGGACTGTGGTCTATGGGTAAAGGTAATCCTCAAAATACTTTTCGCATAGTACCGTGTCTACCGACGAATTATTCTAAACTTCCATGGACATATGAATTCAATTTAACATCACAAGACACCACTCAATTTGGTTTTGCTGCTGGAATTAATGGTGATATGTATTTCTTTCAGAGTCAAATAAGAGGTCATCCAGGTATGAATGTTTCTAATTGTGAAATCTTCATTCAGTGAGATGAAAATCTGGTATTTTTAGCTGATTGGATTATTTGCTTAACTCCGAACGGAAACGTTCGATGGACTTTATTTGTCGAAACAGTCCCAGAAATGGATCCTATTGGTGTTTCCAATATCGTATCCGATCGACAAGGCGTTCTCTACTATACCATCTCTTGGTCAGGTGATACGATCTATACCGCCAAGATTTGTCGAGTTACCCATGCTCAAACATCGCATCCTACACAAGAGTGTGTTGAAAATTACGATCTATTTATGTATGTGAATGCACCATTGACTTTACAAGAGAATCACAATCATTTGATTACTGCAGTGAGCGACAATGATTTTGAATCGATACCGCTTGTGCTAGATAAAAACACCCTAGAGATGATTTGGATCGATAGACATGTTTTTGGAGCTGGTATGGAAGGACAATATCGATGTGACTTGAAAACGGGAGATATATTATGGTTAGGCGGGGATGATCGTCTGTTGAAGTTCGATTACAATGGACATAAAATATTCAATAACAACACACAACCGGGTTTATCTGGCATAGACTTTGTTTTGGATTCACAGGAAGAAATTATAGTCCGACCTTGGCAAGATGGTTCGAGTTTGCCATGGAAACTCTTTGTTTCATCGAGTGATGTTTCAACGCACGAGATTAAAACGCGTTGGACATGGAAGGCACCTTCATCTATCCTCAACAATGATATGATAACAGCGCCTACTATGGATGAAAATGGCACGGTTTATATGGCCAGCATACCTTTGGCATTCGCCATTGATAAACAAGGGAAAACTTTATGGACGACATCGTTGGCAACAGCGAGTGAAATAAAAACATACAATTTAATATCATTTTGTGTCTCAATGAATCGTAAACGTCGTGTTATTTACATCGTATCAGGCTCACCGTTTTATCAAAAACAAAAATATTTTTATTTTATTACTGCTCTCAATATGGATACGGGTAAAGTGATCAAGCGCATAGATTTGAAACTTGCCGATACAAAATCAATTAGTCCTCAATGTCCAATATTGATCGGTGATGAGATGTTATACTTTTCTTGGTTGGAAGGAGAGTATCCTCAGAAGGTACCAATCAAGGTGATGGGTATCGAACAAGTTTAATGTATTGGACGGAATCTTTCATGCAAAAGTAGAACTCAAATAAGAAAAACAAATAAGCAGTTTGTTTTATGTACTGCATATGACTTCTACGTTGATTTTGTTTTTTTTTCTCAAGAACGAGGTACTATAGAGTTTATTGGGATAAAAGAGATAAGTTTTATTGATTTATGTGCGAAAAATGCACTTGGAATAGTACTAGTCAGCTATAGGCTGCTAATTGAGATGATAAGTGAAATTTTATGCCTCATCGCATCTTTTATTTCGAAAGATTTTCCATATTGAGTGACGAAATTAGTAGATGCAATTACAAGGACTTTTTATTTTAAAGTAGAACATTCTATTAATTAGTCATATGACATAAAAAAATTATAATGAACTAAGTAGTTGACATTTAATGGAAGAGAAAAAGTAGATTTTATTGTCTATACAGCAGAGTGTTCTCTGGAAAACTTCCATCATAATACAAAACGTACTCGACAGCAATAGGTATGTCAAATGAAACATCATCATCGACAAATAGTATCGAAACTTCTCTCACACGTACTATTAAATTGATACTCTTCGCAATTCCATTAGGACCATCACTTCTATGTTCACTTCATATCATGATATGTATTGCATGTAAGCATAAACTACGTCATCGTACGAATCATGTTATGATCTCCATTATTATTGTTGATTTTATTGAACTTACATACGATCTCGTAGCCATAACCATGCCTTACTTGAAAACTGGCCATATCTACAATTTATCATTGTGTTTTTACTGGGTCACAGGTAACTATGCATTACAGGGCATTTCAGCTTGGTTGATGGCATGGGCGTCTATTGATCGATATCTTCTAATATTCTGTCATCGTTTATTAAGTACGTTTACCAGATGTGACTTACCGCTCATAATCATCCATGGCTTCGTTATTCTTTGGTATGTTATCATCACGATTACTCATCCGTGTACTGAAAATTGGTTCGATGGAACGCGATTTCTATGTGGGGGACCATGTTTTAACATGTATTCAGTAACAGCGATGGCGGACTGGATTCTCATTGTTCTCATGCCTGCAATGATCCTCATTATCGTCAACTTACTTCTTCTAGTAAGAATTTTTGTGCAGAAACTTTGGCTTCGATCAAGTTTTAATAATCGACGATTGCAATGGCGTAAAACAGCAAACTTACTTATCCAGTTACTTGGTATCACTATCGTATTTCTTATTACACAAGTCCCTTTAGCTATACTCTGTCTGGTACAAATATTCCTAGTGCCGGATTTTCTCATCGACATCTCACATATTTGGCTCTACTATATGCCTTACTTTATTTATATGACTACACCATTTGCCTATATTGTTACAACTAAAGAATGTCGCACAAGAATATTCAGACAACAACAACATCGTATATATCCTGTATATAGATGACATTTCCTTGTGACTTGAGGCACGTCGTGTAGTGCTTCAAAGCACTTAATTTTGTATTAATAAATTAATTGTAAAAATGTTCTTATCAGAACAATGCATAAGCAAATCTTGAAGATGTTTAAACTTATAAGACCATACCTTTTTTGCTCGTTACACAAAAGTGTAAGTATTGGAGCAATTGAAAATTCTGTGGTATGAATTAGTCGATCAGTGAATACTGAAAACGAGACAGTTTTTTATGAATACTATTACAACACTTTGAGTACATTCGATAATCAAACGATAATTCTTCTATTGAAAGTCTCTGATAACGCTAAAAATGTCTATTGATCGTCGAAAATGCGAAAGGAAACAACAAAGTGTGTCTAAAGCACTGACATACAATGTATTCTTTCTTAAAGTGTTCTTATCGTCAAATTTTATTTCCAAATTGCCATGAACATATACGCACCAGATACTACTTTCACTGAAAGAGTACCTTTTACCGGATCTTCCATAAGATCAGTAACACCAAGTACATTCTTTGACCAAGTTTGTTGATTGACTTGATTTTCAACTATCCAAATAACATTGTCATCGCACATTAATTTCATACAACGTCCATTCCGAATCAACGGGTCCAAGTGAACAACGGCATTCATGTTGTTTGGAATGACGACGGTCAAAAGGATACTCTCATTTGATGTTCGCCTCCATTTCACCTGAATGGATCCTCTTATTGTAACAACTTCAGCTTCAACAAAGTTCAAAAGATCGGCTGCATAGGTCATACGTGGCTGAATCGTAATTGTATTTAATGCATTCAATTCAATTCCTGCTAAATATCGATAGAACCATCCTCCAATGCTATTGAACATATGATGATTCAAAGACGACCTGGCACCATTCGGTAAACTATTCCATTGCTCCCATGTGGTCGTTGCATTTTGTATCTGATTGTTAAACATATAACCATACGATGGGTAAGAGGTCGAAAGTGCAAGTTTCAATGCTAAATCATGATATCCTTCTTTCGATAGCAGCGGGTACAAAGCCGCAACGCTGATAATACCACCTGTAAAATAGCCCGTGTTTTGCAGATTGGTGATCAAAGAGTTCAGAACTGTGTCACGAAGAGCACTCGGTACAACACTAGGCGAAGCCAGTGATAATATATTTGCTGTTTGACTGCCATCAACATATCCATTTACACTTGCATTATAGAAAACACGGTTCCACTCTTCAGTTAATTGTTGATAAAAAGCCGAATATCTGTCAATATTTTCCGTACGATTCAGTAATTGGCTCATATTCACAAACGTGTATACATCACGCAGAAAAGCATATGAAGATACCAAAGAATTGTTACTCACTTTTTGTACCGGTACCCAATCTCCAAAATGAAAATACATATTTGCTAAACCAGTTTTATTATATCCTCCGATTGAATAATCGATCCATTTTTGAATACCGACGTAATATCTATCCAATATACTCATATCGCCTGTGTGTTCATATAAGCACCACGTAATAGTTACATACGCCGTACCCCAATTAGGATCAGCAGGAAGAAAACCAGTCATAAATGGTACGGTATCACTGACAGCACCTTCGGGTGTTTGATTATCAGCAATCATAGTTAAAAAATTCAAATAAAAATTGATATAATCAAAATTATACAAGGCAGCATCAACACTGAGACCTGCATCACCTAACCATCCTGTTCGATCATTACGTTGTGGACAACCCATAGGCAAAGACATGGAATTGCTCAATTGTGACCAGAGAATGTTATGTTGAATTTGATTTAAAACAATGCTGCTGCTACTAAAATTGCCGATCAATGTTGTTTCGCTATGAGCATTGTAACATTCAACGTCATCTTTAGTAATTTTATTGTAGCCATTTACTAACAAATAACGAAATCCATGAGAAGTGAACAGAGGCTCGAATGCTTCGTTCCCTGTTCCATTCAGAACAACGGTATCCATCACGGCAATACTATCCAAATTTTCATAATATAATCCTGCGAAATCAATACCATTGATACCACGTGAATATCGCAGTTCACCGTAACGCATTTGAATAATCGTCGATTTACTTGCATTCAAGGACGATATTTTACACCAACCAGCAAAATTTTGACCAAGATCAAAAACTTGTCCATTGATCATGTCCTGCGAAATAGGTTTGAGAACACCGCCATCCGTTAGACTAGCACCTTGAACTCCATCCAGTTGACCAAACTGGCCTGATGTTGCAATATGAAGTGCGTCAGGACCGATTCGAATCGGATCCATGATTTGTAATGAAAACTTACCACCAGCTGTGAAATCGACTGGTGACGATAGTATAGAAGCATTCAACCATGCTACATAAAAATTACTAAAATTAGCACATGACCAACACGCAAGTGTCGCTCGAAGATCCATCATTGTACCCATATAAACTGAATCAAACCGATGTTCACCTTCTCTACCTAGCCATGAGGAATCGGTAACAACTGATTGATTAGTACCATCAACGTAGTGAATATTCAATTGTAACAATGCACGTGGTGGACCATACTGCTCAGCTAGTGCAATATGTGGATTGAGTGAAATTGCCCATTGTTGCTGATTGTACCAGCCTTGTCCTAATACGATGCCAACGCCCATTCGTTCATTCGTCGTATTTATTATATTGGTCAAATCGTATGAAGTATAGAGCGTACGTTGCTGATACGTAGTCCAACCAACATCTAAACGACGCGATGGATCAATCAATTGACCTTCGATATACAACCGATAGAATCCAACACCACTAATGAAAGCGGAAGCAGATTGAATTTTTATTGGTTTAAGATCAACAACAGTTCGTAATTGATTCATATTGAAATAATTACTACCGATCCACTGACCTGTCCAATCTGTTAGAGAAAACAGTGTTGTACGAAATCGTGTTGTATACCATTGACTTTCACGTTCGATTGTATAGTATTTAATGGAAACATTGTAACGTGTATCAGAAGAAAAAGGAATACCTGCATATTGAGTATACAATGATAGCGGAGATGACACATAACCACTATCCCAAGCTAACTGATCGGTGATCGTATTATACACTCGGATATGGTAACCTATTTGTTGAATATTTCGAATTAGTTCACCACTTAAAGAATATTCGTCAGCTAATTGCCATGAAAAGTGTGGTGTATGAGTATCAATAACAATATCCGAGTGTGTAGTGACGTCCATATGTTGTATACGAACATGACACGGCTGGATTTTCGTCGGAAGAAACTGACTATCTGATGTTTTCCGTGCATTAGAAACATTATTTATCCCTAGCAAAACTAGACACAGAACAGTTGGTAACAAATACATTTGCTATCGAAAAACAGATGAGAAACAAGCAAAAATATTATACCAGTGTTGCTCTTGACTAATCAAATATCGTGTTTTGATCGTGTCATAGATAACGTGCCTTGAATCTTTATTAGAAAGTAAATACATGATAAGATAGTAATCTTTGTTTCTTTTGCCAGTGATTTGTTTCATATTTTTCTTTTCTTCAGAAGGCGGGGTTCATATAATAGAAGACCTCAGTTTTTTCCTTTGTTTTCAAATGCATTAAATTGATGAAGTACAAAAGAAATGGAAATTAGATCAATATCAATGATTAAAATCATAGAATTAGATAGCAAATCCGAAGTTTGCTAAGTAACGCCATATACGAAGAAAGAACACCGAATAAGCCACAGTTTGAACTACTAAGAGGTTTTAAACACAGTGAGCATGCAACTTTCCTCCTATCTGCTTGGTATTTTCTACGTATTTATCTTATTGTTTTGTCTGAAATGTATGTCAAACCATTCGAAGGACGTTTTAAAATCCGTATTTTGAATTCATAGAGTTTCGAGTAAAGCTGCTTCCAATTTCCTCTTTTTCTTTAGAAAACAGAACAACAACTTCTGTAATTCAAACCAAATGGAAACACGAGCTTTTCTCTTTTCTTCAAAATAGTAATCAGAAACTCTAGATTCATCGTTTGAAAAGTAACTACAAAGTATTATGAATCCTTCCTGTGCTCAATGACATCACTAATCTCGTTCCTCTCCGTTTCTCTATATACTGTTGTACTTTGATCATATGTGGACTATATATCCTTCATTTGCTTCTCGACAATTCTAATGTTTGAACGAATAGAAAGAAAAAACAAAAAAGAAAATGATGAAGACAACAGTAGTTTTTTGAACATTTGGAGAGAAATTTTTGAAACCATAAAGAACTTTTAATCTAAATCACAAGCTTAAGCTCTCCTAAGACTGCTTTTTCTCTCGTGAATCATCATCCTATTTGGGATTATGTACTTTCTATCACTAACACCGCAAACCGTTTACGATGTTTTTCGTTTGGTGACAACCGTCATCATTATTTTATTGCATCAGTAAGTATAATATGTTGAGAGCGTTTCCTTCTTCATTAACAAATTCTATTGCACAGAAGTCATTTTCAGTTTCTTCTTTTTATTTATTTAATATTTATTAAACATTTTCTAGATAATTAAAGGTAGTTAAACTCATTGTTTATCTGAGTGTAACGCACAAATTGTAAAGTCGTAGTTCATGATGTCCAAAGAATGTGTAAATCTTATTCTGTACTCCATTATTTTCATTTTATCGTGCGTTCAGATATGTATCGTGGCTTTTATTTTCATTGTTATGATTCTCCATCGAATAGCGATCAAAAGCAAATGTATTCATTGCCTCCTTATTGCCAATACTTATATTGCCGTGTTTTTTATCAGTTGTCTTTTCATTGACATGTCCCTTCATTATCTTTATGGATATTTGTACCCTCATCTGTCATTCGATGTTCGGTCATGTCGTCTTAGAGCTTATGTTCTTTACATTTGCGGTTATACATTTTTCCATTCATTTTCAATCCAAGCGATCTATCGTATCTGTCGAATTCTTTATCCGTTACAAACGACACGTCAACCGTTTAGTTTGTATGTCATCATTTTAATAGGTCAATGGATTCTGTCTGCAGTGGAATTGTTTCCAAGTTTGATGATAGGTGATATTCAATATTTACCATATAACTTTTATTGTCAGTTCTCGCCGGCAAATATGCGTGGATCGTTAACAGTTTGTCTAGTTGGATTCCTCCTTCCATTCACTATTATGGCTTGTTGTTATTTCCATACAATATGTTATGTTCGAAAGAATAGTTCCACTATTGTTACTTTCAAGCAACGAGTTCGCGTTCGTCGAGATTTGACTATTTTAAAACGCATAATTCGTTTACTAACAGTTCTTTCGTCAAGTGCTATACCGCATGCTGTTTTCCCTATTATTTATCTTATCTATGGTAAACTTCCAACATGGTTAGTGCCGTTGGAATGGGTTTTAACTATTGTTGCTCTGATTATCACTTCAATTTTTATACCATACCTGGCGCCTCATNAAAACGCATAATTCGTTTACTAACAGTTCTTTCGTCAAGTGCTATACCGCATGCTGTTTTCCCTATTATTTATCTTATCTATGGTAAACTTCCAACATGGTTAGTGCCGTTGGAATGGGTTTTAACTATTGTTGCTCTGATTATCACTTCAATTTTTATACCATACCTGGCGCCTCATATGAAGAAAATGTACAATCGAAAGCATTTGAAGAATTTGTTATCATTTAGAACACATAAACAGATTTACGCGAAAGACTGATCAGTTCAGTATGAGAATATGAATTTTTGGAGTATCCTGAAAATGATTATAAATAAAATATTTTTAAATAATAAAAAGACGTTCGTCAGACATGCATATGGATATCATTTCTTTTGACCTCTAATTTTCTATTCAGTTTGTTTTTTGTTTAAAATTTAATTTGTACCAGGAGGAAAGTTTCTTCAGTTATTTTGCACTTCTCTTACGTTCTCTTGAACAGAGATTCGTTCTCCACCAGCTGGGACATAGACAGCAAAGAAAACATCTATCGTGTCATATGATACTGGCAGATATTCCAATAATAGTCGGTCTTCTCCAAGAAATGTAATTCGAAGATGATATGCATCAAAATGATACTTAAAAGCTTCGTGTTTCAATATGCTACCTTTCCATTTTGATACGGATAATCCTGATATAACTGTCTTGTTTAACATGCCTACGGTGAACGGATAATTCGTCGCACAAGTAATTACTCGTGTAATTAATTAGTTGTGACAAGATTAACATAATTTACAGATAGAGAGAGAGAGAGACGTAAACGTTGCAAAAGGGTCGACACATTTGTACAACCCAAAAATGTAGTTCGTAAAAACGCAAGATTTCAAGATATGTAATGAAAACAGATTCAACAAAAAAACAGCTAAATATTTCATAGTTCTGATTAAAATAGTATCAAATACTAATGTTGTTTTTAATGAAAAACGGATCCTCTTATAAATTTATGAGGCTTGATAGTTTATTCTGTATACTGTAACACTGCTACATTAACTGAAACCGTATCCTAATTAGGATCTTTGTTAGGAAGTGAAGCTCATTCTATATAGCAATCAGTGTTTTCAACTAATTTGTATCTGACGAAAAACCTTTCAGATTTTCACTCACAAAAGAACAGACATATGTTGTAAAATCGGTCGAATATTTGCTAAATGAACTATGATAAAAATTACTCACTATTTTGGAGTCATTTTCCCGGCAAAATTTTCCCGAACTTTTGCTTAGTTCAGAAGATTGGGAAATCCATCAACTCAGTAAAGTTCTCCGTTAAAAGATTTCGTATTTTTAAATATTTAAGTTCTGTATTTTATATATATTTTGGTAGGTTTGAAGCAATTTATATTAAATTTTCAAATAGTCTATATTTCTTGTTCACAATACCATTAGATTATTCAATTCCACTTAGTGTCACTAACGACATTATTGGTAATAGTATAGTTTTTATATTAATTGAGTTACATATGTAACGCTGTTAATTAATAATATTATCATGTCAGCGAATTGTCCTAGTGGCATTTGCTCATGCATTAACACTTAGCGGTACTCAATACTCGTTTACAAAAATATCTTCGTTTTTGCCGTTTAAAAATGCTCTTCCAATTATGTCTGTCACTCCAGTAATGAATGCTTTTGGAAAACGACATGACTACAATACCAAGTACTTGATACCATAAAGATAAAATTTACGTAACAGGAATGTTGAAATGAGTAAGAGATTGAAACGAATGAATTTCATTGGAATCGTGGTATAGCTGACTTATCTGGTATTTTTATAACACTTACGAAATAACATGACTCAAATCAGTATTGCACAACAGCTCCTCCAAGTGTGCGACATATAAAAGGAATAGCTCACCTTGAATATGTATTCATTCAATGTTTTATTACGCGACAAGGTAAAATCTTCACAGCATTTTTCTTTTTCGAACGGTAGGAACAATACATATGTGACTTTAACTCTTTCTTAACGAAGAGCAATTTCAGTGTATATTAACTCACCATGACTGCTGAAAACGAACTGGCTACGATTCATCTTCGTTGCATTCCAGACAATCCAAATTCTCTTAGTGGAGTTTTAAATACGAAAAAAGTTCGGTTCGACATCGAAACGAAAGCTAAAGAAGAAAAAAACAAACGCACACCACTCAATCTTGTCCTTGTTCTTGATCGCAGTGGTTCGATGGAATCGAACGACAAATTAACATTTGCCAAGAAAGCTGTTGTGTCCGTTCTCAATCTTCTTCATGATGACGATGTTGTTCATCTCGTAGCTTACGATAGTGATGTGTCTGTTATCTTTGAAAATGCACGAGCATCTTCTCGTCAATATCTTTATCCTTTGGTCGAAGATATTGAAACGGCTGGATCAACAAACATATCCGGTGCTCTCGAAATCGGTGCAGGCCTTCTTGAAAAATATGTTTACGAAGGATTTGCACGACGAATGTTCCTCTTTTCTGATGGCCAAGCCAATGTTGGAATGAGAACGCGAGAAGCGTTAACGAAACTCGTTGCGGGATACAATACAAAAGGTATTATAACTGACTCGTTTGGCATTGGTGCCGATTTCGACAGCGAAATTATGAAAGGTATTGCTGATTCTGGTGGAGCACGATTTTATTTTCTTGCTTCGTCTGATTTGATCGAATTACTTGTTACTAAAGCACTTGTTTGTGTCTTTGGTGTATGTGCTTCTCGTGTTCGCCTTCTTGTGCGTGGTAAAAATGGAGCAACTGTCACCAAAATTTGGGGACATGACGATCTCGTTGCTGGGGCAAGTCTTGGCGATCTCTTTAGCAATAACTCTCGATCCATTCTATGTGAGTTTACGACTACCGGCGCAGCGAACACTGATGTGGAAGTTCTCACCTACGAATTACGATATAATCAACCAGATAATCTTCTTGGTGAACCATGCTCCATTAAAAATACATTATCGATTCGATTTGTTGAAGATGATGCACTTGTTGTAGATGTTGATCCTCGCGTGAAGATTATGTATGCTTCTCAACAAGCATCTGAAATGGATAAACAAATTGCTCAATTGATGGCAGATGGTCAACGACAGGCTGCGATTGAAGTTGTCGAAAAACAAATTCAACTACTTAAAGATGCTGAACAATTTGATGACGAAAAGGGATCGGTATCCATGCTACTTCGATTAGCCGAGCATATGCAGAAAAAATTCCAAGACAAAAATATGAGTTCAAAAATTATTTCACAAGGTTACCACCATCATGCTCATCTGAAAGAAGAATGCGATGATGATGATATGGGGTTTGGTTTTTTTTCTTAACGGACGAGTATTTCGTCGAAAATTATTTTTTTGTATAGAACTCATTATTTATTTGATAAATATAATATCATCATAGTAGCTGATATCTGTCTTGTTTTCCTTATAATTTTCGGACATACTACAAAAGGGTAAGGATAAGATCAGGAAAAACCTATTTACAGTACGTATCGATCGAACAGATTTACTGATTTATTATATATCTTGACAGTTTGACGACATGCATTTCACAACAATCATTGCCAAGAGCTCATGCGAAAGAGATAAACGTAAGAAAAGAAACCAGATGAAGAATATTCAATAGAATAAATCATTGTATCAAGCGCATGCCGAATATTATAAAATGTGAAAACAATTAACGCACTAGCAAAGTCAGTTTTACTTTGTTTTGTCG
Organism: Adineta ricciae; assembly: GCA_905250025.1. Taxonomy (NCBI): domain Eukaryota; kingdom Metazoa; phylum Rotifera; class Eurotatoria; order Adinetida; family Adinetidae; genus Adineta; species Adineta ricciae. The sequence continues at coordinate 66,189 of CAJNOJ010000143.1, read as the reverse complement.
AATGGATATAGCCTACCGTATTGTGTTATTCGGATTATAGTCATTGATAATGTTCGTAATATAGAAAACCGTATAGTACAATATTTGATACTAAAAATTTCATTTGATAAGTTGAACAAAGTGTTAATCGATGATTTAAATGACGACACAATATATCCTATTATGTGTATTATTTTTCGTTTCTCTACTTGATTATAGGTGACATAATTGTTTTCTTCCTTCCTACGACACGTTTCGTATGCTTTCTTTTATTGTCATATTGAACGAATCGATGAATTAGGTCGGTCATTTCTAACAGCACAATGACATCTATTAATGGTGAACGCGAGACAACCGAATCGAACATTGCCGATGTTCTTATTGTTGGTGCTGGAATAGGTAGCCTAGTTACTACGCTGTGTTTGCATAGTGATGGATATTCCGCTCGTATTCATGAACCGATTGGCTTGGTGTTAACCTTCATTCGTTTTGTGTAGAATTGCTCCACGAACTTGGACTCGAACATGTAATGGATGAAATCGGTGAAACAGCTGCTCGACTCAATCAAAAATTAATTCGACTGTACTCAAAATCTTATATCATGATGACGGATGTCCTCTCTGGAGAGGACTTCATAATTATCGTGGAATTAAACCAACCGATGAACTTTACTTGGATGGACGAACAATGATTCTCATGGACAATCCCGATGGCGTTGAACTTATCATTTATCCTATAAATAAAGATCTTATCAATAGGACTTGTGCTGCTCGAATCACTGATGTAATAGTACAATCATCTCCTAAAATACCTGACTGGAATAACATCGGTCAGATTGCACGATCTTCCTCCGTTGACATCCAATATGAAATTGAATTTTCTTGATATTCATCAACTTGTGAAATCACCGATTATTATCAATGAACTTCCGATGACCGGTCGTGTCACATTACTTGGTGACGCTGCACATCCTATGTATTCAATTGGAAGTAATGTTGCATCTCAAAGTATCCTTGTTGCTCGCGGATTGATTCTTTCTTTCGATCGATATGATGCTACTCCCCAAGGTCTACAGGCGTACGATGATCTCCGACGTTCAGCTTTGAGTAGGATGATTTTGGCAACTCGACATTACGGTTCCGAAGAAATGCTTAAAGTTGTTGCTGAACGTACGCCGAACGACTTCAAGAATTTGTCGAACGTTCTTCCCAACGAAGAACTTAAAACTATGTTAACAAATTTTAAACAAGTAATTGGTTTCAATGTACAGATATTGAATAAAGAATCTCCACTTTTCTTTTAGATATTTTCAATAAAAAAGAAAAAAAATGGAACGACAATTTTTTCAACGTACATAACTTTCTTATCTGTAATGCTTATGACGCCTTTTTTTTATCACAACGCGAAAAACTCAATTGTTCTAGAATAGAATGCTTCTGCGTATTCGATCGTGAGAAAAATCGACATGTATATATTTTGCCGGTGCTTCTCTTCACACCGCCATTTTGTCTATTTGCGTGTTTTTGATACCTGCAACATGCTTCTCATCGCGATTTTCTCTCTTACCATCTTCTATCAATTTTCATTCGGATTTCCATCGAACTTCGGTAAGTTTGTACTCAACCATCGTTTTTCTTTTTCATTTCTGAATTACAATTTTTGCAGGACGAAATGATATCGTAGCAAAAGCAACTGATGATGGTAATGCACGATTTTTGATTGTCGGTGATTGGGGTGGTTTACCATTTGTGCCATATAAGACACCATCCGAAGTAGCAGTAGCAGCTGCTATGGGTCATATCGGTGAAAAATTGAATACTAGCTTTCAGTTAGCATTAGGTGACAATTTCTATTATGATGGTGTTCAATCAGTTACAGATCCACGTTTTAAAGTTCGATTAACATGAATTGGTCTTTTTTCGTTTTTATTGAATACCTCTTTTCTAGCATACATTCGAAGATGTGTTCACCGCCAAATCTTTACAAACCCCTTGGTATGTGTTGGCCGGTAATCATGATCATTTGGGTAACGTTTCAGCGCAGATCGAATACAGCAAAATATCACATCGATGGTAAACCGTTTATTGATGATCAGACAACGAATCGATCAGCATGTTGTGTTATTTCTTCTACAGGGTTTATCCAGATTATTTCTATACATTCAGCTTATGGGAAAGTGACAAAACGAAAAAGTTGGTCGATTTTGTTATAATTGATACCGTTTTACTATGTGGAGGAGGAAACTTAACCGATTGGGAAGAAACAGAAGTAGATGGTCCAAAGAACAATCGCGTCGCCGAAGCCTATTGGCAATGGATTGAAGGCCAACTCCGTCAATCTACGTAAGTCGATACATTAAAAATAAAAGGATAATTTCAAAGAGTTCTCTTCAAGTGCTCCATACTTAATCGTCAGTGGCCACTTTCCAGTCTATTCCGTTGCTGAACACGGTCCAACCAAATGTCTTGTTGATCGTCTTCGTCCTTTACTTCATCAATATAAGGCAACAACCTATATCTGTGGTCATGATCATAATCTTCAAGTAACATTTACTTTATAAAATTCATCAAATGTACATTTTTTTCTGCTTTAAAGCATTTGGCAGAAGATTCCGATGGTTCACATATGGATTATTTCGTTGTTGGTGCCGGAAATATCGTCGAAAATAGTCAGAAACATGCTGCTGCTGTTCCTGCCGGTTCACTCAAATATTTTTGGGGTACGGGACTTCTCCTTGGCGGTTTTAGCATGGTTGAAGTCAACAGTTCACAAATGACCTTGTCATTAGTTGAACACACACAGAGAACTTTGTATCAAGCAGTATTAAAACCACGAGTTTAAATACGTGTCTTCGTTTATTTGTGACTCTGAATTTTCAAAAATATAATCTATGATGAAAATAAAATATCTCCACTTCTTTATTTACAATCTGTTAGTCATGTGATTGAATTAGTCTTTTTGTGAGTATTTGATCTATTTACAAAAAGATGAGCATATACAAATCGAGACGAAATATGTTTATGAAGACTTGATTCAAGTTAATAATCGTAATCTTTCCAATTTACTTTCGAACATTGTTGGCGTACATTTCGAGTACGTTCAATACGATTTGTCAATTTAGGATTACAAAATGAACAGCCAGTTTTTGTTGAATTGCCGATATTCCGTGGCGGAGAAGTCGATCTTTTTCGAGCATCATGAACTTTATTTCTACCAGCTTTGTCACGAGGATTTCGATATTGGCTGCCAGGCTTTGCTTCGACATACGACATGATTCCCTTGTCTTCGTCATCCTTGTTATTCATTGATTTCATCCTTTTTGATCCGGTCGATGATAACACCGGTCGTTGTTGTTGCTGCCGATTTGGTTCGATATTTCTCAGTAAAGTAGCAGCATAACTTGGCTTGCTTTGCCCTTCGGCATTTCCATCTGTAATTTCCTCGATTGCAACTACTCCGAGTTCGCCATTCGTCTCATCCTCGTTCTCGACAAACACCCAGTCGTTTTCGGCACTCATAATTCACAGTCAAATGCAAAATACTACTTAGATTTGACATACGTGATCAATATATAATCACATGACAAAACAGAAGACGTCATTACACGCTTAGAATCAACCAATAATTTGAATGCGACTTAAAAGAATGAAAGAAACAGAACATCGTACATAGATGACAGTCACAAATGGAGAAGTAGTTAGAATGCAACAGCTGTAAGGAAACAGCTATTTCTATACTGTACTTTTAAACAGCGCACGATAAGATCATGTCTGTTTATTGATATTAAATGACAGAACGAAAAAAATCACCGACGCTTTTTATTTCGGATTTGATCCACGTGTCTTTTTCCTATCGTTGATAATACGAACAGTATTATCTATGTCGTCTTGCTCTGGGACATATCGTTTGATCTAGATTATAAAGTACAATAGATGACTGAGAATAAACTCGCTTACATCGATGCAACTATTCAACTGATTTTTATTTATCAATAAACTATGTTAGACTAAAGTTCGTACAATCGCGTATTTATTAAAAATTAGTTTCTTTCCAATTTCTAGATTTCGAATATAATTCGTGTGTTAAGAAGTATTTATGTTTTAACAACATTGATTGTCACATTTTCGACCAATGGTGTACGAGTATCGTTTATGTAAATCAATCGTAGGTTTTTGCTTGTAATTCTTGCTTGCATGCATAATCCACCATGGCCTTGTCCAGCACGAGATTTATCATACGAGAATTGAAAATCAATGGGAAATGTTTGACCTTGTTTGAGTATAATTTCCTGTTCTCCTAGTGTAACACTTGGTGCATCCATACGAGAGGCATCCACGGCTGATACTTGAACTTTCTCGCCGCCTTCAAATACATGAGATGAATCGTTTGAGGTTATTTGACCGCTGATGGTTGCTGAAGCCATGTAGAAATATTATGTCTTGAAATGAGTAGTCTTATGAGTAAATATGCAAAAGTAACAAAGTCATGGGATTTTATTGATACGAGGGGTTGTGGATGACTGAAGGAAGAAAATCAAGCAACTCAACCATGAAAAATATTCGTCATAATATATACATTGATTGATGAGGGATGCGTGTAGAAATAAGAGAATGTTGAAAAGATTTTTCAGTAGAAAAATTGATTTCCTAGGTTTCAATCCTGAACGAAAGTGAAAAACACAATCATTAATACTTGTTTTCTTTTTTTCTTGCAAAGAAAACTAGCAATTGTAAAAGAACCGAAATTCGAACCAATCAGAAAAAACTTTTGCATTGTCGCTGTCAGATGAAAGGTATGTACAATTCATCAAGTTATTCAACATCATGTAACGATTCTTTCCAAATAGTATTCTTGTTTTTAAATACATATCAATTAAGAAACCAGATGAGAAGATTTAATGACGCAATAGAACACAGAAGAACGAACAAAAACGTCTCACATTTGATCGTATAAAAACTTACTTAACGGATTTATTTTTCTTCATTCAATGTCAATTGGCAAAAGTTCTTTACTTACTTCTATTTGACATACTTAATTCTTTATAGAAAAAAAAATGACCTCAGCTGGAGCGTATCTGATTCTACGAGATCTATGGAAAGATGAACTCAAAATCACCAACAAGGCCAACGGAGTTACTGTTACCGTACCAATTGAAGGTGGATTCCGAGGTTTATATAATTTACCTTTAGGTGAATATACTATTGAAAATCATGGTGCAGAACTCAATGTCAACTTGACGGAAGATGCACCAATTCAAGTTTGGCAACTGGATAGCACAGCAGGAACGTGGACCGAAACAAAACAGGAGGATGATGATTTCGGTTATCATAATTTGGCGAGATCAGGAGCGATGAATAGCAAACTATTGAATGCGAAACAAGCAGTATCAAGCTTATTCAGTGATTCGCCGTAAATGAGAAATTACGACGACAAAGAACTCAGAATAATAGAAGCCGATTTTTTTGTATTCATCTGAATTTTTATTTTTCCTACCGATTATGAACCAATTTTTAAGTATAAAAATGAACGGTGTTAACATAACTTGATATTGACGTAATGTTACACCGGAATTGAAATTGGCATGGACTAAAGCTATTGTTAGAAGATATATTTGAGAAAAACAAATCATCAAAAGACATCCTTCGCTTGAAAATAATAGCAAATATAATATCCTTTATATTTTATGATGAATTCGATGATGGTATTACAAGAGAAGCAGCTGGAGGAGGACCTTGACCTTTTAAATTTTCAATAAGATGAATTTTCATTTGATTATAGTTTGGTTGAAGACTGCCGTATGGTCTAATTTGCGCATGACCAGAAGGGAACGTTTTTCCTAGAACAAAATACGGTTGTCCAGGCATAATCTCACTCTTTTCGAGGAAGTAACGACAAACAATTGTACCATTCGTATCATAAACTGACCAACGATAAAACTTGACAATAGTATCATCATCAGGATAGAATGGAATAGGTTGAAAATACTCTGCTGCTTCGATCCGGTATGTATCAACATTAAAAATATCTCTGCCAAAACTATTATAGATTTCTGGCCATCGACTACCAAGTGACTGTCTTAGTTCTCTCACTTTCGATACAATACGTTCGGAATTTGCTTGATCTTTGACTCCTTGTTCGTTGTCATCCGTACAATTAGATAATTCAATTAATGCTTGTGTACAAACACCGAATAATCTTTGAATATTTGCTAATAATTCATCCGTTGTTGTTTGAAATTTTTCGGGCCATTCGCGAATGGCTTCATCGAGTAAATTTACTACACCTTCTGTGTCGAAAAGAGCTGGCATATTAGTGGCAAAGTTTCAATACTTTAGACAACTTTGTTGTTTTTGTATACGATCGTAAATATTCTGTCATTGGTTGAAAGCATCTCTCTTCATTATTGCACAATCTACGGTAATACACACGTGCAGCGCAAAAGTTATTGTTTAAAACATAAGATACGCATCCGGTGACGTAGGAAGCTATTTTCTCATTTAATTGTGACTGTGCTGTATATTTAACTACGTCATCGTTCGATATTTTTACCTCACATTAAACAAACAGCACCTCACTTATGAAAATGCAATGACGCATTCGATGGAAATGTAAAAAGATTAAACAACAAAGTGTTGATGTGTGCATAGACATTCAGCGCGTTAGTTTCTGACTATTTCTTGACAAAAAAAACGAGAATCATGAACAATTTTGCACGATTGACACTATATGTGGTTATTGACATGATTTCTGAGCATTCTTTAATAATTATTTTGTTTAAAAGAGAATTAAAAGGTCACATTGATTTTTATGCATGTACATGTAAAGAAAAGATAAGAATTCACATACCTCTTCCTCGCAATTGCATCATCATCGCTTGCAGTGTTAGTAGAACAGAAAATATGTCCACAACTGATAAACACTTACGTCTTATTTGCCTATTAACATCAGGATTATTCGATGATCTGGTGATCACTGAAGTTGGGAATACATACAAAAGAAAAGCGATAACTGATTGGATTATTCGTTATGATAAAAATCCAATAAATAAGACGGATTGTTATCAAATGTTCCCATTGAAAAGACTGTCGAAGACGTTAAACAACAAATGGCAGTCATAGTTTAGCAAACTTCAATGCACTTTATCGTTACTGTGGACTAGGGCAACCATTTATTGATGTAGAAAAACGATAGGTAGATATTGGAACGTTTTCTTTTAATTATTTGTCCTTACTGATTCTAAAGCCAATTCGTTTTTTTTTTCTACATAGCATCAATGTTCTGCGAAATCTAATAAGTTTGCACCATTCGATATCGTCGATAGTGAGATGATTTTCACAACAGTACAACTAGTATCCACTGACAATACATCAAATATACTTAGTTTTCCGTTTCGTTGGCTGGTTCAACAACAAATCCAGTAATCACCGACAGATATATGAAAACTTTTGCAAACATGTAGAATCGAATTGTAGCGTGTAGAACTCGAAAAGTGAAACTGCTTCTAATTGGACTCTTGACTATTGAATTGTTTACCTATCACAAGTATACTGACTGTTCATTCTGTTAAACATATCGAAAACAAGAGCAGCCAGGTTCTGGTAACAACAGAATACCAAAGTTGTTTGTTAATCTATCTTCGTGTAAACAGACTGTTTACATGTCGATTTGTTAGAGCAAATAAAACGATACTGTTCACGTGCTTTGACAGAGTTTGAAGTCAAATTTTTGTTCATCGGTAGATTGTGTATAAGTGCGTCATCTTTATGAGATAAGCATCACATTCTTCATGCACTCAATATACACTTATCGGAAGAGATTAGCCAATTGCATTGCACTATTCATTCGAGTTATTGCAACTGTTTTCGACATAAATGAAGAAAGAACAAATAAAAGAAACTGTCGTATTCGAAAGCTTGCTTAAATGTAAAAAGGCAGTTAGTGTTAATGTCATTTTCCAGAGTAATGTTGAAGAAAATTGTCTCCGGTGGACAAACTGGTGTGGACCGATCGGCTTTAGATGTGGCTATTGAGCTGAATTGGCCATACGGTGGTTGGTGTCCCCGCGACCGAAGAGCAGAAGACGGAGCTATTGATCCAGTTAAATACGCAAATCTCAAGGAAACATTAGCTAGCCGATATTCACAACGTACTGAAATGAATGTGGAAGATTCCGACGGAACTCTTATAATTAGTGCAGATGCAGCGTCAATGGGTCCAGGAACAAAGTTGACGATAGCCTTGGCGGCAAAGCATCATAAACCTCTATTTATAGTTAATTTAAATGAAAATATAGATGAGGGACAGGTCATTGAATGGCTTAACACAAATAAGATTGAGACATTGAACGTTGCCGGCCCAAGAGAACAAACATCACCCGGAATTTACAAACAAGCCGAAACTTTTTTGCGAAGCCTTTTACAAAGAATAAAATCTTGATCTCATAGTAAACTTTTGAAATTGTATATTCAAGGAAGTGAATACATGTTTTGTTTTCTTATCTTCGATTCTCAATGAAAAGGGAAAAAACTTTAATAGTGCGTTTTGCGACCTTACGATTGTTTCGGAATATGACAAACTAGAATGATCACGTAAAGTGACTCGAAGAAACAATCATAACGCAAGAAATGATGTCATTGTTACACGGGAAGTAGATGAATATGTTGTGGATAAAATGAGCTTTACTATAAACGAATGTAAACTTATGCAAGAAAGAGGAATGAGTCATATTATAAACACATTGGAGCACATTCATGTACGGTAGTATGCTCTTTCGATGATTGCTCTATAGTAAACTTTTTTTGTATTGTTATATTGATTTACCTTCAGACAGGACGTTAATCGTATTATAACGAGCAACAATGGGTAATCAAACGAGTAAGACGACTCCTGGGCCCAATGCAAAGGCAATTTTTCAAACCATGCTGATGAGTGATTTACATCTAGAGTTCTCTCAACAAGTTATTCCAAAATTTCCAGTTGTTGCATCGATCTTGATACTCGCTGGTGATATTGGACGACCTGATTTACCATCGCTTCAGAAATTTCTCCTGGTTCAATGTCAAAGGTTCGAACACATCTTTTATGTAGCGGGAAATCACTGCTTCTACGAAGGAGAATATGAAACACGTCTTCAGCAACTTCAGGAATTAAACAATCTTCATCCACATATTCACTTCCTACACAATCAAAGTTATCTACTTCCGTTTAATGTGAGGATACTCGGAACTACGCTTTGGAGTCATGTTTCCGAAGAGAAAGCATCCGCAATTGGCGTACTATTAAACGATTATCATCACATTTGGACTAGAGGTGAGAAACTTGAAGGGGATGCTACGATCCAAACACGGCGTCTGATCACAGTTGACGACACGAATCGATGGCATGCTCAACAGCACGCTTGGTTACTAGAAGAAATTAGTAAAGCTCGCAAGAATCGCGAACATGTTGTTATCATCACACATCATGCACCTTCTCGTCATCATACTCTTCCAAAATATAACGTAGATCTTGATATAGACGATGCTTTTGTCAATGACCATGATGCAGATTGTGTAGATCCTGTTCGCTTGTGGATGTATGGTCATACGCATGCATCAACTGATTTGATTATAAAATCAACGAGAGTTGTCAGTAATCAGTTGGGGTATGCTCATGAAACGACAGGTTTTCGTCCTAATCTGAGGATCACATTGTATGACGATGGGGCAGTAAGTATCACAGAACCTGTTTCTACATCGAATTGTTAATTATGTTTCGCTAATTTATTTGAATAAATATTATTATTGGTTCTCTTCAGCCAGTAACAAAAAAAAGACAGACTTACTTTTCCACTTAGTGATTTATTCTGAATATGAGTCACTCGCATGACATCAGAATTGTTGATATTTACTCTAGATATCCGTGACATAGTTCCTAATCTATTTACTCGTGTCTTATTTTAAAAAGTACTATGAAAAGGAATATGGTAATCAACTTCTTCTTTTTCTGTTTTCATCTCTACCTAACTGTTATTTTGTGAAGTGACAGCGAATTTTGAACAGTTATTTTTCTCGATTATGCTTCGTAGTTCCCCGATTTTATTGTTAATTTTTCACATAATTGGATCTGTCGATCAAGAAGCGCGATTGATCGGTACACATATTGTAATTATATAAACATGAAATAAAACTCTCCATTTAACTAATACATTCTTCATAAAGGTCTATCGTCATGGAGATCGGACACCTATATTTGCATATTCAACTAGCTCAGTCTCTGCATCTTTCTGGCACAACGGTTTTGGACAACTGACTCGTCGTGGCCAACTTCAACACATTCGTCTTGGTCAGCATCTTCGACAACGATATTCTAGATTACTAAATACAACTTACGTTGCTTCGGAGGTATGTTACAACGAAATTCATCTAATGTTTTAGATTTCTTTACTTTTGTCAGCTATACGTACGCAGTTCGGACTCTGATAGAGCATTAATGTCGGCCTATTCAAATCTAGTGGGTTTATACCCAATATCAAAAGATAAATTAAAAGAAAAAATACTATCAAACTTATCGAATCAGGATGAATGGCCAGAATTGCTTCCCTGGCAACCGATACCTGTCCATACTGTTCCAGCCTCAGAAGATTATGTTCGTACAGATACTGAGTTTCCCGTAAAAATGTAATTCTCCTTTAAAGATCATGGGTGTTAGTCAATGTCCATACTTCTTTGAACTTGTCGAACAGATCCAAAGTGGAGAACAAGTTCGAAATATCAGCAACGACTTTCAAGTAAAATTCTATTGCTCTGTTCAAATAGGTTCAATAGCAAACTTGTACAATTAGGAATTTTTTCGTCATTTATCGAACTGGACCGGATCGGAAGTGAACAATTTATTCGATGCTTGGATACTAGCTGATGCTATTTTGATTGAAGTGAGCCTTGGCAATATCAGCAAACTATATTGTCTTCTCATTTGCTCCAGGCTCTATATAACGTTAGTGGATCATGGGCCGACACTATGACTCTTGCGAAACTTGAACAAATTGTTGGTTTATCATTCTATTATCTTTTCGATTCGCCAGACACGAATCGATTGATTGCCGGTGAAATAAATTCATTCAATACAAATGAATTGTATCTCATTCTTCATCTTTATAGGTCCACTAATTGCTGACATCTGGAGTAATATTCAGAATTTAATCACAAACCAATCTCGTGGATATAAAACCAAAATCTATTCCGGTGTAAATAAACTTTACTTGATTTAAACCGAGCGCACACCTATTTTCCATTCTGTAGCATGATGCATCAATTGTCGCTGTTTTATCATTCTTCGATGCTAATTACTTTCATCATCCTCCCTATTGTGCTACGTTACTCTTCGATCTGTATTATCTACCAGGTATTTTACCGCATGCACTCCTTCTCCTGTTTACTAACGATAAGTTTTTCTTCGTTTCCTAAAAGCAAATAATAGCTACGCATTGAAAATCGAATACCTTAACTCATCAGATAGTTTTGCTGGCTATGCAATTCAACCGCCACGTAAGATCTTTATCTTGAATAATCACGTGTCTTTCAATGTGTTCATCTATCTATGTATAGCGTGTTCAGAAGCAATGTGCTCTATAGATGTGTTACGTCCTTGGCTGGAAAATAGATTACCAAAGCAAGATATGAAGACAGAATGCATGCCTCGCAAATCGTCGTCATCAATGGCTGGAATAGGTTTTAACAAAATGTATCAAATCGATGTGATCCTCATCTCATTTGTGTTTATTTTGTTTCCTACTGGCAGTTTAAATTAAAATACGTTTTAAAATGTTTTTGCGTTGTAATCTAGATTTCTATGATGTATTAAAAGAAGGTGAACGTACTAAAAAATGCAGCTGTGTGTCTAAGTGACATAGTTTGATATGCCCAAGAGAAGACATTATCTTCAGAAGTTCAAATGACGACAATAATAATAAGTGGGCTAATTGTTTGATACGAAATAACGCACGCTGTGTAATTAAGAAGATGAAATAAACTTGCCTTTTCCTGTCTTATCATTAGTTTTAAAGCAAGTCCATGAACTATCGATTTGCTTCAGAAAACATCTTTGATAATGAGGAACATAACGTAATTTATTAGCGGAAAACATAAAGTACTTTGATGTTTTCAGAATGGCAATGAAATATTGCCAGGCACAGAGAAAATGTCTACAACTTTTCCAATATGAATTTCTCAGTCATTTTTGCTAGAAACGACAATAATCGTCGTTCATGCTGTTGAATCAACTTGATTAACTCAAAAGATTTCCATTATAATGCTAACGAAGATATTAATACTCAGGAGGAGGCGGTAGTGTTAGATGACATAACTCCAAGTCATCTAATTGAGACTCAACGAATCTGGAATAAAGACGTTTAAGGTGCCACTTTCAGAAAGATAATATAGTAACCAATCCTTTACAACGTTTAGTATTCGTTAGATATAATTTGATGCATCTAAAGTTATGTTATTTGTGCGTAGAACTTCATATTCAACGATGCTTTGACACCGAGATTGAATACTTATCGTGCGCTTGTATCTTTCGCTTCACTGACACAATATACGGTTGAAGTCATGCGTTCGGCTTCATCCTGAGGACAAAGTACAATAAAGCTTTCTTGTTTGAAAAACTAAACAACACCCTTTGCATTAATCAGGTTCATTCAACATGATAAACGAGGGTTTTTATTCTAGAAAATAACGGCTGCAAAGGTCATGCTTTAAAAGTTATAGATATTTCTCTAACATTTCCTCTCTTTTTGAAAAGATATCATAGTGGTGTGAAAAAATTTCATTGGCGCAGCCTCTGGAAACCGGAAGGTAAAACCGTCATGCACACATTACTGAGACATTCTTAAATAGAAGACGTTTTGAAAACAGAAATCTAGTTCTAATAAGAACTGATTAAACATTACATTTTCGTAGGTAAAATGACACACAGTTTACTAAACCTTGTGTTTGTGTACGTGTCTAAGAGTGATAGGTAAGGTGTTAGAATCTCAGCTTAGAACTTGCACTCATTATTTGTCGTGCTAAGTGTTTTCTCTATAGCATATCGGACATTTCGTCTGAAAAAGAGTAGATGAATCTTCGTATAAATTTGTCTTTTGTCTAAACCATACTTTTAGATTTGAAAAAATTCGAAGCAGCGAGCACAGCAATGATGTCTGTAGAAGAAATATTCAACTTGCTTACACGTTTGCTCAATTATATGTTTGCAATACCAATGTTGATTCTGGGAATGATTGGATCACTATTGATTATTATTGTGATTCTTCAGAAACGTTCGTTTCGACAAAATACAAGTTTGACATATTTACTGGCTGGTGCGATCATTACTGGTATTCATCTTCCTACAATCTACATACAAATGATCCTTGTATATGGCTTTAACGTATCGTTAATGAACGCCAATGAAGCAGCCTGCAAAGAGCATACATATCTACGTTATGTCACAACCGTTGCAGCCATATCATTCCCATGCTGGGCTGCGTTCGATCAATATGTCGCTACTTCCCGATATGTTACGATTCGGAACCGTTGGAGTTCACTTCGTGTTGTTCGATTAGTTATCGTTTGCAGCGTCATTTTTTGGATATTAATCTATATTCCAATTATATTCCATACGGGCATCATCAATCATGTGTGTGTATTTTTACCTGGAGCATATACAAAGTTTAATACCTATGCATTCACACCATTTGTCTATGGTATAGGTCCTGCTGGCGTGATTGCTTACTGCACACTAGGTACAGTTAGAAATCTTCATTGCAGTGATGTCCAGCAAACACACGCCAAACTTGCAAAACAAGTTCGAGCAATGCTCATGCCTCAATTGATGATACTTGCTATATCGGGCATTCCTTTCGGTTTTCAAAACATGTATCTTGATTTGACAAGTGGTTTTCATAAAAGCGCATCACAAATTGCAATCGAAGCATTTGTTGGACAAGTTATCTTGATTTTCTATCATTTCAATTACGTTTTCACCTTTTATATCTATGTTTATAAATCAAGCGAATTTCGCAAAGTTCTGAAAAATAAACTATTTTATTGGATTCCACAACGACCGATGGATTCAGTGCAACACTGGACAAACAATACAACCAGACCTGTCAAGGTGTGTGTAACTTATTTACATTAATTTCATACAATCAAATCAAATCTGAAAAGTCGGAAAATGGTCTATTCAGACGTTTTTCATGCACGTGTTGTTCCTCAAATTAACTTACAATTTATATATTCGCGATTATATGCACGAAACATCTTAACACAATAGTGCACTCTAGCCTGTGATCGTTATATTCATCCAATGAGTGCAACATTTTAGTTAGATTCGTTAGTTCCTTCCTCCTGCCAGAAAAATTCACCTTCAACAAACACACTTGTCAACTTTTGTTATAATGATGAATTTTTTAATCATGCCATAAATAAATCAAACACTTACAGCACGAATAATTGCTTTGTTGACTTCTCTAGTGAACTCACTGCAGTTTCTTCAATCTGATGAAGATCTGAGAAATACCAACTATGGTACTCATTATTAATCTATACGTATCTAGAAGGCAACTACGTCTGTTGCCAATATGTGACATCTATGCATTAACAATACGAATATTTGACGAACTACAGAATGAATTGGATCGCACGTTTAGATCGTTGAATCTATAGCATCAGTGCAAAGAAGTGTTTGCGTTTGATTCATTGTTCTACACAAAATGTAGAGTAAATGTGTCCACATAATACCACTGATATTTACTCATTGTATTTGCTGTTACTGATAATATCTTACTTTCATCAGTATACGGTGTAATTTCGACATCAAATCCAGATAGGTATAAAGAACCGCAGGACGACTGATTTTCAACTAACATACATTGCAATTGACTCACGTTATTTTTATCAACTGAGAATATGTGTACGATTATCAAAGATCCATCTATTATTATTAAATGTTCGAATCCAATGAATCAAAACGCTGTTGAATCCATTACTTGTATGGCTGTCGAATCTAATGCAAAAGCTTGGCCTATTCGTATGATCTGGTTCTATCCAAACAAATTGAAGCAAACCAGAGATGAATTCATGCCATCGAAACAATTGCAGTTGACATTATCGAACACACTCAACTATTTTACAATTCTAGCTGGCCGAGGAACAGAAGATGAAAATGGTAATGTCACCGTTCATTTGAATAATGAAGGTGTTCTTTACACTGACGCCCACTGTCCAGATCAATCATTGGATTATTTCATTCAACGAACAGATGATGAAGAATTCGACTATGAACACATCAATTCATCGGATTTAGATGTTCTCATACCGAATGATTTCACTGGACCGCTGACGTCTATACAAGTAACACGCCTGCAGTGCGATTCTGTGGTCATATCTATAGTAGTATGCCATTGTTTGATGGATGCACAAAGTTCAGCGCATTTTATCACAAGTTGGGCTGCTGGTGGAACGCCGAAAAATCTACCAATGATGGACAAGTCATTTATTCTCTTTTCAACAGAGGAGCAACAGCAGCACGCACCGCTGACTCGTCCTGCCAATTGCGTTTTTACTCGTGATCTTATTCCATCACCAGAAACTGTGCTTGTTCGAGCTGGATTTTCAGAACGTGTGATCTCTCGTGTTTACCATTTTTCGGCCGATGAATTGAAGAACATCAAAGCAGCAGCGATGAAAGATCTCCCATCAGCTGTTGATTACATCAGTACATATGATGCGCTTTATGCACACATGGTATTAGTGATTGCTCAGGCAACACAAAAGTCATTTGTAGACAACGATAAAATCAAAATTCTTCAGTCGTTAAATGGACGAACACGTTTTGCTGCTTCGTATTCACCAGAAACACTCTATTATTTTGGTTCGTTTGCGTTTTGGCTGTTTGACACATGGACAGCAGATGAACCACCAACGCTTCCGTCCTTGGCTAAATGGATTCATGAAATGCACGCAAAACAAACGATCCAATCATTGAAATACTACAATGCCTACTTAACTAGCGGTGATGGTAAAATTGGAAAAAATCAAGTCGATGCTGACATCATCAATCATGATTTTCATTGCGCATCATGGCGAAAGGTGAACATGTTAGGAGGGAACTTTGGTGGTGGTGATAATTATCCAATCTATAGTGGACCAACAAAACAAGTATTTCCACAATATTTTGCTATGATGGATTCACACAAACGAGATGAATCAGTAAACATACTGTTAGCATTACGAGAAAGTGATTACACAAGATTACTCGAACAGAAAATGATACATAAATATCGTTAAAAATATAGTAGAATGTTTTATTTAAATAATAAAATGAACTTTATTTAAAAACGAAGGAACATGATTTATTGTTTAATGAATTGTGCGAATTCATCAGCAGTTTCTTCACGCCACCGGGAAAGAGCTGGACGACTTTCGATAATATCACGTAAATTCCAAGTCATACGCTTGTAATCTAGTTCATTTGTAACATCATTATCAGGACACAGGATATAGAATTGCTTTTGTTTGATTTTATCAAACATGTACGATGCAACTTGCTCGGGAGTCCAAGCTGAATCCGGTTTACTTGTCGACGTACCGCGAGTCATACCAGTATAAGTATATCCAGGAATGAGAAGATACACTTCTATATTTGTCTTACGAAGATCATAAGAAAGACTTTCAGCAACAGATTTCACGGCCGCTTTTGATGCATTGTATGCTGGATTTCCAGGTGGATTAGTAATACCTTGTTTTGATCCAGTGATAACAATTGTTGCCTTTTTATTTTCAATCAATGGAAGAATAGCTGCAATGCCATTGACGACACCAAATAAGTTCGTATCCATCATCGTACGCCATCCAGTTGGATCAGTCCACGATGGTTTGCTTCCCATACCTGCATTTAACATAACAAAATCGATCGGTCGGTCTTTGATTGCTTCTGTGATCGTTTTCCATTGATCTGCTTGCGAAACGTCGATTTGAAATGTTTCGGCTTCTAGACCTTGTTCGAATTCAGCTCGATCGATTAATAATAATGTGTGTGTTTTCACTAATTGTTGAGCTACAGCACGTCCAATTCCTGATGCTGCACCGGTAATAATAGCAAGTGGCTTTGTCGACATATTCTCGTCGTAGTAAACTATTAAATTCTAGCTATGGCTATTTCTTTTTCTAAAAGTGCATATAAATAAAAGAAAGCACGTGTTATTATACTTCGATAAAAAGAAAGACAGAAAGAAAACTTCTCTTTTCATTGTAAAAGAACGTAACGAACAGTAACATATACATCGATGACAAAGCAAATTTACGTGACATTTTATTAAAATGGAAAAACAAGCTTAAGCCATGTGAAACATACAGATGACTGAGATAATATCAGCGTTTGCATCCCACCGGACACAAATTTTAATATTTCCTTGAACACGTATTTTTTTCTGCAAAACACCCTTTTTATATTCATCCTTATCGGGAACGATTTGATGATCGCCATTGTCAATTTTAATCACATTGGCATTCGGTATAATCATATGAAGTAGTATTTCATCGTTTTTGTAAACAAGACGTTGTAATGGATGAATTAGAATACAGTTGTGTTCAGAGAAAGTCAAATAGGTTTGGGGAAAAGTAAAACTACTCATCAGATTGGAAACCTGTAGACGCATATTGATAACACCTTGATAGGATGTTTCTTGACTAGTCTTTGCGTAGATATCAACATTATAAAGGCCATCGACAGGTGGAGCAAAGAAACAGTTGAGTATATCAGGATTATTCTCATCTCGTTGACATAATGTGTGCAGATTACGTGGATATTGTTCATGTTCGATTTGCAAAGTGGCAGACAATTGGACATGTTTTGGTGTTCGAACTGATACTTTGAACAGATTATCGTTGATGGAATTAAAACCTTGCTTTGGCGATAGTAAATTCAAATCAAACTGGTAATAGGACGATTTCATAACTGGTAAACTAAGAAATTCATCGATAGTTACTTCAGGTTCGAGTAATTGTGTTCCAAGGCAATAATGCGAATAAATAAATTCCTCGGGTGATGTCAGAAAATAGAAATCTTCGAGTGTTACTTCATTATCTCGGCCACCAGCACCCCACGTTGGATCGACTAAGTAGGTATGATCATCTATTACAACGCTATTCCATGCATGAGGTGACTGCTTCAGTTCGTCAAAGCGTTGCACGAAATTATTTTTAGCAAATCCACTTATTTCAAAACATTGAATATCGAGTAATGTGCAACATTCGTGATAGAGACTAGCGAAGCCACGACAAACGCCTTGTCTTGTTCGAAAAACAGTTTCTGCGGCATTGTTATTACAGTGCAATGCATACTTAATATTTTGACCTATCCAACAGAATAGTAACCATGTATATTCTAAATCATTCGAACCGCATGCTTTGATGTTTGATACAAGATCAGCCATTGAAGTTACTGTTGACCATTGCCGAACACTATTGCGAAAGTCTTTATTCGCAACAACAGCAGCACGCTGTTGACGAAAAGCAGCATCAGTACGGGTTTTCTTCGAATTAGCAATGATTTGTATTTCTGGAACTGACGCTAACGTAATTGTTCGCCGAAGAGCAGGTAACGCAGTCGTCCTAGGAATAGTAGGTGCCATTGGTTTCTCTTGACTTTTAATCGCTTCTTCAACCGTTTCTTTAATCAGTTCTTTCAATAACAATGGCTGTTGTTGTGCAAGCGTATCAAGCAGCGATTGTTTCAAGTCATTAAACATCTTGCTTAATTCGTTAGTATCGTTTGGCTTGGTGTCTACACCTTCTCGAATAGTTTCCATAAGAGTATGTTCTAATCGATTGGATGTATTTTTACTGGCTGATGATGTTGGACCTTGAGGATCACTCTTGTGAAGAGCAGTTGTACCTAATTTTCGTTCGGTTATAGTAATTAGGGTTTCTCGTAGTTGGTCTAACGTGGTCGGTAATGAAGGCTTTGAACTGGATGCATCTCGTTTCGGTGGCAACCGCAACTTTACCAATGAAATAAGATCGTCGTCATCATGTTTAGATGAATCCTTGGGCATCTCCTTTTCCGTCATTATTGAATCGGCAGATGAAGCTGCATGAATAGTGGCTGCTGACACGTCATCTTTGGGTCGAACGGTCTCTTGTGATCGATCCCGACGGTCGCATGCCCGTTTTCTTCTCGTTTCGTGTTTTTGATCATCGAGAGTAGCCGATATAACCTGATGACTATGTCGTCGTGGTGGCTGAGGTGAATCACTTATTGGATCTGCTTTTGGGGTAATCTGTGGAAGCTGTTTTGAAGCCTCACTTTTTAAGCGCTGTTTTACTGCTTCACACACGGCATCGATCTTGTCATAAACACCCGCGACTTTTGTCCAATCCTTAGCCCATTTTTCATGTCGACTTCGATTAAGACAAAAGACGAAGACAGCATCAAGATGAGGTGCATCGTGAATGATAGGTACCGTATTTTCTCCCAGAGCTCCGGCTATCACCAAAATGATTTTGTTTTGATTATTTTCAAATATATAATTCACTAGTAGATCAGCACTACTGAATGTTTCCATGGATTTTGTCATACTTCGTAAAGTATCGAATGATTGAGTAAAATCTTGTCGTATTTTCTCAATATTGTGTGCTAACCAAACTAGTTGACAATTTGTCACCCTTATCCCTAGTTCTTCAATCGTTTCGGCTGTACCAGTTGCATGCGCCATATTGTCGTCAAAAAATTTTCTCGTTAAAATGATGATACTTCTTGTTGATCCTCACAAATCTAAAAATTAAGTCATTCGAAGTTTTTATATGTCTGAAAACACAATGAGATTTTCGGTCAAATACGAACAGAGGAAGTCTTTTTTTGTAAAAGAAGTAACTGTTTCTGTTCTTGTTGCTCGTTAAAAATTACACAATAAAATTTACCGGTCGACGCAAGCAACAAAAACAGAAAGAATGAGAGAGAATTACGTCTAAAAAGAGAAAAAAACAAACCTTGTTGAGATACGCGTCGCTTTCTGCTTTTTTCGGGGAACAACGCAATTTTTTCGTTTATGACATAATTGAAAAGTTCGGCTGGCTTAAAAGTATGTGTATGAAACTTCACTTTAATTCGTCGAGTCACACATCTCAACTCTTGTGAAAGTCTATACCAGTGGTTTTAGACTTTTTATCGACAGATATATCAGTTTGCATCAGAGTGAAACGAAAGGTAGGCCATTTGCAGTACAAAGACCAAACTGTAGAGAAATTTCAAAATCAGCGGTGATATAGATAACTGTGAAAGACACTCATGTTTGAAGCATATTCCTGTATACATCTTAATAAATAAAACAGACTCAATAAGTCCTTTAATTATTTGAATTTTTATGATGAGCAAACATGTAATTAGAAATATTTCATTTCGAATATAAACCTTTAACTATCATCATTGTTTTTAAATTCAGTATCCGTGGCATCGAGATGGTATGAGTCAAAGATGACCTAGACATTTGTCAATCTTCACCACACAAAAGTGAGGAGAAATATCAATGACACGAAAGGTTAGTCAAATATCGTTGCAGAAAGAAACTTCATTTATCCATTCATAAATGAGAAAAACAGGTCAAACTTATTCTCTCCGATATAATGCAATGATTTTCTGTATTAAGTTGATTTATTAAGAGAAAAAAAGTAGAGTTGCATTAATAACAGTGATGATTGTATGATATTTTTGCTCTATTCAGTAAATACAATTGATAGTTTACAACTCATTCAAACCTATGACACCAATTGTATAAAAGAAATTGCTAGCCTTTTGGCGGTCGGTGACCGTATTTCCAGTCATATGCACTCATTGATTGTTGAAAACTTCATAAAATATCCTTATTCCACAGCATTTTAAAAGGTCGAAACAGTGATTGTTTCGATCATGTCAAGATCATACGTAAAATATAATCTTCGTCGCAGAATGAATAAATATATTGTCTAGATAATTGTAAAATAAACTTCGACATAAATTTTACCTCGTGTATTATATTTGCATGCATGACCAAATGTTTATTATATTTAAGAAACGAACATGACAAAAACAATATTTTTCTTCTGACTCATGCTCAAAAGCCTTCCGGTAATATTTAGAACACCTACACTGTGCTTGTGCTGAAAGAGCACGAAATACGTTTGTCCTCTATATACTTTTAGTGTATTTAAGGTAAGCATAACATGAATTACCATTTATAAATACGTATCAAAATTGATACATTCACTGGCTTCTGCAAGCAAAGAAACAAAACGAATATGCTCTCACCTGCAACGGTAACTTTTTCGTCTGAAAATAAGCTAAGACCAATGGACAGTGCTTTGAACCGAATAGCAACTGTTTTCCCAATCACACCCGAAGCCGTAAAACCAGATCCTAAAATGCGCAATACAGGACCAATTATCAAAGAATTCAGCTTGAATACATCCATGCATGGAATTCCAGGTATTGCACGAAGTGAGAGTATACAGAATCGTCTGTTTTGGACAATTTCATTTATCATCTTCACCGGTATTATGTGTTATTTCATCATTGAAGCCATTCTAGCTTATTTTCAATATCCGACACAAACATCGGTAGATTTTGTTGCACAATGGCCACAACCTTTTCCAGCAGTCACTGTTTGTAACTATTCGCCTCTTCACTTCGACCAATTTATACAGCCTTACCTTAATTACACGAATTCGCTCAATTTAACAAATACGACAGATACAACGAAATTTACAAGAAACCAAGGAGCGTACATAATCGATTTCTTACGAGCAAAACTGAATCGAAATGAGTCGTTGAATGATTTATACTTTTCACTCGAATCAATGTTAGTTAAATGTATTTACAACGGTATCAATTGTACTGCTGCTGATTTTGTCCGATTTCAGTTGCCTCTTTATGGTTACTGCTATACTTTCAATGCTCTAGCTCACTACATTAATAATGGCGAATTACATTATAATAATGAAAATGGTAAAAGTGGTGTATTAGAATTAGGCTTGTACACACATAGTCACCAATATGTTCCATATTTAACAGACGGTACTATCGATCTTTTCTAGTAATAATGTAACGATTACATCTTGTTTATGCAGGTGTAGGAATTGTCACCATGGTCCACAATAATAAACAAATGCCACTCATTGATAGAGTTAATACCTTTTTAGTACCAGGACGAAAATACAAATTTGGCTATAGTAAGAAGACCTATACTCTCCTGCCTACACCGTATACAACGTGCAGTGATACGTCATCACCTGGATTACAAGCTTTGTATGACCAATACACAGGCATTCAATATGATTATTCCCAAGAATTATGTTTTAAGGTTGCCATACAAACATATACGTTTGTATTCTCATTGTAATTTTTTCAAAATACACGTTTATCTTCGTACACTAGGTATGAGCAATGTGGTTGTGTCAGCCCGTATGAGTGGTCTGCACGTTACATTGTCTTGCCAGGCACAACAAACGTTATTTATGCTCAACTATGTAACGTATCTGATGCCTGCTACTCAAAAGCGGCTGATGCATTTCGAAGTTCAGATTCCATCATTGGTCAATATGCCGGTGATTGTGGTTTAGAATGTACTTCTAATGAATTTGTTGTTAAAACATCATCGGTTGCATCACCTACCCCATGGTATATGACAGATGTAAAGAATTTCGTTGAATCTACTACGATTCCACTATCGAAGAATTGGTCACAGACATGGTTTGCTGATATTGAACACAACTATGTTGGTCTTGACGTTGTATGTGAGTCCACTCGAGTGGAAGTTTATACTCAACAAGCTTCTATGAGTGCTGTTGATGTTATTTCTAATGTCGGTGGTCAGACAGGTCTATGGATTGGCATAAGTTTTCTTTCGTTACTGGAAATTGCTGAAATGATCTATCGATTGATTCGACGTCGATGTCAACGTGTACGAAGACTATTCAGTTAAATATCATCCTATTCTCTGGAAACTACATCGTATCAAAACTGCAAATGTTATTACATATTTTTTACATATAAATAAATGAACTGTCGTTTTAACTATATATGTCCTTCATTTTGCATTACTCAAATGTTATTTTGTTTGAAAAAAGTAGATTTACTTTCAGTCCTTACAGGTCAACGTTATATTTCGATCGTGAATGTACATGAACACTTCCAATCAATGATGTCATATACTTGTAAAATCGAAAAGCAAACGTTATATGACTTAGATATTTCATTTCCAAGAAGAAAAGAGATAAAAACCAGGCGCTCCCACTTGATCAGACTACACAAAACATCGAAATATTACATCTGAACAAATTTCCTTTCGTTCTTTGTTGGTTAATGATCGTTGCTTATCAATTAGAATCTTTTGAGAATTCATTCAAAGCAGTACAGTGGTTTGCAACTTATTGAAATCATGAGTTAAAATAAGTAGAGTACTTTTGTAAAGAAATTGATTCTGATGGTTATGTTCGTATAGTAAACATCAACACTGATTAGAAATTTATTGGTTACGTCAAATTTAGTCTTGAACTACAAAAGTTTGATATGAAACGGTATAATTCTACACAATTTAGAGCCGTATTCATATCATATAAAAATACCTCTAGGTGAAAAACTCGCTACGGTATCTTATATTGAATTTTATCTTATCTATCTCTGTTGGTTTGAAAGAATATGTTTGTTTTCATAGCACTGTTGTGATGATATTTGTACGTATTTGTTTTGTGTTGATATTCATTACTTTATTTGCGACGGTTCTTGTGCTTGACAATCATCTGACCGGCAAATCGCCATGGCATAATTTCGAATCCAGTACGAAGCAGCGAATAGATGGAATACCGTTCTGTGAATATGATCGATCGACTAGTCTTCTCCGAGAACGAAGCAATTCGTTATCTGACTTTGCTTTTCTCGCAGTAGGTTTTTACATGCTAGTACAAGCCATCGAAGGTCAGCAGAAAACTCGTGCAAAGAATACGATCTTATCATTGATTAATGGATTGGCAAATTGTGCACATGCCATCGGTTCATGGCTCAATCATGCATGTCGTTGTCAACTTGGACATCGACTTGATCTAACTGGCATGTGGCTCATTATTGCTTTCATTAGTTTTTACAGTTTAATTCGTCATGCGAACATCAAAACATTTCTTTTCACGTTGATTTTCATGGTAAATGGCTTCATCCTGTGGATTATGAGCGATATCTACTATCCACAATCATACGACAACGAGGAAAAAATATTAACCACAATACTAATTGTTATATTTGCCTTATCGGAATGCTTTCATTTACGATCAAAATCAATAACAGCAAAGCAACTGAAATGGTTTGGCTTAGGTGCGCTATCACTCATCATCGGAGTCGTCTCAGGTCAATTGGATGCATCGAAGATTGTCTGCTGGCCGCATTCATGGTTTCAATTACATGCCGTTTGGCATATGTGTGCAGCTTGTTCAGTCCTTGCCATCTACGAATATTTTCGTGCTGATACGTCTTTCATTTCCAAGAAGATCGAGCATTTGACATAAAGTTTCATTAATTCTTCAAAGCAAAAGTCACTCTATGCTTTATTTTCGTTTTCAGACTAATTACCATCTGATTTATGTTCTATGTGTCAACATCTTTTGAGTTTTTGACACGTCATGGAACTATTACATCACGCAAATCACTCCTTCATTATCTAATTTCTACAAACGACCTCTCCAATCACCAGTTAGATGTCATAGAGTTCATTTCATTTTGATAACACGAAGAAACTATCAATACTCGAAGTCAAACACAGAACAGATAAAAAAATCTCGAAGAAAACAAACTACCACAGTATTCAAGCGTAAGACAAAGGATAAGAAATACGCATGAGTAACATACATAAGGGATTAAGAAGTATAATGGGATGTGTACAGAAGGTTGTCTTGATATAAATATTTGTGCGAAATCAAATTCTTTCCACTTTTAGAGAAATAAATTTGTAAATGATTGCAGTGATTAAGTCGAGCTTTTGTATCGTCAACGATCTCGCAGATTTCTGTTAGAAACTCACAAAAAAAGAAAATGTCAAAGAGTGTTTTTATGTCTTGCGTATTGAAAAAAAACGCAAAGAATTACTCCACGTTTTTTATCCTTTCTTTACGAGAGAAAATGAAAAAGAAAAGATTTCTTTTTCTTTCTTCCTCTTTCATCGAATGAGAGTCAATGATAATGGTAGTAGTGATACTGACGCAGTGCGTTGCAGTACAACATAAAGAGAATAAGAGAGAAGGAGAAAATAGCTGACACCATTTATGTACTACAGTGAATGTATCACTTCTCATTCTCTCCGTGAGAATCATCAACCTGTACTTCAGATAATTATCAATGAATACTGAAGTTCATCCAGCAGAAAATATCCATGGGATTGTGCGATCAATGGAAGATGTAGTCGGGTTAACTTTAACCGCAAGTAAGTGATGTCATTGAGTGTAATTGAAGATACATGTTCGATTCAATTCGTTTGAAGATCACATTACACAAAGGCATGTGGAATATTTACCGTATCCCGAACAGACTACAGAAGAACGTCGTATGAGTGATGTGTGCTCGTTGGAACAAATCTACTCACAATGTAACCAAACATTTGCACGTGATCAAACAGTTGAAGTTATTAAACTAGACGCAGAAAGAATATACAATGCTGTTACTGAATTCCTCTATCCGTATTTGTAAGTTTATTTTACGAAAGTAACTGGCAAGTCTTTACCGACTTTTTTTTCGAATCAATGTGTAGGTATAGTATAACTCTTCGTTATGGATCCACATTTGAATGGACGATCAAAAGACGCTATAGACAATTTGCTGAACTTCATAATGCTCTTCGAGATTCTATTAAACTGGAATTTAAAAAATCTCGACTTGATTTAAACAGGTACAATTCGAAGTTATATGCAAAATAGTTTATAGTGGATATTTCAGTTCGCGAACATCTATCAATCGCAAAGATTATCCCTGTTTCCCTACCCAGAACGATCGAATTGGATTTATCAACGAAAGAAATATCAACGAGAGATGTGTACGTTTATTCTCATTGTCTTCTACGAAACATGTTCGTTGATTTTCTAGAGTATGCTACAAAACTATCTCAACAAAGTTCTTGAAAATCCATTCTTTCGTGAACATATTGCTATGGTAAGTTTTGTTCGTCTCTGAAACTTTTGATTAACTACTTCTGTTTTCATAGAGAAAATTCCTTCGAGTTAGTCCACTGACATTTGTTGAAGGCTTAGGAAAAAGTTTTGGAGAAGGAAATCTATCGAAACGATCCAACGATGATCATCGTGGTCGATCAATTCTAATTCGCATTCCGCTTCTATGTGACCCATGTAAAGTTTTCCACGAAGACAAATGGTTTGTTATCAAAGATTCGTATGTTGTATATATGACACTGAACTCCGGTCTTATCGGTTTTCCAATGCTTGCTGATCAAGATTTTTCGCTTGATCGAACTTTTCGAAAAACACGAACGAAACAAGGAATTCGCATAAAAAACTCCCAACGTCAAATGATTGTCAAATGTCAAAGCGAAGACGAGCGAAATCTTTGGTTTGATGGCCTAATGAAAATGAAAGAGAATTCGATCTTTACACAAAATCACCTATTTGATTCATTTGCACCACAACGACAACAACAGTATGCTCAATGGTTTATTAATGGTCAATCGTATATGGAAGCGTTAGCCAAAGCGATCTTATTAGCACGCGAAGAAATTTTTATCAGCGATTGGTGGCTTTCACCTGAAATCATGTTAGTTCGTCCAGCTCAAGATGATTCCATGCGATTGGATCATCTTCTTGGCAAGCGAGCCGTAAGCATTCCCTTAATATATTTTTTTGTAAAGAAGATAAATATAGGAAGAAGGTATTCGTGTCTACGTGTTGATCTTCAAAGATATCGTGAAAGTTGTTGGTTTGAATAGTTTACATACGAAGAGAAAATTATTATCCAGAAGTCCAACGAAGAAGAATATCAAGGTAATTTATCTAGCAAAAATATTCGGACTTGTTTGACGTCCTAGATCAAAGGTTATTCGGCATCCTGATCATCGAATATTACCTGGCACTGAATCGTCATTTCTCTTTTCTCACCATGAGAAAACTGTGATCATCGATCAACGATTAGCTTTTATTGGTGGTATTGATCTTTGTTGGGGACGATGGGATACAGATGACTATCGGTTAGTTTAATATCAAGATGAAAGTTTTCTTTATTTTTTCCTGAGGATAGATTGGTTGATTTGAGTGATGAGAATATCACGGAATTGAAACTTCCAGAAGAAATAGCTAAAGAACCTGAAGAAGAATCACATAAGGAAGAAGCTGCTATTGAAACAGCTGATGAGATGGCGACAAACTCGAATGAGCACCATCTAGTAAGATTTTGAAGAACAAAGAAAATCAAGCATTTACTCTTCAAATTCGTATTTTAAAAGTTATCGGAAATATTCAGCGACACAGATGATACAGAAGATAGAAAAAAACGTCGACATGAACATAGATGGCAACGATTCATTAAAGTAAGTTCTGCTTAGCGTTCATGTCAGATTTGATTGTTGAATTTGAATCCTAGAGAGAAAAAGCGGAAAATACTGATGACGAGGAGAATTCGTCTGATGAAGAAGTCGATGGAGTATCCGATGAACAGCCAAAACCAATTGTTGGCGTTACGCCAGTTGCGGATAGTAAATGTCGGTTCTTTTTGGGCAAGGATTATTCAAACTATTATCAAAAAGATTTTGAGTTCGTCGAAAAATACGATGAAGGTTTCTTCTAATCTTAATTTCAATTTTTTTCATTCTTTTTTCGTCTACCAATAGATTATATCGATCGAAAACTTGCGCCACGCATGCCATGGCATGACGAAGTACTGTCTGTTTCAGGTGAAGCAGCAAGAGATTGTGCCAGACACTTCATTCAACGATGGAATATTCATAAAGTTGTTCTTATTACTCATCGATATGTTTCATATAAAATGAATCGTTTTCGTTACAGGCAGATAAATTTCGTTTCAATGATAAATATCCTTATCTTCTTCCAAAAACCGATGATGATAGTCAACTCGCTGATCCATCTATACTTCAAGCAATTCTGCCAGATGATCGTCTTCCCGTTCGCATCGACGCTCAATGTGTTCGTTCAGCTTCGTTTTGGTCATGTGGAATTGAGAAAGTCGAACGTTCAATTCATACTGCTTATATTCACATGATTGAAAATGCTGAACATTTTATCTACATCGAAGTAAGTCGATTAAAATTTAACGATTTTGCCAAAAGCAACATTTAGAACCAATTTTTTGTCACCATTGCTGAAGATGATACGATAAAGAATGACATCGGTGAAGCACTTTATCAACGTATCATTCGTGCACATATTAATCACGAAAAATTTCGAATTTTTATTCTTTTACCATTGTTACCTGGCTTTGCTAATAGTAATGCTGTTCAAGCTGAGCTTTACTATATTATGAGATCGATCAATAAAGATGATCAATCACTCTATCAAAGATTAAAACGATATGGTTAGTGCACTTGCATACGTTGACATATAATTGAAAGAAAAACTTCTGCGATAGGTATTGTGGAACCTGAACAATATGTGACGTTTAATGGAATGCGAAATTGGGATATATTGATGGGTAGTTTAGTAAGTGAATTGTGTCGAATTTGGGAATTTCATTTGTTTTTCTTGAAGGTAACAGAGATTATTTACGTTCATTCGAAGTTGATGATTGTTGATGATCGAATGTGTATTTGCGGATCGGCGAATATTAACGATCGCTCGTTTCAAGGAACTCGAGATTCAGAAATATGCTTAGTTGTCAATGACATTGAAATGGTTGATTCACATTTGAATGGACGATCGGAGAAAGTCGGAGTGTTCTGCTCTACTTGGCGAAAGAAATTATTCAGGTTTCTACCTTCTTTCTATTTTAATCTTGCATCGTACGTTTTTTTGTATATTTGATTTCTAAGACAGGTGTTAGGTCTAAAAGATGACGACAAGATCAACGTCGACGATCCATGTTCAGATGAATTGTACAACTATTTTTGTCAAATAGCAAAGAAGAACACTGAAATCTATGAAGAAGTTTTCAATACTGTACCAACAAATAAAATACGGCGATTCGCCGATATTGAAGAATATAACAAGCAACCCAAATTGAAAGAAACAGATCCTCATACAGTAGGATTACATAAAACTAATTTGTTTCACTAGAAAAACGAATTTTTTTCTAGGCGCATGATAAATGCAAACAGATTCAAGGTTTTCTCGTCGAATTTCCAATAGATTTTCTCGCTGACGATAATATTAAACCTAAGTGGAATACACAAGAAGGTTTGTTTCGTTCTAATTTATTATCCTTTGATATGTTTTCTATTTTCTGCATAGGCATTGCCCCAATGTCCTTATGGACATGAACATTCGCATCGATCTAGCTCTGCTTTATGAAAATATTATGCATATATGTGATATGAGGAGGTGGTGTTATTGAAAGATTTCGATTGGAACAAAACTTTCATTACTAATCCGGCTAAGCATATCCGGTGATTGTTGTTGTTTTTACAAATATTTTTGTTAATAAAACATAGTTAATTTTGAGACTAACTCAGAAGGAAAGATGGCATACGTAGTGACAGTGTTTACCGCAAGGGAGTCACATAGAGGCGGAGAATTGTAGCATAGGATTTACAAGGCAGACAGACACGGTACCTGGACACTATGATGAAATAAACAAAGGCAAAAAAGATGTGTTTTACAGATTAAAAAACCCGTTTTGACAGCTGATATTATAAAAAGAAATGCAGTGTAATTTTCCAACTTGAAAAGATATGCATGTTGTGAAGAAGTGACACAATATAGTGTTGAAAACTTCAAAGGATGATTCTATAGAACATGTCATCTGACGACTTTATATTATGCGTAATATAAATACACTCTAGAAAGCATGTTTTTCTCTATAAAAGTACGACGTCTTTGTGGTATTTAATCGGTTTTATACATTCATAGCTTAGAAAGTGTCATACTTTCAATATAACGAATGTGAAATGAAAGTGATTAGCCATACTATTGCCATCGGGGACAACGATGTAGCTCGTTTGATGTATTATTTGGACTGCGTCTGTCGAACAATTAATTACGATGATATCCGGATTAGCTGACTCCGTAAGTTCAACAATTGGGAATCGCTTTCGGTTCACGACATTCGTTTCTTGATTGTTCTTTGTTATACTCTCAGTCTTGACGAGTTTGATAACAAAGTTTTTTCTTCAACTTCAATGGTATGTGTGGTGATTCACCGAACAAATACTATGAAGTTTGATGGCTGTTCAGTCGATTATTATTGCCAGTCAGATGTGTGACGTCAACAAAATCATGTCCTACAAAACGAGTTGGATGCACGGATACTACTTTAGTCCGCTGCAAAATATCATCACTTGGTTTAATAATCAAGACCGACAACAAACGTCTGGTTTAGGCTCGCCTGCATGCATAATATCATAATCCGGAAGTTATTTTACTCACAAACTCTATAAATGGTATTTGACATTGGTACCATTTCATACTTTACCTAAAGTATGAATTTATAATAACAATAAATGAAAATCGAGCACAGATACACATTTGGAACGTACTTTGTTTCAAGTTATTTAAGGAGAATCAGTGAAAACGAAACTAATCTTTCTTTTGTCACGATCTTTTGTAAAAAAAAACAATAGATTGAACATAAGTCAAGAGCTCATTTTATCATCAAATAACACAAAGACCAAGTAAAAGAAGTAGGAGAATTGAACGAAAAAGAGATGAAGTGTTATTATTCAATGACATTATCGCAACACTGCGTGTTGTTGTTAAAGGAGCATTTACTGATTGATTGTTGCATAGATCCGTATAACAACAGGTAAGATTTTTTATAATTGAACTTTGAATCAATTGCTGACATGTACCAACTCCAGTCAATGCGTAGGTCCAAACAGTACTTTCATGGTGCAATTGTTTAGTAGTACACAGAGTATTATTGTTGATACATTGAAATACAAAGCTAATACATAAACAAGTCTGATTCATACATGCATTTGGTATATAAAGTGAATCTTGTAAGCCAACGGTCGGCGAACTACTATCAGTACTACGAACAAATCCATAACATCGAAGAGATGATACAAGTTGAATAGTAGCAGAAAAGATCGTTAGATAACCAAGAGAAACCATCATTTGTGTTTGAAAGTTGTTGACAAGACAGCGTCTATATTCCTACAATTAATCGAATTCATATGAATGTGTGTCGTTGAGAAGTATGATTTACTGACACACCTTCTATTCCAAGGACGCAAGTCGACGATGATGAATGTGACGAAGATATATGTTCTTTTGATTGAAACGAGAAATTCAGTAAGTTGTGAGCGTAAGAACAAGAAAAAGAAATATTTCACTTATGACCTTCTGACGTCCTCAAGATCTGAAAAGAATTTATGTTTGAGGTCGTTATTTGAGAAATGTTCATCGTGTATACTGACTGAAATATAATAAACTGCTAGATTTTATTAAATGATTTCTGATACGTTTATCACCGGCTCTCGTTCGATTATTTGAATGCAAACATTACCATGAGTGAGATTAGAATTCCAATTATCGACTAATTGTATTCAATTTTCATTCTGAACGAATACAGATTTGTTCTATCCTCATTTGTCCTTCCCTCTATCGTTTGTATAAATAACCAAGAGTTGCAGATATCAATCACGGCAATTACAGTCCAAAATAGTAAAGTTAGTATCTGCAAAATTATTCAATAAATCATGGTCTACAGATACGGCAATGTAATGTCACTCGAATGACTATCAATAGGATCATAACCTACTTTTGAATTCAATAATGTGTTTTCGTGTTATCATGGTATTCATTGATTTTGTTGTTTATTAGCGCTTGAGATGAATCACATACTCTTTCTCCATATTTATTTTTCAGTCATTTTGTAACGACTAATACACTCGAATCGGTATATTAGCAATCAACAGATGCTTGCCTGAAAATTTCTATTGAGATAATGTCGATCACGGATTTGAATATTTATATCATTATGACTGTATATCACGACATTAGAATTGTCATTCGTTTATATGAGCGATTTTTTCAGTTATCGATAAAACGAACCGAACTGCAAACCATGTGATGAATAAGAGCGTACGCATTCACCATTCAAAATTGAAATAGAGACAACTTGCCAGCTATGGAAGAATGTCGTTCTGTAAAAACAAATCTATTCGAAATAGACTGTTTCTTTTCACTATATCAAACTATTGATTTTGTATATTTTTTGTTTGCATAAATAAATGTAGATTCGATTCTGTTTAACTCTCAGGCACCGTGCTCCTTCTTTCTGCAAATAAATAAATCTGTATTATTCAAAAGGAGTACATTTGATCCTCGAATTGATTATCAAGCACATATTATTTCTTCTAGAAATCAAAATCGTTGGATATAACGAATCTCAAAAATACCAATACGAATATGAATAATTCTCCTGATGGAAATTCATACAGAGCTGAAACTTCTCGCCAACGTGCAAGATCAATCATTCGAGAGTTTAGTTTTAATACGTCGACTCACGGTATTCCTGGTATTGCACGTAGTCAGAGTGTAACAAATCGAATATTTTGGACGATAAGTACAATTATTTTTGCTGGCGTTATGACCTATTTTATCACTGAATCGATTCTAAATTTCTTTCAATACCCTACTCAAATATCAATAGGAGTTGTGGATGATCCCACTCAGAGCTTCCCGGCTGTTTCAATTTGTAATTATTCGCCATTTCGCTATGATCTATTTATGGACGATTTTTTAAATTATACTAATACTTCGAACATAACCTATTCAGCAAATTCAACATTAGTGGAACGAAAAGTGATGCAAATTCAAGATTTTGTTCGTTATAAATTAAACCGAAATGAATTAGTCACTCAGTATTCTTTCACATTGGACAATCTGTTGATAAAGTGTACATTCAATAATCTCGAGTGCAGTAAAGAAGATTTCATCTCATTCTCTAATGCGCTTTATGGCAATTGTTATACATTTAACGCTAAATCCCCTTATATTAGGAATGGCTCCCTATATCGCTTGGCTGAGAATGGAGTTTGGGGAATTTTAAAACTGGATTTATATGTACACAGTAATCAATATGTTCCATATTGGTCCTCTGGTCTGTAAGATGATCTGCATGCTAGTATACTTATCCTTTGCTTTTCATTTAACGAATCATAGGAATCGGGATGATAGTTCAAATCCACGATAATGATCAGATACCTACAATGCAATGGAAGGGACAATATCTCATACCAGGACGACTCCACCGAATGGTTTATACTAAAACAATAGAGACTCACTTGCCAGCACCTTATTCCGATTGCAGTACTGAAGTTCCATATGCTCTACAAGTTGCATTCAATCATTTCAGTAACGGTAGTTATGCTTACGAACAGTTTATATGTGCTACCGTTTGTATACAAGCGTATGTGTAAGTTTGTTTACACTTTGACTTTTTATGTCATGTTTAATGATCGATATCCTTTTCAGTTACAAAATGTGTGGTTGTATTGATCCGACTGAATGGACCGCTCGTTACATTGCGGTACCAGGTACCGATAAAGTAATAATTGCGCCCGTGTGTAGTGAAAATGATACCTGCTATAGAAAAGAACTTGACTTGATAAATAATAGTTATGATCTATGGATAGAAAACTGTCCAATATGTCCATCGGAATGCAATACTGTGGAATTCACAGCAAAACTATCATCTCTTCTGGCTCCATCACTATGGTTGCTAGATGATCTTAAAACGAAAGTTGAGGCACTCGGTGTACACTTACCCACTAATTGGTCGACTACATGGCAGTCTGATCTTTCTCAAAACTATGTTGGCTTAGAAGTGGTCAGTGAAACTACTCGAGCTCAAACGCTCATAGAATCAGCATCCATCTCTCCTGTAGATCTCCTATCTAACGTGGGTGGTCAAACCGGCTTATGGATTGGTATCAGTTTTCTTTCACTGATGGAAATTGCCGAAATGATCTATCGTCTTATTCGATCCAAAGTTTACCAACTTTTGAATAGAAATCAGCAGCCCTCATCAGCATAATATCAAATTAAAACAAACGTGCATATGAAGTACAACTAATGACAGTTTTTATTAACACGATCAAAATCTTTTTGTAATTTACGTAAACTCGGGTGCTGTGTCAGTGATGCACCTTGAGAAATATCCAAAGCATTTTGGTAGTAAGATCGAGCGATCTCATATTCTTGCAAACGTTCATGTACTGCACCGATACTCTTATAAGTAGTAGCCAAGCTGATGTGTTTGTCGGGAAGACTTTTCTGCTTGATATCAATAGCTTTGTTGAAATATGAAAGTGCTTCGGAATTTTCTTCCAGACGAAAATAAGCCGAGCCCAGATTGTGATACGACTGTGCGATGTCAGGATGAGTTGAAGGAAGATCTTTTAGTCGAATCTCCAAGGCTTTTTCAAAGTGCAGTATAGCTTGAGAATATACGCTCATATTGTATAATACCGAACCAATATTGTCATAAGATATTGCTAAATCAGGATGGTCTTCAGATAAATGACTTCGTTTGATTTTTAGCGCATTGTTATGAGATGAGAATGCTTCATTATATCGACCTAGTGCGTTATACACTTCGCCAATATTACTATGAGTAGCAGCTAAAGATGGATTCGTAGATGAGAAAATCTTCTTCTTAATTTCAATAGAGGTATTATAAGCTTTAATCGATTCTTTGTACTTTCCTTGTCCGTATCTAATCATTCCCAATAGATGATAAACGCTTGCGAGATCCGCTTGTCTTGTAGATTGAGCGAACATTGCGTCACAAACTAGCTCGGCTTTGGAATATTCACCAAGCGTATTTAACAGATTACCTAATCGATACCAGCCGCTCTCGGTCGTGAAGGTCTCTCGTCGAATACGGTCTGTTAGACGACATAGTTGTTCATCTTTATCATTGGTAAATGTTAAATGGATTTTCCAAAATGAATCATCAGATGCATTGACAGCTTCGATTTCTCCAATTCGAAAAACAGAATGCATCCCAAAGAGAACTTCTTCCTCTTTGGGATAATAACTAAATTCGCGAACATTGCCATAGAATACTGAACACGGCGACGTGCCGATTCGAATAACAAATAATATAGAAACCAAGCCAGGCTCCTTTACCGTCGGTCCTGCAAATCTCATGGCCACCTTCTCTTCTGTACTTGTAGATAGAAAATTATTAAATGACAACAGTCCACCTGTTGATTTCTTTATTTGTTCAAATCTTTCTTCCGATAATTTTTGACCACGATAAAATATCTTTCCATCATGGCGACTAAAGTGTTGTGCAGAGTACAAAATGTCAAGATAATCTGTAAGATCTTGTATAAAAAAGCCCATGCGGATAATCACGTCTAGGTCCATGTCTCGTAATGCTTTGTTAATATAAGTATATAGAAATGATGGAGAAGTATACCACCAAATTGGGTCATGCTTGTGATAGGTTTCTTCGATTTTCTTGGCATCTTCAAGCAGTTTGATGTCGTCATCGAAGAGATTCTTTCGGCAATAAGTGAGAAAATTGTGAACACATCTAGGCCCAAAATCGATATCGAGGAGAATTTCTTTGAGAATTTGTGAATACATGAAGGATCGATCGAGCTGATCGAGATTTTTCTCAATTTTACCATCCGTCGTATTGATGATGCTGATAGGCGTTGAATCTTGATCGGAATGTTCAATCATTTTTTGAATTGTTCTACAAAGTGAAGCAATATCTGTAACAACGCCCCCGATTTTACTCCATTTCGATGTCCACTGTCGATGACGCTGTTGATCTTGACAAAACACACAGAAGAATTTGATCTGATTAAGATCGTGAATCGACGGCAGGATCATTTCGCCAAGTGAACCAGATACGACCATTAATATATAATCTTCCTTCAGACCATTAATAAATTCGATACATTCGTTAACATCTGTAAATGTTCGAACATCTTCAACGATTTCTTGTAGTTGTGCAACAGTATTCGCACAATGAGGATCATTAGCAACATCAATAAACTTGTCAAGCCATACGAGACGAAAATCTCTAACTGAATTAGTTGTTACTTTGTTCTTCCTACCATCACTGAGATAAGCGATTGTTCGTCTCAACCAACTCATTTATTAAAAAAACTGTAATGATTGAATATTACGACAGAAAAATGATTGCATATGTTTTATACTTCCGTTCTTTTCTCCTAGTCACACTTCATTTCACAGCACACTTGTTTTTCCGACTTTTTCAATATTTCAATTCGCATTCGTTTGTCTGTCACTTCAAAATTGTGAGATAAAACATCATCGAACGAATAGATATGCATTTTTTCATGTCTGCCAGTACACTAATCATATTGACTCGGCAAGTTTTTTTCTTCTTCTTATCTTTATCATGACAAAGTAAATTATGAAAGAATCAAACTTACAGGGCACTAAACCGTTTTACACTTTGTCCTTCTGTGACAAAAATTCAAGTACACGTGTAAATATCTCGAAGAAATATGTACATTCAGTTAATAGATGCCAGAAATTACTCGAATACTGACTTTATGCGTATTATGAAATGGCGTTGATATGTAACTCGACAGATATCTGTACCGAGACAAGGGGTGCGTTCGTGCCTCCCCCGAGATGAAGAAAGCAAACCCATCTGTTGTTTTGCTTTTCTTCTGGCAACCAAAAGAAAGTGTGTGTTACTGCGTTGTTTTTGTGAAAAACATCAAAACTCGTCCTTGAATGTTTTCAGTAGTCAGTCGATTGGTGTGTTCGTGTATGATCAGGTGCTTTGAAATCGACCTTGAAATGATACGCGAAAAAAGACTCACAGTGCTATAATCTGATGATTGAGAAGAGAGAAAAAAAAGTTTGTTTATCGATAAGAAACAAGATCATGTGTTTCTCCTTGGACAATGACATCCAACGCATTTCTTCGTTCTGGTGCGAGGAGAGAAAAAATAGGCAAAACAGCAACACGCGCGTGATGTTTCTCTCACGTTGTGTGTACCAGAATCGCGAAGAAAAAAAAAGTCAGAACAGGAAAAGTCGACCTCGGCCTATCACGCTGACGATGCATGGATATAGAATGCTTTAGATTGTCCTGGCTGTTGTTATAAAAGACTTGCCTTTTTTCATTTTTTTTCTTCCAAAAAAAGAAAACTAAATGGATTATTCACAATTAGACGAAAGTTTAAAGTTATTAAATGGTTTACATAATAATCCATCGAAGAGGAATGAAATTATCTCGTCAATTAAGAAGAATAAGCGAATCTCCATATTTGCTTATGGATCATTATTATGGAAACCAATTGAACATATTGACGAAATGATATCAAACTGTGTACTTCCAGACTACCAGAAAGGTTTCTATTGTGAAGATTTCGTCTATCGTGGTACATTGGATTTCAAAGGATTAACAATGGGTTTGATAAAGCAGTCAAGTAGTTTTGTTCATGGTGCATTATTTGTTGCATTCAATGAAGAAATTATTCCATTTATCAAATCATTTGTTAAACGTGAGACTCCCGTACATTATAACCAGACAATTATGAATATTTATACATACGATTTCGTTAAAATAACTCTTCCCGATCGCAATACAACGGAATATGCATTGACATGTGTTGTAAATAGTCAAAGTTTATTTTATTTAAAAGAACACTTGACTTTAGAAGAGCAATCGTTAAGAATTGGACAAGCCTATGGAATAAATGGAACGAATTTTCAATACTTAGATAAATTAGTTGATGTTTATCGACAACTAAAGATTCAAGATACATTCACAGATATTTTACAAGATCTCCATATGAAAGTTCTCTTATATCGACAGTCGTTAACATTGAATGTGCAAAAATGGTATCAAATTTATGATCAATTGCAAACGTTAGAGCAGCGAAAAGAAGCAACGAAAGCGATAACCATAATTCAGCCATTTCTTTATCATTCGGATTATTTAGAAGATGTAAATAAACAAACAAACCAGGAAGTTACTGTTGTAGAATAGAATCGATCGTTCTCAGTATTTTATGTACATATTTCGTGTTTTTTCCTCTTTATTCTCTGATAAATAAAAAATCTTGATGATTTTGATAGATTAGTTTATACTTAATTGAACGCACTGACATTCTCGATTTTTTTATTTCGTGAAAATTAAAATCGAATGATCTTGATCATATGAGAAAAGGTGTTTTAGTCTTTTTTGTTGACAAAGATGTGTGTTTAACCGAATTTTCGACATTGGCAATCGCTTGGTTCAGGACAACTTCCACCGTTAAACATACAAGCATTCCACCAACCACATCGTAAAGTACAATCCAAGCTTATTTTATTGAAGTCAGCCGCTTCCACATCTGATGCAGCTGGAAGACTTACAGCAAAACAGACTAATAAACCAAGAACAAGCAGACATAGAAGAGAATTTGATTTCATGATTGAACTACATGTCAAAGTTGAATAAACAGTTTTAAACTAATTGTAGGATATGAATACTTACAATACTTTTGTAGGAATGACGACGAATGAAGCAGTTGAAATTATTTTCAGATCCAAATGAAATTTACCTTTTATACACCATTAAACAAAAGCCTAACTCAATGCAAATTTATGTGCATTTTTTTTTCTTTATTGATTGTTTTCAACTACAATTATGTACCTGTTACGATTCACTTCCTGTGAATTGTCAGAGACACGCTCCTTTACGAAGTTTGCCTCATTAGTAGCGAAACTCGTTTGAGTTTTCGGTACTAATTATCGTGATGCATTATAGAATTGTACAGTTCACGCTTTGAGAGATTCTTATTTTGTCACGAAGAAACAATTTGATCATGGGAACTTAAAGTGCAAAGAAAAATATCAAGATCAACTTCCCCACCAAGCTATTGATTGTCAATAAAAATAAAATAGACAAAAAAATATATGAATAAATTGACATTTGCATATTCCTTGTTAGCTATAACACTTGGACGATCATCATCCGTATATAATTTTTAATAAAAGCTAAAAAGTCATTTGTTAATAATTCTATTTTCAAATATATGCATCTGTTTACAAACTGAATCGTTTGCTTATGCAAAGAACTAAAGTTAATGTGCTGTTCATTGCGATATAATACGTAAATCGACTTTTAACCTTAAATTTATCCATTAAATGTCTGTGAATGTCGTATGACCTAAATCATTGAAAGTATCATGTTCTTCATTTGATACTGCTACTCCTGGATTATATTCTTCGATGGTGAAGTGTACATATGAGTCTTGCATATTTCATTTCAAATCTACATGGACAAAATTTATATTTGAGAGTCAACAAACAATGTATAAACATTCTCTGATACTTAGTTCATAATGCTTCTTCTTGTTTGGTATTTCAATGATAAACATATGGGTGGGGAAACGTATACGATTATGAATTGATCAAATTTTCATGCAATAGTTTCTTCTCCTACATAATCATTGTTACGACGTGCTGCAACGTCTGTTAGAACTTCTCTAGTCTTTGATCAACTAATTATTACATAGATTACTTATGCTCTCTATTGCAGCGTTTCAAACTTTGAAGCATCATTGTATATCAAATAAATGACTTTCATGTATTGTTTTCGAAAAAAAGTCATTGATTAAATATAAGATTTTGTTGATATGTTGTCATTTCTTTTGACTAAGCGCTCTACATCCTTGAGGTCGATGGACGGGTGGAGCCGTTTTAGAAACAGGCTTTTCTTTGGATTTTTGTAAATTCACTCTTTGTCTAGATAATGAACTAGGTCGGCGTCCATCGAGAACGCTATTCCTACGAGTCTGTATTCTCGGTGGACTCGTTCTTGTTGTTGAAAATGATTTTGCACCTTGAGGGACCTGAGACGGAGACTTTCTTGTAGATAGCATGGATTCTTTCTTCGCATCAAAGGACGTTTTGCGAGATAGTCTTCCAGCTGACGGATTAGGATTGAACATTTCCTTTGTTTTAGCAATATTTGTTGGTTTCTTTGGAGGCAATGAATGAATATCAACATCGTTCTCATGCCGTGAAAATGGAAGAAGTTGATTGACCATCGATCTTCTCGGAGTCCATTGATTGCCTTCGTAAATAATCCAATCGCTTAGACAAAGGATAAATTTTCTAGCATAAACTTGTTGTACCCACTCACGAGGTAGACTATGATAACCATAGAATGCACCTGCCAATTGCCCATAAATAGCAGCTGTTGTATCAGTGTCGTCACCAAGGTTAACTGCAGCTAACGCACCAATTTTGAACGAATTGCTATCATAATAGAAAGCCCACAAAGCAGCTTCAAGTGCACTGACAATGTACCCTTTGCCTCGAATGCCCTCATCATATCCACCTTCTCGTTTGTATGAACCTCGAGCAATTTCCATAATTTCTGGACAAAGTTGAACACCATTAAACCATTGTTCGTGGTTATAATAGAAATTATTATCGGTCAATGCGTTCTTAGTTTCGCCTCGAACAGCTGCAACGATAAGAGCACCGTAATAGCGACAAGCATCGTAAGCTTTCCGATCACCATGAGTAATTAGACCACTCAAACCAGACAACTCGACAGCACATTCGGGATATGCATAGAAAAATAAGGGTACGGGAGCCAACCGCATCAAAGCACCATTACCAGCTACGCCCTCCTGACTGCATCTGGCGTCGAATTCCGAGAGTAGATAAGGATCCGAAAGATAGTCTATTCGATTAAGAGGTATGTTGTGAGACTTTGCAAATTCTTTCTGACGTCGTTCAAACTCCAATATAGCTTGTTTGGTGGCCGTGCCAATATCAAAGCAAGATCCGGTTGATGACATATAACCATGCTGAAACCACCATTTGTAGCGTACCAATTGATCGTACATCACAAAATCATGACGAGCCACAAGTGAAATAGCTAAACACAAAGCCATGGACGTGTCATCCGTGAACTAAAATACACGTTGATGATGAAGAGTAAAGTAAAAACCCAGATTATTTTTTCAACCCTTCTATCAGTAAATTACCTGTCCCTTTTCCAGTCCCCAAGTTCCGCCGCGTTCAAGGTCTGTTACAGGATGCTCCAAGAGGAAGTCCCTCGGTCGAAATTCGACATGAGCACCGAGAGCATCACCCACAGCCATTCCAATGAGCGATCCAGAAATGCGATCAATAGTATCTGCTTGTGTAGCGGACGGAGGACGCTGTAAGTAAATTTCAAGTTCATCTGGCTTTACTATGGATCGATTTCCGTTCTCATGATACTGATAGTCAAAGCATCGTGGTTCTAAAAAGGGAACATTTGATCGAGGCGGCCGCATACTTATTTCGTATCGTTTAGTTACTCACCTGTTCGAAACTGACATGCTTGATCACCGTTTGAAGATGCACACAAAGCTGAAACAATCGAAAGGTGATAAGTACGAGAATTGCTTTTATACACCCTTGTAGAAGGAACGAAATCTTACCATTCGCTTGGTTTGAAGTTGTGACATTAACGTTTTTCGAAGATGTCGTCTTAGATATTGATGATGATGCAGTGTCAATAGGCGCATTCTCATCATCTAGATTCGTTTCTTCGCTCAAGTGAATCACGATTATTCCTTTTACAAGCTTTCTAATTTGAGTCACACGTAAACGCGTACCAGGCATCAGTAAGATCTCCGTATTATTCTTCGATGTCGAATGCTTGGATATGTCTTTTCCATTGAAGCACTCAATTCGGAATACAGTTCGAGTACCATTTGAGCCAATAATTCTATCTATACTCTGTTTGGGCGTAACGCAAGAATTAAAACCCCACCACCACCAGAATGAATCCACTTTGTATTTTCCTGTTAAATCGCCTTTACCAGCGCGGTAAACTGTACACTGGACGGACGGTAGTTTGTCTAGCGCAGCAATGAAGAGTTTCAAATACGTACACCATGCTGCCAATGATGACTGGCTATTGTTATAAAGAGCTTTATTAAGTCTCATAAAAACATTGTTCTGCGGTGTTACATGCTCCTTGGTATATAGGTAGATGGAAGCAGATTCATCATGATTAAGACCATCGACTAGATTCATTTTTCTTCTCTTCGCTTCGGTGACCATTTTGCCAATGATTTTGATTTGCTCTTTTACTGTATGGACCGCTTTCTCTAATGGCAGTGTAGGAACATTTTTCAGGTCAAGAATAGGTGGTCGGCTTTCCATTGGTTCATCACCAGTAGCAAAAAAACGTTGAACACCAGTCATCATATGGTGCGTGGATTATTTCAGAAAATAATAGAAGTCGTCACACGAACACTGCGTTCTTTTCAATGAAAATTCCTTTTTTTGCGAATTAAGCCTTTCGAAAAAGGAAGAAGAAAAATACAAGCAAATAGTCGACATA
The DNA here is from genome assembly GCA_905250025.1 of Adineta ricciae. Taxonomy (NCBI): domain Eukaryota; kingdom Metazoa; phylum Rotifera; class Eurotatoria; order Adinetida; family Adinetidae; genus Adineta; species Adineta ricciae. The sequence continues at coordinate 23,715 of CAJNOJ010000143.1, read as the reverse complement.
TAGCACTTTTTTTTACCTTTCTTTTCTTTTCTTCCTAAGCTGCTTTTAAATTGTGTTTACTCTCATTGTTGCTTTTCGTCTGTTTTTGCTTTAATGACCTATCACCATAGCTGCCATATCACCGAGAGATTATAAAAATGTGACTGGCAACAGCAAAACCGTTGACAATTATTTCGTATACAGTTTAGATGTCTAGCTGTGCATACCTAATAATGGCATAATATGTTTGCGTCTCTTTCAAATCTTAAAAGATACACATATTAGAGTAATATTAAGTCAATGTCATGTATTCAGTCCTTGAATGTTTACTTATATGAATCATTTAGCAGGATATCTAGAAGATAAATACGAATATCTCTATCGAAAGCTTCACAGGTTGGAAAATTTTAGAAGATAGAGGCATCAATAAAGACATATTGTGATGAAATGTGATAGATACCGTTCGTGCTTTTTCGGCATGATGGCGCCTTGCGTGGTCTGCACACTTCTCATAATTGTATCTTTTCGGTTATCTTCAACATTTGTATCGTAGTAGTCGAATTTAATAGAGAAAGGGGAGACGAAAGCAGCGCTCTCTGATGGTGACGATGATGATATATGTAGATGAAGTCAACAGGACAAAAAGCGTTACAACTACTAAAGCAAATTGCGCCACAAAAACTACTCAAATTTACTGCTTTCACTAGGCTTAATTCTTAATTTCAGGCTTCCTCTTATCGATATCCCATTTTCACCATCGTCTAAACCAATGTTCCACATCTGTTGTACCTTCATTCCAAAATTTATTCTCGCCAGCTCATTAGTTTCACATAGATCCTGATTCTGACAGCATCATTATATCACAGTCAGAATCACACGATTTGAATACAAAGAAAAAATTAGCCATTATATGTGAGATGTGATTATCTTTGTTTTACCCTAAAAAATTTTGCATATGATAATCGATTAAGGCTCTAGACCGTTTAAGAGAAAACATGAAATTCATGACGGGGACACGATCAAAAAATCTATTGATTTAAAGTAGAACCTGTAGAAAGGATACTTTTTAATTTCTGCGTCTTACAAATGTTCTTGTTATTTTTGCAAAAATCCACGAAGTCAATTGAGTGCTATCAAATACAAATAAATGTTGGTTGATGTAAGGCATTAACTCGTTGGAGACAAGTGACGTATAAATATACGTCCAGATTGAAATCAACTCATAATTTATTTTTGTATACTTTTTACGATATTTTAATAATCTGTGCTGCTATATATATCGCTAATGTATTATACTATCATTCGTATTGTGAACTCTTTCACTTTGTTTCCTGTTGTAGTTATATTCATCAATTCCATTTTTTCGTTATGTCATGTCTGACTGATGTCGTGTATTGTCTATTTTTCAGTTTATCTTCGCACACATTGTCTCTTGCATCCACCAGAGTGTCTAAAGTCTTATTTGGTCTCTTAAAAATGACCCCGTCCTCAAGGGGTCAAGGACAACTGAAGTGAAACATTGAGACCTATTCTAAACCTGTGTGACAAGATCAGTTTTCTGTCTTAAGAGATGTCAATTTATATTCTATAATCTCGTGAAAATAAATCAATATCAACGAATCGTATTCAACATTGATAAGAGTATGAGTTAAAAGAACAGTGATGTTCTTCCGCTTTGCAATTGTTCTCTTCAATAAGTATCGATGTAAATTCTACCACGTGTGATCTATCAAAGAATTAATAAAATACATTCGACTAAATACGGTCCTCATTTGATCTAGGCTCAAAAAAAAAGGTCAGGCCAAATCATGATTAAAGTTAAAGAAATTGATGTACTTCTCCTATTTTTCGTTTTTGATCTATTCGATTATTGGTCAAATAGAAACATATTAGTAATCACATATTTAATGTTCGCAATATCATGCGCCGATGGAGAATAGAAGATTATAAAGCAAAGGGCTATGCTGGATTTTGCTTCGCACGTCATTATTCATAGATCAGGCATCCTATTAATCTACTTCTAATCTGTTTTTGTGTAAATCTTGGCATTTTACCAATAACGAACATTTTCTTCAGATGTACCCATTGGCTTGTGAATATTTATTCGTGGTTTAGCATATCTTAACGAGACGAGTTTATTTATGAAAAAAAACAAAGACTCGTCGATAAGGGACAGTATAAATATAGCCGAAGATTTATTTTACATTCAAAACTTTTCTCGCATCGTTACCATATACGTATATAGACAACGATGTTAGCTACTGTGGCTGGTGTAGGTGTCCTCCTACTATCTATGGTATACAGCGCCGGTAATAGACTTCAATTAAAGTAATAGAACTGAGGAAACCTTTTCTTTTCTGTCCAGCTGGTAACTGTTTGGTAAGTGCTTGTACTGGTGGCCTCTGCTGTTCGGCATACGGTTATTGTGGCAGTGGTCCTCAGTATTGCGGTGCAGCAGCAGGTGCTGGCGCAGGAGCCGGAGCTGGAAGTGGAGCAGCTGCTGGTGGTAATTGTCGTACTTACGGATGTCCAGCTGGACAGTGCTGTTCACAATATGGCTAGTAGGTGAAATCTTTCTTTCGTTCGGAATTCATCGACTTCTGAATCTGTTCAGTTGTGGCACCACTGCAGAACACTGTGGTGGCGCAGCTGCTGGGGCTGGGGCTGGAGGCGGTTATAATGGCGCCGGTGCTGCCCAAGGTAGCTGTGGTGGAGCAGGCTGCCCAGCAGGGTCATGTTGTTCTTCATTTGGATTGTGAGCAATACAACCGAAACAGATCCACTTTACAGTTTCACTCATGTACTATTTATATTCCTTAGTTGTGGAAATACTGCTGCTCATTGTGGAGGAGCAGGTGCTGGTGCGGGGGGAGGTGCAGGAGCCAGTTATGGTAGCTGTGGTGCAACAGGTTGCGGTGCCGGTCTTTGTTGTTCAAAATTTGGCTAGTACGTGTTTACGTAAAGAATTGCTTTTTTTCAACTAACTTTTTCTTTATTCAAGTTGTGGTTCTTCCGCTGCTCATTGTTCTCTCGCTAGATTTCTGTCTCGAAAACAACCAGCTTCACTCGATGGCGAATTTCAAAGTGAAGCGCGATACTACAACGAAACTAAAGCTAGTTATGAATACAGCACATGTGGCATAAGTCGTGCTCTGTCGTTAGACGAAGACAATCAAAAAATCTACACTGCCGCTCTTAATGAAGCTCAGTTCGATCCATACACTAGAGATGGTATTCCAAGCACCAATCCAGTTTGTGAAAGGAAAGCTCTTGTCACAGGACCTAAAGGCGAGATCATCGTTCGATTCGTAGACCGTTGTTTCGGTTGTAAAGAAGGTGAATAAGCTTAATACAATAATATCCAGATCTTGAAGAATGGTTTCTTTTTCAGGTGAAATTGCTCTAACATACGATGGTTTCATGGCCGTTGCAGGCGAAATGGGTGCTGGTCACACTGGCGTTGCTTGGCATTTCATTTAATGCATAAATGAAAAGTTTAAGTTGACTGCATGATGATATTTTCCACTTTTTGATCTGCCTATCTATCTCTCGAATAAAATTTTGCACCACAATCACGTATTGTTACAAAGATTATGTACAGATGATTAAAAAATAAGTATTGGACAGTGAAATTATTTTTTATGGGCCACTGTATATGTAAAAGTGTAGCTTAAGAGTGAAGCTCGATCATGTATACATGTGCTGTACAATTGAGAAAAACAAGAGCCATAATCGCGAATGACTGCATAACTGACTTTGTTTTCTCCTTATTTTTGTATTATGTTCTATGAAAAACAAAGTAATGCTCCAGTAGTTTCTGCTGAACCGACGTTATTTATTCATTTCATCTATATCTTATCTGACGAAAGTATTACATATTTATCAAGCAAAAGATCACAAAGAAAAACTCATGTCATCGCATCGTGAAAATTATGCACATTTGGTTGGAAAACATGTTGATGAAGCAGTAGAAACATTAAAAGCTGATGGTATGTTGAAACTTGTTCATTTTTAATAAGTTCTTTTAAGTGCAAATTTGCTAGGTATGGAGCCACGTGTTTATCATCACATGGGTCTTATTCGCAGCGAAAATCCTAAAATGGTTCAACTTCAAGTAGATCCCGAAACGAAGAAGGTTAAAACCATTTCATAGACTATCACTCGGAGTTATCATCGCATCTTCAAAGACATTTCATGTTTTATTAAGATCTATGTAAGAACTGAACTCGATTTAAGTTCATTTAATAAAATTCATTTGTATCTCACATATTCCCCAGACAACAATACTCATCTTTGACAAGTCATCACCTCTGAGAAATGACACATTTCTCGAAGGAGGATCCAGATCGCAATGCACTTTACTTCCATTAATAACATATCGTCTCTAGCGGACAAACGGATTTTTATTAGTAATTCTTTTGAATGCATTTCAAAGAAAAAATAATAAACCCTTACGGACAGTTTTTGAGAAAAAAACGAGTTAATCAAGTTCATCATTTGAGGATGTCGTCAGTGTGTTCAACGGGGTAATTCCATTATTTCGATGGCAAGTCCAACGTTTCAATCTTGCCCAACATATTTTCACTAGAACATACTTCGCCTGATTTCGATATCGCGCACAAGTTATGATAAAAATGTAGAAGCTCGCCTGAAAAAAAAACACATTATTTATCTATAAAATCAAAGAAATCATACATACAGAAAAGTTCATTGTAAACAAAAGTATACAAATCTGCAGAGTTAATTGTATAATAGCGTATTGTAAAGCCTTCGACTGATCAGGCACTTCACCAATAGAATAGACACGATAGATCGAATATGGTAGTGCATATACAATGAAAAATGCGACACGCGTTAAGATCATTGCTGTCATTTGTTGATCCATTCGACGGCGATCAATTGGAATTTGCCGACGAACAAGACGCCGAACATTACGAAACGCTAATAAACTGAAGAGAAAAGCAATGATAATCTGAATAGAACCGTATAGAATCGGATAGAAGAAATAAATGGAGTAACGAGATACATTTGCATTTGTGATAATACATCCAGCAGATGTTCGAATGTTGAGAAAACAACTAAACGTAATACTATGAACGTACCAGAGGCAGCTGGTGATGATTACTAATGATCGAACTAATTTCAGTGTACAGAAATTTCTTAAATTAAATAGATAACTTGTCGAAAAAAATTGATCGACAGCAGCACAAGGTATTATGAAAAATATTGTCAAACCCAGTCCTTGATTCAAGATCAGTCTCAATCGACACCAGACGAGCGACACTTGATCAAAATCGGTTCCGATGATTAAACGTGCTGTTGTATTAATTATGCTCGATGCGATGAAAATTAATCCTACAATTGATTCGACAATGAAATAGAACGACCATCGATTCTCTCGAAAACGCTTCAATTGTGAAAATATGATCAGATTGAGAATATTGCCAAGCATGCCACCAGCAAGTACAACATATGATCCATATACAAAATATTGTCTAAGATTGGAAATAATGTTTACAGCTGTTGAAAGCGACGCCATTACTGTCTACTCTTTCTAAGTTGTGTACAAAAGATGTGGCACCATGCTCTTATTCTGGTGCATTTATGTGTGATATTAAATTCTTTCAAAGGAAAGAAAAAGAAAATATATAAGCATATTCATAACCACAATGAAGAAAAGTTTATAATGCTTCTAAGCGTGTCAGATCAGATTAGTACTTCATAAGATTTTATCTTCAAAAGACAAATAAACTAAATTAATTCCGGAAAACGACAAGGTTCTTTTTCTTATTAATTAAGTTCCTTTGCTTTCATATGATTAAATTCCAATAGATAGGGGAACACCTATGGGTATAGTCTTATTCGTTAATAAACAACTGTTTTTGCATTGTTTTTTTCGCCTTTTAATCTTGTTTCGGATGTTCCGTATTGTGTTCAATAGCTGATTTCGCATTATTGTGACTTGTTCACTTTCCCATCTTTCCGTACGACAAAAGTAAGCGAAACTTTCGCAGTTTAACCGAAATATATTATATTCATATTCATCTGGTTTATCGAGCATACTCTTTGCTCGTTGATTAGTTTCTTGTTGTTTTTCAAGTGTATCATTCTGATATTGAACGATGTATAACTGGCGAGTTCGTATTCCTACACGTTTAATATTACCGGCGATGAATATTGGAAGTGTGGTTACTTGAATACGTGCTTCACGTTTTTTTACACCCCAAAAGTGAATAATTGAGATATCTGCTGATGTTAAATCGACGACAATACCATGATGAAAGTGTTCGTATGGATTCGCAGCGGCTATATGAGCACCAGGATAGAGTTGTGTTCGAGCTGATTGAATATCAACCAAATGAGAATTCGTTGGCTGAAGGCTGATATTCGATACTCGAAGAATAGGACAAAGAAGTTGCATTAGTTTACTCAAAGTCTGAAAAAACAATATGACTACCAATCGTTTTCGTATTACTACTTATCTAATAGCGAATATGTATTTTATTCATCGTTGATTTTCTAATTCGTTCTACCCACGTCAGTAGATAAGTACACCTACGAACGAAGAACAGCATCATCATTATATTACGTCTTTCTCTCTTTTTTCTACTAAACATAACCCACGTGTCACGTGGATATTATCATATTGTAACCTATTTGATCAAGCACGATATACTCACGGAACAATTTTTCGATAACGTACTCAACAACGTTCATTTTAGCGGTTAAATCGAACGGCGATAGTCAGACCTTTTATTAGATTTTTTCACAACGCCTGAAATCGCGGTTATTAACGGCTTAAAAAATGTATACCACCAAGATGGCACACCATTTTTGACATCCATTCTATATTCTCAACCTATCTAACATAGTCGCACGCTTATCTAACACCTCGGTCAACCTATTAAACACCACTATCTAATTTTTATTTTAATTCCTCTTCATAAATTCTAACGCCTTAACTTGTGATTATCATTCATTTATTTCATTGAACTATCTGGTGATGTTTATACTGAGGTTAAATATGATAGTCTATCCGATTGATGATGAAAAATCCTTGAACTGTTATTAGTATTTTTATCTATTCTACTGTTTTGTGAAGTTTTCTGAGCTAGTCATGTTAATGATGAATTATATGTAAATAAAAAGCTGCCTTTATTTATATTAACACGAATGATGATTGTTGTTCAGATGAATGATCTATTTTCTCAAAAAGTAAATGATATATAAGAGATAATTAGTAAAATATTTAGTTAATAAACCACAATATTGAGTACTTGTGAAAAGTCTAACTGTATTTGTATTAGAATTTAGAATATTCATATATGTAAATCAATACTTCGAAACACATGTACCTATACGATTAAAAGATATCGAAATTTTATAAATCGAAAAAATTAGATTCGTATTAATATTACATATGAATTTCTACTATCTATGTATATTATAAATAGTCATCTCATAGCAAGAGCCATTTGATAAAATAATACGTATTCTACATGATATTATCGTTTTTCATATAGAATCTTAGGTTAAACTACTACTTATTCAGATTTCATATTGATATAACTTAAAAGCGTTTTCCTCACCATTCAATTGGTGGAATTCTTTTTAATTTAAATTTATTTCACGTTAGCACATAAAGTAAACAGTAATACTAGTACATACATGGAGTTTACTGTGATTTGATATAAAAACATTTCTTTTTTCTATTTTAAATGGTCTTCTAATATCTTTTTCAATTCATATGAAAAAAAGAAACAAATTTAACTCTAATCAAGCTTTCGCTGAAAAAAATTCAAAATGTCATCAACGAAGAGAACCTTTTATGACAATGATAAATGGGAAGAGAGTTTATGAATTTGTAACGTATAATAAAGTCTTTGTAAATCGTATTTGACCAAGTTACAAACCTTTTATTGATTTATCTAGCGGTTGATAAACGGAAGAAAGGGCTTATTATACGTTGCAAATTCATAAATCCTTATGTTTTCAGTGTTCTCGTGTAAAATCGCGACTTTATGTATCAGGAAAATGAAGTTATATATCATCATCATCATCATCATAAAAATAAAAATACCAATTGTGAAAGGTAATATCAGGCTTGAGGGTAAGAACAACGGAAGCTTTTGAGAAGATTTAGAACCAGCAGGTTACGATGAGAAGTTTGCAAAATATAAATGATGGCAGACGGCATTTCGCGAATACCACCACTAATTTACATCTCGCTGCAGCTTTCGAAATCGCAATTTTCAACGGTATATCATGTTGCGATTCCTTTTAAGATTATACTGCCATAAATCGAGACTGTGTTGCACCATACCGCGGTGTCATGAAATAGCCGCATCTATCAGCGGTGTTTGCTTTAAAATTTTTCCGTGGATAGTTACTCAAACTTGATCACATGATTTACTTATTAGTTAATACTATTTGATTGTAACGAACGATGAAGTCTACACTCATGACTTAACTCAATCGATGATAATAATCATAAGAGTTCAAATAACAATAAACACTTATCTTATCGTAAACTATTTAACTGTAACGAGTGGACATAGAGAACAACCGTTCTTACCCAAAAGAGATCTGAGACTGAATTGATCAATTAGCACTCATGTAGTAGGCGAACTCAAAACTTCGTTAGTTGCCAGAAAATTAATCAAAAAGGAATGTCTATCATTTCATATTACGCGCGTAGTTGTACGCATCCTTTTTCTCGGCGAATTAAAAAAGACACGTAAATCAGACAACGTCATTATTCGAAGAACAGAATGACGCAAAATCCATTTAACCCAACAAAAAATTTCAATATCTCTTTTATCGTACAGGTAAATGGGCTGTATTTTTATCGAGGAAAGATATGTTCAAGCTTTATTATACATAAAGACATTCCTTGAGAAACTCTTTGTGAGGTATTAATAATTTATTTACAAATAGGAGAAATGACGCATAATAAAGAAAAATAATCTATCAAGAAAAAAAGCATATTTACTCTTTTTTTGTATCTGAAATGTATTTGAATAAAAGAGCACGTTTTACATGTTCATATAATTTATTACACATGCACTTATTGAGTTGCATTTGCTCATGGAGCACTATTTTTTTCTTTTATTTGACAGAGAGTAAACTTTTTCTTTGGTAAGGTTCTTATTAATACATATCGATGTGTTTCTCTAGGTATATCTTTATCGATATAAAACTCGAGCATGTCTCTATCATTAGTAGAGAAACCGCTCATTTGTTTGAGATGTAAAAGAGGTATTTAGATTTCTTTTGAGTTAAATGACCCTTGCGTCACCCTGTACACTGACTTGTCTTGAAAAATTTTCCAATAATTTTTGCAAAACATGTTTCTAGTTTTATCAACATACACAAATTCGCAATCGTCGCTATTTTGTTTGAACAAACTTTAACTTTATTGTATGGTTGTTTCTTCCCGTGAGTGTTCACCAAAAATCTTTTTCGTAAAATTGACCGACTAGTTGTGTCAGTTAAAAACTGAACTGTGTCTATTCATACCTTGTACATAGATGATCTGCGACAAGCTGAGTGAATACGCGACCCGTCTGAGAATTGCTTTCATAGCTTATGTGCAGACAAATGAAAAAAGACAGATGTCATCAATCTCGAAAGTGATTTGTGTAAGAAACATCTATCTTCAGATAATAGACTATACTCAATCTCAAGTTAATGATGTAACAGGATAGATTAGATAGAAAGATCATCTGCGGGATGGACGTGAGCTGCGAACTCAATAATGACAAAATCAACAAAAACCACGATTGAACTAAGTTTGTTACGCAAAGGGCATACATGGAGTCATGTACGAATCATGAGGTCCGTAAACAATTTATAGGTATACGATATGACAGTCACAGTCGAAGGAACTTTAATGACGGAATGGTTTTTATGAAAGCAATATTTAACTTATTGTGTTTCTATAAAATATGAAAATCTGTATAGATTAACGATATATATAAGCGTGGAAGTCCAAAACAGGGACCGACATTGTGATTATGCCCGTTTTTATTTCTTTCATGACACTAATGACTAATGAAACATTCGCAAACGCAATCTCACGTACTGTATCATCCGAGAATGTGAGGAAATCAGTTAGAAAAATGCATCTTTTTGTATGAGTAACACACTTTCCGGAGAAACAGGACCTTTGTGAAGGCATTAGCCGTAGAAGTCCTTAGATTCTATTTGAGTATGATCGATTACCTATGGACAGCTCTGTTTCATGGGAGAGTCGATATTTAAGTTGGTGACATTTTCTCGAAATCTAAGTCATAAAACTTCGATAGTCGAAACTTGTCATATATGGTATAGTGTAAATATATTCAGAAGTATCTGCTCCTTGCTAGAGTATTTGTTCGATTTGAAGATCGATTGAAAAATCTGCACAATCTCATACTAATTTTTTATGCGTAGTTTTTCGTTTTACAATTATTCTGACAAACCTGTAATAAGGGTAATGGAAATATGTGAATGTGATAGATGATTATTCAGATTACTCCTACTTCGCAGCAGGAGTCCATGCATTTTCTTAATTCTAGACCACCGACAGTAAGCACAATTCATAGCATTTCGTTTTCTTCTATACTAAGGAATGTGATCTGTTAAATTTCAACAATGAAAAGTCGATGTAATTTTACAGTAAAACCGAACTGTATCATGTTATAGGCTTCGTATTTAGTATGCACAACTTCATTTGAACTGCTTCTTGTGTATCAAAGGTGAAAGCAAAAACAACACGGTGAATCTATGGTAAAAAAAGATTTTAAAAATTACGTTGAATATTTTGAGCTACAGATATCTTATCATAGTCGTGTAAGAAAATATCACAAACATTCTCTACGAATGTTTCACTTCGGTCATTTATATTCATTTGCTTTATACTTATCCTTGTTGTTACCATGCGAACTAATCTATTCAAAGGCAATAGTCTTATTCCTAGAAGTCTGGATATCGTAACAAAACAATATCGTTTTCAATCGAAAGAACCTTTAATAAAAGGACGGATAAATCTCAAAGATCTATCGTCGATTCATGTCAATCAAACATTAGAATCCACAGTTCAATGCGTTGGATCGCTTTACAACCAATCATGTCTCTTTCAGAATCTCTACTACGTCGATAGTACATTTACAATGCTAATCGTCAAAGGAAGATCTTTACCAACATGTTCCGTACGAACAAGTGCTTTCGATTTTTGGTCATTAACACCAAATAAACGTGAATTCGACACATATGCTGATCTTGAATTATTTGTTCGTCATGTGATCTTTCCTAAACGGTTTCCTTATGTTACAGTTTATTTTTCACAGCCATGGCACTTTAATATTGGTCATGCACTTTTCGATGGATTGTATCCAGCATATGTTGCAATGATACGATTTTCGCCTCGACACCTCCATCCATTTCGCATCTTAGCAGGTATTGATGATTGTAACGACTGTTGGAGTGAAGATGTCTATAGTCGTTTCGCTGGACTTGGCATCATTAAACAGAACGTTCTTAATAAACTGTCAAGAAATCGATGGTATGTTTTTGAAGAAATGATTATGGGTAGCGGAACTATGTGTCAACGCTGTAACCAACCAAATCTACAATTAGCTGGCGGTGTTGAATTAGATGCGTCGAGATTATTTCGTGATCGGATGTATCAACAACATGGATTCATTCCTTTGACTCGACGATATCAATCTTCGGCGGAACATCGAACGTCGCACGATGTTCTACAAGCTTATGTAATCGATAATAAACGTTTTACTCCAAACGATCGTGAAGCGATCAACGATGCAATTAAAGAAATTCATAACTACACTTATTCACATATGAACCAAGCACGAAAGCAGTTAAATGTTGATTTAGAATGGCCATTAATCAATGTGACATACATTTATTATCAGTTTATCAAAGCACAGAATATGAGTGCACTGTTAGTCAACGCAACTCTAATTGATTCTCGTTCGCCAACATATGAAATATTGGATAACAATTTTATGGCACAATTGAAACTTCTCCGTCAAATGGACATTCACATAACAGGTCCAGGAACAGGTCAGATGTATCAGACCTTCTTATCTGATGGATCTGTTTCAATTAATATTGGAGGTATAAGACCGCACGGGGTTCATGATACTTCCAAAGCATATACCTCATTCCTTGAACAACATATGACAAGTGGTGCGCCATATCTCAAAGGTCTCTACTATCCAATTAATGAACGACAGAAAGGTATAAGAAAAGAACAGATAGTCGAACTGATTCGTCAGGCTGGTAGGCTCATTTTACAAGGCTTTAGAATACCAGTGAATCCTCGAGAAAATCTAGCACCTGATGGTCAACTATTTATTGAAATGTGTGAACTTGATCGACAATTTTGTGAATTAGTTACAACAAGATCGCCAGACCATGAATATAGGTGTTTAGACTTATGGGTTGAAGATTTCGTACATGAAGATCAACAATGGAAACAGGGAGGATATATCGATAGTGGTCGTAGTATTAGTTGTCCGTTTAATCGAACGTTACTATATGAATTAAGAAAAAAATATGGTATTGAACATCACACAGGCAATTCATCAAAGTCTACACAATGACACCTCTCAATCGTTTGCTCTTTTGTGATGTTGATACGAACACTATTAATTTCCGGTAAAAGCGTCTCGGATAAAACGATTCTCCTGTTTACGAACATTAAATATTCGGGTGCTATGTATTACTATTTAGAGATCAAAGAAATAGATGGAACCATAGCTAGGCTTTTAAAATCTATTCATATCATACTCTCAACGATTGATTAGACGACAAGTACTTTTTTAAAAGGCAATTTATTCACAGTGTGATTTCTTGGAAAGGTTTGTCATGTGTTGAGAAAACGAAGTATGATTCCGCCTGCGCCGCTTTGAGAAATTTGCTTTTCTATTTGTCTAGTCGTTTTATGGGATCTACGACTAAAGTAAATATTTGGATACTTTTCATTTTATTCATCTTCAATTCTGTTATTAGTGTAAATATTTTTTAGCGCGATACATTAAGTAACAAAAACAAATGACTCAATGTGTAACGAATAATTTGTCAAGATTTTTATGTCTTTCTCGTTCAACAGAGTATGTCGATCCAACGAAAAAGGAAAGCAGTATTCATTTGAAAAGTTTACGACGAATGCTATAGGATTGATAACGAATCAATCGAAAGACCATTTCAGCGATTTCCATCAATGAGAGAAAACTAATACCAATCCAAAGACCAGTTTGACCACCGATGTTGGAAAGAACATCTACCTGACTAAGAGACGCTTGTTGTGTGTAGACTTCAACTTTAGTTGATTCAGTGACGACTTCTATACCAACATAGTTCCGGTCAATTTCTGCAATCCAATTTGTTGACCAATTTTTCGACAAACGAATGGAAGATGATTCAACAAAACTTTTTACTTCACCCATATACCATGATGATGGTGCTAAAGAAGAAGATAGTCGAACTACAAATTCATTTGTAGTACATTCAAGACCGCAGTTAAGTTCGAAAGTAGGAGAAGGGGGATTAGGACTTTGCATTTGAATTGCTGCTTCGGTATAACATGGATCAGATATATTACATAAAGGAGCTTGGATGATTCTATTAGTACCGAGAACAAGAATATAACGAAAAGCCCATTGAAGTGGATTAATACATCCACATTGTTGATACCTAGATAAATACCAAATGGAAATCTTGAAAAGATGATCAGTGATATACATACGTGTAAGTTTGCAGCGTAACTCGAAAGCATAATTCTTGTACATAGTCATATTTCACTCCAACGTACTGATCAAACACAATTTGTAATCTTTGTGCAGTTTCATCAGTACACATTGTGTAAGGTGTTGGTAAGAGCGTATTGGTTCTCTTACGATAGCTCATTCTATACTTTCGTCCAGGTGCTAATTTACTACCAATCATATCAATAACAGGCAGTTTTGTATTGTCATGTACGAGCGCTACTATACCTACATCTACGAAGGAAAACGATATGAATATCCATATTGAATGATTACATTCTTTTTACCGTCATTTACAAATGGAACATACTGATGGCTATGTGTGTACAATCCTAGTTCTAAGACACCGATTCCACCGTAGTCACCACACTGATGTATTGTGCCATTGTTGATATGATCTACTTTAGCATTAAAAGTATAACAGACACCGTATACAGGAGATACGAATTGAATGAAATCGTTTACAGAACAATTCATACCATTAAAGATGCATTTGATCAACATTGATTCGAGTGGATAGTAGAAATCAGTGACAGACTCATTTCGATTCAGTTTATAGATTAGAAAATCACGAATATAACGTGCTTGCTGGAAGGAAAATACCGTGGTATCATTTGTATGTGTTAAATTCAATGAGTTAGTATAATTTAAAAATGATCCAATGAATGAATCGTACACAAATGGAGAATTATTGCAGATAGTCACTGCCGGAAAGTTTTGTGGCCATTCGTCATAGAAACTCACCGATGTTTGTGTAGGATAATTGAAATAGGCGATAATCGATTGAACAACAAAGTATAACATAATACCGGNGAAGGAAAATACCGTGGTATCATTTGTATGTGTTAAATTCAATGAGTTAGTATAATTTAAAAATGATCCAATGAATGAATCGTACACAAATGGAGAATTATTGCAGATAGTCACTGCCGGAAAGTTTTGTGGCCATTCGTCATAGAAACTCACCGATGTTTGTGTAGGATAATTGAAATAGGCGATAATCGATTGAACAACAAAGTATAACATAATACCGGTGAAGATCAGAAATGAAACGCTCCAAAAGGCACGATTCAGTAGACTTTCACTTCGTGCAATACCCGGTATTCCGTGCATAGAAGTATTAAAACTAAACTCCTTGATAATCGAAGTATTGTTTCGACGCAGCTTTTGTGTCGACATCAGTAAATTTTCAGTATTTACGGGGAATACAGTTGCTATCTTATCAATTGTCGAATTCGACATTTCATTGGTGTTTTGATCAAATGGCATGACAGTTGTCATTCTTCAGTATTACACTCTTTACAGAAACGAACTATACATATGCATATATATATTCGCTTATTTTGTACTCATTTAAAGTACATAAAAATAGTGTCAAACAAAACGCCTACCTACTTTTATATGTGATCTCAATATTGTTTCAAGCATAAATACAAAATCATGACATAAGTTAACGAGCTTCCATACATATCTCAATTTGAATAAGTTAATTCATACAAGAGTACGAGATATTAATAATTTCTACGGTAGTATTAAAAATAACGAGTCTAGAGAAACTGTACTGTACCAGTCTGTCTTTAAGTATCATCTGTTGTTAATGAACTTGGTCACCTAAGCTACAACCCTAACAATATTAGATTGGCCTGAATTTCGTGCCTTGCGATTATGAAAAAGATTTAATGGAATAAAAGATAAACTGGTGCGTGCTTTGATTTAACGTAGGATAATATAATCACGCAATAAAACTTTAAGGCAAGAAATTTTTTCTTCGTATTTGATAAATATAAAAATAAATGTGCGTGTCTGTATCCATGCTCACTGATGCTGAAAATCCTGTTCGTTTGATATAATTACCGACGAGAAAAAATTGATGTTCCGAAGACTATTTCATTTTATATCGACGGATAGAATCATAGCCATTGATGTCATCATCATCATCATACATATTATTTTTAAACACTCTCGGAAATCAAATAGTTATCTATTTGGGTATATTTGTAGTAGTCGCAGGTATTCTGGGCGAATCTTTGAATATTATCGTATTTCTTAGCCTGCGAACATTTCGACAGAATTCGTGTGCATTTTATTTAACTATTATGTCCACGGTCAATATCTGTCAACTATTATCTAGTTTATTCAATCGCATCATCCCCATGAAACTCGATATTGATTGGTCAAAGACATCTGCATTCTATTGTAAATTTCGTTTCTATCTTTATCAAGTCAGTGCAATGACATCATTGACTTGTTTGTGTTTAGCCGTCATCGACCAATATTTAGCTACATGCGCATCACTGCACTGGCAGAGATGGGCTAATATTAGAGTGGCGCATCGATTAGTGGTAGTCATTATATTGATNAAGTTTAACCACATCTTTGTTTGTCTCACATAGGTCTATTTATGTTTCCGATAATTTTTTTCCAAAGTTTGTCCGGTGAATAAAAATATCACCATTCGATGCAGAATTAAATTCTGAATCGAATGGACCAGGTTTGATGGACCGGACAAACTCTGGAAAAAAGTTTTTAGCTTACACACAGTTTCTTCGTGCTAGCTCCTTCGTGCTAGCTTCACACTGATCTCATTGTGATACACCTACTATTGAACAAGTTGATTTGAACAATGTAACAACTGAAGTAACGAGTCTATATCAATCTGCAACACCAAATTCTTAACACTGACTCTGATTCATCAATTCCAGTAACGAGCGTTACTGATTCTGATTCCCAAGGTCTTTCCATGTGTAATGATAATGATACTATTGCTCAATGTCCTATAGAATCTGGTATATATTACTATGTTAAGTATCATCTATTAATTTTACTTCTATTTTGTAGATATTTCTATTATGAACAATGATGAAAATATTCCAAATTTATCTTCTACTACGTCTACTCCTGGACATAAAAAGTTCGAGATGAAGCGGAAGCCGATTATCTAAAATCTATTGCTAAACGACAAAAGCTATATGATAATGCTATTAAAGAACAAAAATATGAGTTAGGAGATCTTGTTGGTCTCCAAATTGATCGTGTTGATCGTACTAATACAACACCCAAGATTTTACCCTGTAAAGTGATCGCCATGGAGTCATCATCAAATGATTGTATGCTGTACAAGCTGTGTACAATGAAAGGTGTTCTAGCAATTTGATATGGTGTTCAAGATCTTTTAGATCTGAGAAGATGTGATTTTGCTGATTTACGTAGTATTGATCCAACAAATCTATCAATAATGGCATTTATGCAAACGTGTAAAGATTATGTATCAACGCGGGAACAATTGAAGTTGCAGAAACATGTAACTGTAGCGGTAAATGTGCCACAAAATCATGTCCGTGCAAAGCAAAAGATGTTAAATGTTGCACGAAATGTCATCCCAAAAAGAAGTGTCCATGTGCAAACGTTCAGTTATTTTTCTAAGTCATTTCTATTATTTCGTACTAGATTATAAAGTCTTGATACTATAGTTGTTAAAGATCAAACAGGTTTTCAACATAATAAAACATGAAGAAATAGATTTAAAGATAAACTTGTTTCTGCTAGGGGAATTTGAAATTCCCCTATATGGGAAATCAAAATTTTAGTTTCCCCTGTAACATATATATAGATAGTAGATAAGCTCAAATTGGACCGGATAATTCAGCATACAAGTTCAGTTTTCCAGGCAATACAAACTGAAGGAAATAATTTTCTCTCTTCTGATTTTCGTATCTTTCGATGTTAAATGTTATCTATTATTTGACTTCAAGTCAGAAATAGATAAGCAAATAGTTGAGAAAAAATACATTTACTTTTGCTGATAACGAAGCAAGTCATTCTATTTGTCTTCTATTTATGCAGTTTTCATTATCTACACAAATGCATTCTTATCTATTTGGAAGATAAAGAACATTAAACATTTGTCATAAATAAAAGGTACAAACTCATAATCTTCCCTTAGATTTCAAATTCTCTCGTACCAGACCGAAGCTTTTCACATGCATTTACTTTTCATGACTGTTCTTTTGGCGCTTAATGGTGCTAACGCATTTGTTAACAAGCAAAAAGTAAACACAACGGAACTGGTGAATTCCTTAATATGATGTGTTGTTGTCTTATTTTCGTAGGAACTCCGAGTTACAGCTTTCTCATGGCAAAACTGCGGACCAAGTAGCGATCCCGTTCAAGCTAAATCACTTTCAGTCAGTCCAGATCCAATTTTAGTACCTGGTACAAATACTTTATTGAGAAATATTGAAGTTTTTATATTTCTATTCTACAGGCAATCTGACTCTCGGTCTCACTGTTAATGTTGCATCGACAATTACAAACGATACTTATGTACGTAGAACTGAAATCTGAAAACAAAGTCCCAGTTCATCCGTTCATTTCAGGCTGCAGTGATCGTGGAACGAAAAGTGGGCGCCATCTTTGTTAAAGTTCCATGTGTTGATAACCTTGGCTCCTGCACTTATGAAGATGCCTGCAAAGATTGGGCTTCAGCTTGTCCGAAATACTTTGAAAAGTATGGTATTCCTTGCAGCTGCCCAATTCCTCCTAAGACTTATACCATATCCGATGCTGTTATCGACATCAACGGACATTTACCATCTGGAGGTGGCGGTGAATATCGAATAACTGCCAATCTTGGTTCGAGTAAAGGTCATCTTGGTTGTATTAAAGTTCAAATTACTCTTAAAAAGGATTAATACAAAGTGTAATTCTGTTCGAGAAAGTTTTTTTCATGTGTTTTTTTTTCGTTCTTATAAACAATAAAAAATGAATGATCCATTTTCATAGATAAATCTTATCTGACAGATTGACTTTGTGTCCTCCTCGCAGATCTACATACTTCAAAGTTAGTTACATATTTCTCAGTATAAAATAATATTTTTGCTATGCGCCTGCTATCCCCCATTTTTTCACTTCAATTTAACAGATATCAATATGCTTGTCTTCGAAGATACACATATCAAAGATTCCTATAATAAATTACTTTTCGCTCTCTCTTCGTTCTGTTTTATGTACAATCAGACACGTAGTCATGCTCATCCGACACCCACATATGTGCCAACCTCCATGTAAATACCATTGTCGAATCTGTATATTAGAAGCATTGTATTTTTCGTTTCATTTTCAAGCTCATCGTAAAGAAGAATAACAATATCAGACATTATTGATTCGCACAATGGTAAGTGTCTTTTGCTTATGCAATGACTTTTGATTGTATTTCGAAATAATTCAACAAACTATCGTTTAGTTTTACTTGACATTTGATTTATTCTTCAGCACGACTCGATATCTTCTTGAGAACATAGAAACGCTCAACACTAGCATTCTAGTCACTCTTACATAACNCGAAGCACTGGAGCAATTCGGAACTTGTCTCGAATCGATATGGCCATACGACGTTTCCAGAGTAAACACACGACCGAATAACGAAGCATATCAAGCAGCTAAACCACACACGATTTCTGAGGCACTCCAAGTCAGCATTGACTTACATGAAATGAAATCGTGTCTTGCACAAGGTTTTCCGTTTGTATTCGGTCTCCGTTTGTTCACATCATTTGATAAAGCAGCTAAGACAGGTGCGGTACCGATGCCGAGTGCAAGCGATCGTAGTCGTCAATCTGATGGCAGGTAGGTTAATTTCTTTACTAGAAACTCTGATGGAACTTTTTTTCTTATTTTCCGTTATAGTCATGCGTTAGTTGCCGTCGGTTATAGCGATCAGTCGCAGTCGTTCATTGTTCGAAATTCTTGGGGGACAGACTGGGTAAGGAAAGTTGTACACAAACAAATTGAATAAAACCTTTCGTTTAATATTCCACAGGGCGATCGTGGATACTGTTATATACCATACGATTATATGACAGATGCAGACCTTTGTTTTGATGCGTGGACAATTCGTAAAGTTCCTAACGACGATTTCGGTCAATCGCATTGGGATTACAATGACGAGGTTGATTATCAAAATAATAATAACAACTACGGCGACGACGACTATAGTAATGGAGATAACGGTGCAATTGAACAATTCGATGAAGATGATTTTGGAATAAACTTTTTCGATAACGCTGCACGTGGCTTTGATGGCGATTTGCGGAATAGAGATGACCCTTTTTATTACGGCGACGGCGGAGGAAACAATCAGCAGTGGGGCGGAGACGATCGTTCTAATTACAATGATGGTGGAACATATAATCAACAATGGAATGGAAGTGATCAGTTTACTTATAATGATCGAGGAGACTATGGTCAGCAATGGAATAGCGATGATCAATCTGAAAATCATCATAAACACGGTCACCATCATCACCATCACAGACACTAAACGAAACTCTGTGTACATATGTTTATGATGTCGTATGATATAGTTGTGAGCGTGAGAATAAATTAACCATAATCGTTGTCGTAAGCTTTGAAAACTCAGACAAGGTTGCTCAACGCATAGATTTCAACTTCGAGCTAAATCGAAACGAATAGGTAGTTAACAGTATTATAATACTATTTATTAGCTCTAGCCATGGAACTCAGTCATTTCTTGACGTCATTACGATCGCCGACGACTCGGTTTACATGCCGTGTAAGGATTTAAAAACTGATTTGGTACTCTCACGTGATAGTCTCTACACACTCCGCGACAGTTCTTTATGCAAAGCCCGCAGCGTATACAATCGCCCTGTCTCGAACTCTATTGTGGTTTCGATGGGTCGTATAAAAATAATCAGTTTGATTTATTAATCAGTACCCATGTGAAATTTTTTTGAGTGTAAACGCGTTTAAAACGCGTTTGGGATGCGTTTCAAATGCAAGACACAAACGCACCAAACGCGTTCGAAGAGATGGCTTTTTCCAAAAAAGCATTCTATTCCTACAGCTTTGACCTGCGTCACCATCATTCTCTCCTGATGTTCATCTCTTCCACCACGCTTCGACTAGGACATCTATTNCGTTCGGATGCGTTTATAGGATGCGTCTAGGCGCATTTCTTAGTCGTATCGCGTTCGAGCGCGTTTATAGAATCTGTCTGGCCGCGGTTCTTAGGTTCTACCGCGTTCAGATGCGTGTATAGGATGCGTCTGACCACGTTTGATAATTCTATCGCGTTCGGACGCGTTCATAGGATGCGTCTAGACGCGGCACTACACTATGTGAAACACCAAACGCGTCCGAACGCGTTTTTTCTGCGTTTCAGAGTTACATGGGTAGAAGATTTATTTTTGCTCAGTATATTCTTTTGTGTCGAAAATCTATCTTGCATACTTCTTATCTTAGTAATTTAAACAGGCTTTTGCAAATCAGTGGTACGCCACAAACATTTCAGCTACTTCAGAGAAATAACACACAGAGCTCAACGATCATTGAACCTGCATATTAAACCAGGGTGAATCCTAGTAGGATTTTCGAGGTAGTATGGCAGACATAAAACTATGAGACAACTTTGACTACACTCCCAGCTAAATGATTGTGCAAAAATGTATCAAACCCATAAATCTGTGAGACATCTGCTCATGCATTTACTTTTGTTCTAATCTTTCTCTCCTCACTCAGCTCACAACCAACATACAACATGTTTTCTAATAAAGTTTCTGCGATCTCTCATGTAATTTATCGCTCAACATGCTTCAACCTATCTTTCATTGTATTTTCTACTCTTTCAGTCACAATCTGATCAGCCTAATCCGCCACAAACAAATAATAGCCAATCAGAAATACGGTTAAGTATCAGACGAGTTGCGAAACGGGAGCAATGTCTTTCTCTTTTCCTTGTATTTAGTTGTGAATACTGTCGACGAAAATGGAAGAAGATTCTGTTGACGAGTCTGACAACAGCACTAATGATCACCATATGCGTTATCGTTTCAATAATTATGGCAAAGAAACATTCAGATCTATTGGTTACTGTACCAAGACGGAGAACAACGACAAGTGTTACGACAACAAGTGTTACGACAACAACCGCTACAACCACTACAACCATGTTCACGAAAGGTCTAAACATCCGTTCATTCTGTGCACACGTATTGTATAGTTACACCTTATTACGACAAAGGATCAGATTCCTCTGCGTAGAGTTCGTTCGAGAAGAATAATTCTTCGAATGAGCATCATTTGACAGTGTGAGATGTGTTTAGGATGGACAACGGCAGCAAAACTAAACATCAATCGGGATTGCCATACTGCAACTGTATTGCAAAATGGAAAGGTATTGGTCACTGGTGGATATAATTACGAAGGAGTTCTTCGTGAATGTGAACTATATGATCCATCGAGAGATCAATGGACACTCGTTGCAAACATGTCTGTCGCAAGGGAATATCATACCGCATCTTTGTTAACTAATGGCTTAGTCCTAGTGACTGGTGGTGAAGATTCTGATGGAGAGGTTTCGACTGCTGAACTGTATGATGCATCAGTGAATACGTGGACGAACACACGAAGCATGAGTCATCACCGATCTGGACACACAGCCACTGTGCTGCAGAGCGGAAAAGTGCTCGTTGCAGGTGGCAGGAACGAAGAAGGGCGAAATCTGGATACCGCTGAACTATACGATCCTCAGACAGGCGCTTGGACAGCTACTCAAAACATGAACTGCAGTCATGCATATCATCAAGCATCGTTGCTAACAAATGGAAAAGTACTAATCACTGGTGGACTCGGTTTTTGCTCCATAGGTATATCCTCAAAGACGAGTGAGTTGTATGATCCGAAAGCAGATGCATGGATCAGAATAAATGACATGAACATTGATCGCTATGAGCATACAGCAACTGTGCTTCAAGATGGAAGAGTGCTGGTAACTGGTGGACGTGGTCTAGCCGGAGGGATGCGGAACTCTACTGAATTGTTCGACCCATTGACGAATCAATGGAACACAACGCGTAGTATGAACACCCCACGCTATGGTCATTCGGCGACTTTGTTACCAAACGGAAAAGTCTTAGTCGTTGGAGGACTCCCGCGTCACTCTTTAGACAGTGTTGAACTGTACGATCCATCTACCGGCGCTTCGGCGATCACTGGCAACATGAAAAAACGTCGCTCTTCTCATACAGCATCCTTACTGACTAGTGGAGAAGTCTTGGTTGTTGGCGGATCTATCAGTTCTCGTGATGGAATTACAGAAATATACTAGTGCGATGTCACTAGAAGAAGTGTTCTGGTGAATAGTGCATGTAAAAGAAATGAGAAGTTCTATTTCTAAATAAAAATAAAAACTCGAGAAATACGATGAAAGTCGTTCGGTTTTTAGTTAATTTTAGAAAATGCAATTCTTCAGTCAGAAACTTGGAATTTACAGGTATTCATCGCGTTCACTTGTGTTTTCAGTCGTGCTCTTACTTTATACTGTAAACTTTGATCTCAAATAATGACTTCTGTTTGGTCGATACTCTAGGAAATGAAGTACAAATAAGCACGTCTAGTGGTTCCGAAACTCAAAATCAATGAGAAGATCAACATTGTCGAAGAAATCGCAGATGTCCGCATATAAACTTATGCCAAAGCATTCCATGCGAGTCAGAATCATCTGAGTTTATCGCATTAATAATCATCCTTTCGAGAAACTCTTCGGTGCGATAGTCACTCTTTCATTTCGCACACAACTTCTTTACAACAATGAGCATTTGGAGCAAATATCTGGATCCTATACTGCATAAATCTTCTCAATTTCGTCGACAAAACTCGCTGAGATCGTATTCACGAAAACACACACAGAAATATCTTTGTCATCATAACAACGAGCTCGTTCGAATGTCCAGCTGAAGTCATTCTTCCATAGTTATCACTTTTCGGATGCGGTTGCTTCAACGTCGCTTACGCTATAATTGGATCGTCAACTAATTTTTTTCAATCAGTGTGAAGCTAGCACGAAGGAGCTAGCACGAAGAAACTGTGTGTAAGCTAAAAACTTTTTTCCAGAGTTTGTCCGGTGAATAAAACCTAGTCCATTCGATTCAGAATTTAATTCTGC
>CAJNOJ010000142.1:221983-261286 GCA_905250025.1 Adineta ricciae | reverse complement strand
AGACAGCAGGGTTACAATTATCAGTTATTCGGATTCCATCAAAATCTGATTTGATTGAGTTTAATACGGTTTCACTATCATCATCGTCGTCACTACCCATCTCAGTTGGAAAACTAAATTGCGTTTCACCAGCGACTTGGTCTGGTGCATAATTGGTTTCATCGTCATCCTCTTCGTCTAAGTCGAACTCTTCAATAAAATCATGCTCCAATAATGAGGAATAATCAATCATTCTTGAATTTCTCTTCAGTACATCGGAAACATGCTTACTTAAACTATTTATACCATGTAACCCTGACTTTTCTAATATCTTCAATATCTGCGAATGCTCAACAAGACCTATCGCTTCGTCGTATGCGATCGATATTATTTGCACAATATCCAACGTATCAATGGCATCTAACGAAGACAGCGATGTGGCCAATGATTGTGCATGTTTGCGCTTGTAATGAGTACGGAACGATAATTCTTTCTGCAATGAATTGTATTTTATCTGATTCAATATCGATAGTTTTTTTGAACGACGAATGAAATCTTTCACCGTAAAATTGATTGTTGAAGAGAACGTACCACTTAAGGATCTTGCATCTCTAAAAATTGCTTCACATGGTTGTGAACTGAATAGATGTATATTGATCAGCGCTTGTTTGGGCAATTGTTTCTCTTGCACTAACAGAATCAGATACGGCAGATCATGAGCATTGAGCTCAACAGACATGTATGCTGGTCTCGTGATGAAACATTTGCTAGCTTCACTGATTCTGTCATAACTAGTTGTAACAGTTGATGATACTTTATTAGATGATGCTTTTTGTACCCAGGTTGATCAATCCCGTACTCGGATTCGATCGGATACAATATAGGATTTTATCGGATCCTACAGGAATTCGACGGATCCGATGAAATCCGGGTGACGGAATCGCATTGGATTCCGATGGTCTCGAATCCGAAACATGAATTTTTCGGATTTTCTAAGGGTCATCATAGAATATAGCTAGAAAGATCGCTCATAAAATTTGCAATAACCGACTGAATTTTTCTAGTCGGATTCCGATGCGATTCCATTTCCAGAAATCCGATCGGATTTACACGTCATCAATCAACCTTAACAAGGATCAATCATCTGGTGGAACAACTATCTCAATCGCTGACATACAACTCGTTTGTGGTGGTAGTGTACGTAGACTTCCTACAGGCGTTCGATATGCTATGGTATCCCGGACTAATATGGAAATTAAACAGGTTACAATGCCTGTCCGCGTACTTACTCTGGATTATTAACTACCCAGGTCGAAACCACCCTACCGGATCCTGTTGGATCCCTAAACAATACGTCAACATCCGACAGTCAGATCCGATAGGATTCCGACGATGGGATTCCGTGCACATCCTTCAGTTTCCGCTTACATCCTGCCGTCGGAATATCCAGGATTCCGACAACAGGATCCATATATTTCCGACACCTGGAACCTGTTGGATCCGACTGTCGGAATGTGTCGGACTCAACAGTGTATTGCACCATCAAGTATTATGTGAGTTACTCTAGGCAGTTATTATTCCTGATAGATTTTCAACGATGATTCGGCGATGAAAGGCCTTCTATAACTGAAATTTATCAGTATATTTGCAAACCGTAGATCTTCAACATCTGAAGAGATTATATGTAGATTTTAGTGATCTCTATTTACACTACATGTAAATGGCCAGTAGGTTATACAACGATTTACATGAACAAGGTTCATTTCTTTGAAAGTATACGTTCATTTTTACTTTCGTGTTATTCCAATTTGAATCGAAAATTTTTTTTAGTGATATTTTTTTTCTATTTTTCATTTTAGGATCGAATATCAGAATTAAAATTTTTGTTTTTTCTACTGGTCAACGATAACTAGCAGATACTGCAAAAATTCAAACTTTTTTCATGGCATGTGCTTTTTACTTGTACTAATACTAAGCAAGACGAGATAGTGCTGGTAAGTAACTCTTCATTTATCGAATATGTACTTCTTTTGAGATTCTAGTTACCCAGGTAAGAAGTTTTTAACTCTTATTTGTTTTCTGTTTAGAAAAGAATTGTCCATGTTTCAGTTGTCTTTCATGCATCTATTTTTCGTCATTGTAAAATAGTTTTTTGTTGTTTTTTATGCAAACAAATTGAAAATAAATGCTAAAAAAAGTGAATAAAAAACAAATAATTGTAATCAGAAAAGTCTGTAAAAACCTATCGGATCCTGTCCATTCTGGGATTTTCCGACTATCGGATCCGGGTGTCGGAAATTGTCGGATCCGTCACCTCAGTACTTCCGATCGGATTCCTGTACCAAAGATTCCGACGATTTCCGACACGGATTTTCTCGGATGTTCTAGGAAGTTATCGGATTCCTGAAGGAATTTGCCGGATTTAGTAGGTTTTCCGACAAGACCCGATGGGATCCGGCGCCCGGATTACTCGTCTTGGATACTTCAAGGACAGGACACTTACTATTGACTATCATGAATATCGTTCAAGGCCGATCAACGTCTGCCGTGGAGCTCTACAAGGGTCGTGTTTCGGCCCAAAAGCATTCATTGTCAATCATTATGATTTACCTATGAACTTTGAAAACCCAAGTGCAGTACATTTGTACGTCGATGATCTCACGATAGTGTACATTCCACCAATCTCACAAAAATACGCAATCCAAAAGCATACGATACAAAGTCTCATCAACAAGGACTTGGAAAAACGACGAATCTATACGGAAGATAACCTACAACCAGTGAACGTGAAGAAAACGGAGTACGTAATATATCACACATCGGTACAACGTCCGAAACTCGAAATCATGTACTCAGGTCAGACCATCCATAGACAAAAATCGTATAAATATTTAGGTTTTTACCTCGGCGCCAATCTGTCGCTCAGATCGATGCTACACGCACAATTTATAAAACTCAGAAAGCCATACAAAATTATGAAGTACATTCATGGAGCCTTCTCAATGTTCTTCAAGTTGAAAGAAAAGTTCTTTCAGACGTACGCACGGCCACACATGTACTCGATGCCACCATTTACTGCTTATTGTCTTCAACCAATCAAGAACATATTAACGCATTCTATAGAAGATGCAGTAGAATGATCTACAACACTTTCAGAGCCAAATCCAAGCATCTACACACGTCAATGGAGATCCCAACTCTGGATCCGAGATTTCGAAGAAGTCTCCTGGGAAGACTGGATAGTATACAACGATACGAGCCCGACAGGGTGAATTGTATCCTACAACACAAGAATATCATGAACGGTGTTAGGAAACACTACAACACAGCAGCAATCATCAAACTGCTTCCAGCTGGCCAACCGCCCAAGAGGATAAGAGCCCTCAGATCGGACCATGCCACTGCGTTCTTTGATAAATTATGCGAATTTGCATGGAAATAATCTAGGATCACGCAAAAACGAAGTGCCAACTGCCTACACCTCCATACTCGAATCTCACATCATCATTTCCCAACAGCAATTGGCCCGCCGTTAGTAGCTTACTTCCTTCCAGGGCTGCCATCTGTACCCCATTTGGGGGTACAGTACCCCATTTCGACAATTTGTACCCCAAAAATATTTGCACCCCAGAGGTACAATATTTGTACCCCATTTTGGATAATTTCTTTTTGTATACGATTAAATCATATTTTGCTATAATTAATAAATTTATTGACTATAATTAAGGGGCAACAAACTGATTTCCAGCCAAAAATCATAGAGAAATCAGCAAGGGGAAAAGAGCGGAATCCTGAATGTCTGAAATCGAATGGAATCCGATGAAATTCTAAACTGCAATATTTCATGATTTCTATGATTTTTTAAATATTTCATATGGAATCCATGGAAATTCTGCAATCACGATTCCGCTCTTTCCGCCTTGGAAATCAATGGAAATCGCAGAAATCATTATATCTGATATATTTAGCTCCAAGATTTCAGGTGATTTCTCTTAATTCTCACTGATTGCACCTGGAAGTCGACTTCTTTTGAAAGCAATGGAAATCAGTTTGTTCTACCTTGATTATAATTGAAATTTTCATTTGCATAGAGGCATGAAGACTCAATTCTATTGACCAAATAGATGACAAGGGCAGAATATTGCTATTCTTATTTTTAGGATTTGTACCTCTTTGTCTTTTCTAGTTTTACTCACGCAATCGAAATATAATCATGTTCCTTATCAGCCACAGTTTTCTATCTTAAAATTCCTAACTGAAACAATTGATACTGAATTAACGACACGATTTACTTAGTACCAACGTGAAATCAGAAGATTTTAATTTTTGCGCAATCTCCCTCAGAATTAATCAAATTTGCGGAAATCAAACCGGAACAGTTATGTGAAATACGATTATTAGCTAATGCAAACGTAGAACATCTACTTTGAGTGGATATTTGTTATTAGTTTTTGAACAGGTAGATATTACGAGAAGATATGTATATGTAACCAGTTGTTTTAAAATGAAAGCTAGAACCTGAATAGAATTTTCAAAACGAACAAAATTTGTAAAATCTTATACGGTCAAAACAAGTGTTCAACATCGATTTCACATTCACAGCTATTGTTACCCAAAAATAAAATGTGTACCCCACAAGTGTACCCCATTTGAAGCAGTATTGTACCTCACTCGTACCACATTTAGAATTTTTTGTACCCCATCTCGACCCTGAACAGATGGCAGCCCTGCTTCCTTCTCGATTGTTCTAGTCATTATTGGCCTCGGCTTCTAGCTTATTAGTGTCATTGTATAGAGGAATTGGCTGTCAGCACCTCAGGGATGAATCGGCCGTAATAAATTCCGGCATTATAAAAAAAAACTCGTCAAACCAAGATGAACAACTCAATTCGCATACTAGACGTTCAATTGAAATCAACTATTCATGAGCTCCAATGTAGTTGGCAGCGGCATCTTTCGAAACTCATTTCTCGGCACTGCACATATAAACCAAACGAAATACATAGATAAACCATGGACAGAAATCAGTTGAATTGTTCCGGTAAGATTCACTCAGTCTTATCGCATATCTCTTGTAGACATATGTAATGGTGTTTCACTTCAGACANACAAACGACAGGATGTGAACGAGAGACGAGCTGACTCGTGGCAAAGTTCCGAATGAAACAGTTTTCTCATCTCTTGTGACTGTTTCATGATCCATTTCTTATACTTTTCGAAGAGAACATTCTCAAAGGTTATCGTTTATGTGACACTCTCATATGGCCGAAAGACAATGAAAATAAGAAGTTATTTCTATTTGTAGTGAAGTCCGGTGACTTGAAGAGTGCAATCGGTTTGTTTAACTCAATTCAGGTGAAGACGAATCCACTTTATAGAACTTTGTTCAAAGGTAGATTTTTATTTAACTGATTGCAAAATAAATCTGTTCTGATGTTTAGGACTGATATCAATGAAAAAGTCGAAAGAAGTGTTGAACTTGTATGAACAGAACAAAATGAAGTTAGACGAAGGTGTATTTGCGATAGTGTCAAAGGCATGTTCTGAAATATGTGATGATCGAGCGAGAAGAATTGGAAAACAACTGTTGGATAATTTACCCTCAAGTTTGAGATGTTCAGATTCAGTGATGAATTCCATGATCTTCATGTTGATGAGATTTGGAAACGTCGATGAAGCTGAGCAACTCGTTCACCAGATGAAACACAAATCTATCTACACTTATGGTGCCATGATGAAAGGTGAGTAAAACTTTTCGATTGATGAAAAACACCCATTCGATTCAACTTGATCAAATTCGTTTAGGTTATAACGATAATAAAATGTTTGCGAAAACATTGGATCTGTTTGAGACCTTACCATTAGTTGCAGACGAAGCGATCTACGCGATGGTTTTAAGCTCTTGCTCTCACCTTACAAATGACCGTGCGAGAAGAATTGGAAAACAGTTAATCGATAATTTACCTGAAGATTTGAAAGGTTCTGAAAACGTAATGAATTCGATGATCTTTATGTTGATGAAATTTGGAAACATTGATGAAGCTGAGCAACTCTTTCGTCAGATGAAACACAAATCTATCTACACTTATGGTGCTATGATGAAAGGTGAGTCATATGCTTCACTTAACCATAAGTATTCGATTCCATTTGCTTAGGTTACAATCACAACCAGATGTTTGAAAAAGCACTAGATTTATTTCTTCAAATGGATCTGCCTCCTAATGAAAATATACTAACCATCATCTTCAACACATGTACACATCTATCCAATGATCCAGCATTACAAACAGGAAAAGAACTTCTGCGCAAAATGAACAAGTCCTATTATAACAATGATATCGTCATCACATCAGCCATTCATATGTTGATGAAATTCGATCTGGTCAATGATGCTGAACGTTTGTTTCGTCAAGTCAAAACAAAAAGTGCACTGACTTATCATGCAATGATCAATGGATACANGAAAAGTTGGCGATTGCATTCAACTTCATTCAACAACCACCTCCTTCCATCATACAAATCAGTAAAAATCTTCGTATTTGTGGTGATTGTCGTAAGTGAACAATACTGGCAGTAAAATTCAGTCATAGTTGTGCTTCTCTTAGATGCTGCTACGAAACTCATAACGAAACTGCGTCGGTGTGAAATCATCATTCGGGATGCAAATCGAATTCATCATTTTTCCAATGGAGAGTATTCATGTCAAGATCATTTCTGAATCGTGGTTTCTTCTCTCAGTCAGATGGTGTTTGTTTCATGAACCAATAAATGAAATGAAAAGTTGTTTTTGTCGTCAAAAGGTAGCTGTTCCCTTTTCTGAAAGAAAGGGTTATACAGCGATTAAATCGGCGGCTCGAAATGCTAAAAGTTTGTCTGTCTGTCTGTCTGTCCAAGCCAATCAGAGTACAGCATTTGACAACTCAAAGAAAACTTCACGATGGTCATACGGGAATGACTCACCATATGTAATCGAGGCCGGGGATTTCGAATCCGGTGTCAGTTTCTCGAAATTCTTATTAGCTAATTACTAATTAGGAAATGAAAATTTTCGTTGTTGTCGAGTAAGGGTCGACCGAAGGGTAATGGAGGTCGAGGAACTCGAATCCGCGGTTAGTTTCTCGAAATTCTAATTAACTCATTAGCCAATTAGCTAATTAAGCGATGAAAATTTTCGTTGTTGTCGAGTAAGGGTTGACCGAAGGGTAATCGAAGTCGAGGATCTCGAATCCGACGTTAGTGTTGATTAATTATTTATTAGTTTTTTATTAACTAGCCACGACTTATCAACATCCATTGTCAGAGTAGACCGAAGTTTTTCTGACGTCGGGAAATTCGAATTTGAGGGTGAATTTCGTTTTATTCGCTGAGCCTGAGCTTGTTCCTTCCTCTTTACAAAGGAGATATTTTTCTTTATCTGTTCTGAAATCTTTTGTAGAAGATGGTGAGCTGAACGCTATTCATGGACCTCATGTGTACAAAGATAGTAGCTCCAGAACTTACGCGAAAAGATCTAATGCATTGTACATAATGATGTTTCTAATTCAAGAAATCCGAAGAAGTGATATGAGCTTACTATCATCTTTGCTTTGTAGCCTACATACGTCATGTCCTTTCATGGGGAATTTAGTAGAAGTAGTTCGCAAAGCGATGTACCCGTCGGTGGAATTCCATCTTAGTAACTACAGACGCGTGGACTGTAGAAACAGTATTCTGAACACATGCAGCGCTATGAAAGATGTTCGTTTCGAAGCAAATCATATAATAAGACTTTCTTATCTAGTTTCTTTGGGTAGTCGAATGAATAGAAGATCATGACTGTTGAAGCGACAATAAAAGAAAACCCAATCGTTCAGTTTGGAAGTTGATCAAAGGCGAAAGGAATAACAGAAACAGCATGGCAACGGCTAGCCGTGAGTGACCGACCGGAGGGAGGTCCACGAACGACTACACGTTTGTTTTGAAAATTACTTGGAAGATGAGATTTATCACTGTCTCAACTAAAGTCAATGGTTTTTGAACGAACGTAATTGATGTGTTTTCGAGCTTCGAGAATAGGGATTGCACATTATCAGCGCTTCAAATTCAACAGAGCAATAGAATATGTATTGTAAACTATACAGTTACGAAGGGTTTTGATAACTTCGATCACAGATCGACTCAGTATCAGCAAGCTACTTGTTTATATAGAAAAACTATGAAAGCTGATCATGTGCGTCAACGGCTAGCCGTGAGTGGCCGACCGGAGGGAGGTCGACGAACGACTAGGCGTTTAAATACTAGAATAATCTTGCCAGGCTTCAGATAATTTTGAAAAGGATTTGACGAATGGGTCTTCCTCAATGAAAATATTCGACAAGGTATCATTTTGTTGACAGGGGAGAAAACAATCGGATTATCGCTGGAAGACACAGGCGAATGTTCAAACTTTTCAAGTGGTCTGCTGTATATCGTCCGTCTATGAGTGACTTCGTACAGCATTTATGAAAATTTCCATGCGCGTGATGTGAAAATAGAAAAACAGATGACAAAGGTCAATGGTTGGCCGTGGGTGGCCGTCTGACTAGCCGTTGAGCGATGACTTTTTCAGTCAACATAATTAGTGCTGGAGAATTATCCACTGACAAATGGCTAATCGGTCTCATTCCTAAAAAGACTTCTGCATCCTATTCGTTCTAGTGTGTGACATAGTGTCATGGTTAAGTTGAGCACTAGTAGCAATCGCAGTGCGTTTTTTCTCTTTCAAAGTCTCTGAATGTGTTCAGCATTTGGAAAAGTCTTTCAGACAAGGGTCAGCGAATTCAAAGAATGAGCGTTACTTGTAGATAACTTATGTTCCAGAAACGAATTTAACATTTCAAGGCTTTTCACAATGTGGATAGCATGGGCTGTAGCTATATTCTGCATTGTTATCATTGGGGACAGAGGCATAAGATCGTTCAGAAGATTTGTTTTAAGAAAATATTGTTTTCCGACCATACACGCCGATTGATGTTAACATGGCTTTTCATGACTTTTTTCATCCACAATTGTGTCATCTATTTTTCGCCCTCCTGCTAATAGACAGAGCAAACCTTCGCTAGAATCAATGCAATTTTTAATGAAAATGTGAAGGATAAACTAAGCGAATACCAATCACAAGATTATTTCATTGAATTTCGATTGACTGGAGATGATGAGTGCACTTTCATGATTGTTTGAAGATCCTTGTCCAGTCTTCTATCGAAGTATCAGCTGACAATATTCATTCAATGAAACTGTGGATGATTGAACTGAATCCATTGACGGAAACAACTGATGAAGCGTCTTTCAGTTGGCAACACACGAATCATCTAATACAAGGTGAATGTTAGGAGAACGAAGGAAGAACACTATTTCGTGTAACAGTAGAGGCCCTCGCAGGCTCATGGACTATATTACACAGACTCCATTCGACAGTGGATAAAAGCAATGAAGTGTTTGAACCAGAAAAACTTATTCTATTCATAGTCAATTATCTTCCGTTATGAATAAAGAGTTGGTCAGAAGAATTACTGGAAGTAGAACGTAAACCGAAATAGATTGGAGACTCACACGTCTCCGAAACTTGAATTGAGAATTGTGAATTATTATTCACCATATAGCAGAAAATGTAATTCAGGATATATTTCATTACAGCGATAAGGGAAGAACAGAAAAATTGCAAGCATATCATTGATTCGAAAGAAGTTGAGAGAAGAGCTCTGTTGAACACAAAACATGTTCCATTCGAACATTGAAAACAGAAGTAATCTTGAAAATGATATTGGCTGCAGCGTGTGATGCTAGGTTCTTTGATTAGTTCTGGTACCGATATCGTCAAACCAAGATGAACAACTCAATTCGCATACTAGACGTTCAATTGAAATCAACTATTCATGAGCTCCGATATAGTTGGCAGCGGCATCTTTCGAAACTCATTTCTGTGCAATGCACATACAAACCAAACGAAATACATAGATAAACCATGGACAGAAATCAGTTGAATTGTTCCGGTAAGATTCACTCAGTCTTATCGCATATCTCTTGTAGACATATGTAATGGTGTTTCACTTCAGACANGCCATTGTGTTTCGTAAATAAAGCCACATATACAAGAAATGAGTCCTACGAGTAATATAGATATCGAGAGAAATGTGAGATTCTCATCGAGACGTGTTTCGTCGATGCGATCAATTGAATCGAGTATGATCGAAGAATAAGAAGAACGATTAACACAACCACAAATCGTCGCTTTCCAACGAATTAAGAGTCGAAAATTAGTAACAATAACAATTGCTTTGGTTAATTGAGAACGTTCATGACCTTCGTATTTACCCACAATTATTTCACTGTCAGACAAAGCAGGAAAACTAGTATCGTTGTCCATCGGCAATCTAAGTACTAATAACTGTATAAATCGAAAGTTGTAGGAGTAATTGATATTACCAATCCTTTCAATACATTTATGTACTGGCTTATCTTCGACATATGGATATTTATGTGAGTGAGAAAAGAACCTTAATCTGTAACGTGATCGAATGACGAGAAGAGAAAAGAAAAAGATAACCAGGTGCAGAATATCTCCCGCACGCAACGCTGTTAATTCGTGATGAATAGAATAAGAACAGTGAACGCAAGCCGTGGTTAGTGTCTGATAATTTGAGTTCACCGAGCTCGTTAGGTCAAATGAGAATGTATACGTAATGTTGGAGATGTGATGATTATCTTCATTGCCGATATATTCGCACGACTTCAAGTCCTTTCGATTTTTGGACACTCCAAAGCTTGCAACATTTCAGTATTTGATTAGATCCGAATTTATCCACAACGGAAGTTTGATGCTTCGAGTGATAAACAGAATTCCATTGAAATGATCTACTTTGACGAGAAGGCTTTTTTCTTTTTTCAGACTTCTATAGTTTATCCTATTAAAAATTCGTATCTTGTCAGTGTTCGTGCATGCTGGACAGTATTCGAACATCCACTTTTGTCGTGTATTGATGAACCGATCACAACTTCAAAGCAAAACAAGTTACAACGTTTTCGAACTGCTATATACAATTCAAAAGCTATTCAAGAGAAATTAACATGTTTTTTAACTCCTTCTTCGAAGTGTATTTATTTGATGCATCCATCAACATCAATTATGTGTTTTACAGTGTCAGTTGATGTCAATGAATGCTATACGAATACTTTTAATGAAGAATTATTAGTGTCAATGAAACTACGCTTGTACTTATTACATCGTCTTACAAATCGCATTGTTGTCTAAAGAAAAACACACAATAATACTCCTTCATCAAAGAGAGGTAAAAAATATCCAAAATACACAGAGAGATTTTTCCAGACTTTTCAGAAATGCATAACATCGGCTGTTTCGCGTTATTGTATGAGAGAAAAATCATGTTCTCGAAATGACAATGAGATTGTTTTCATGTACGTACTTTAGCGAGAAACGACGAGAATGAAAGATTAATTAACTATGGAATACGGCGACTATTGTACTTTTTAACCTTACACCTTAAATAATTTCAGAAAGTGAAAAGCAATATACCTATTCTTGCAAGACTCAACGAAGAGGGATATGCGATGCATATTCTCCATGAATTCATCAGAAAAGGAAATAGAAGTCGTTGCATATACTTAATGAACTATTCACAAAATGAATACCACGATAGATAAGACATTCTTTCTCTAAATATCATTAATGCTTCTCGTGGACTACAAAAGAGTATTATTTCTACATCCGCGATCTCACCCCATCCTCAGTGATCCTGTCTCTCATTTAATATCACTGAGTTTTTCTTTATTAACGAAACATTCGCCTTCTCCGATCCATCACCCACAAAACCAATAATCGATAAGCTGGTTTCATTAGCAATCTCTTCACTTTTCTTTAGCGGACATTTCGAACCAATTCACTTGGTCTCTACACTCTCTAAGGTTCTTTCGCTAAACTTGTTTCCAGGATATCTTAATCGATTGACAGGCAATCTTCTTTCGACCGTGATGAACAAATTGGCATGTAAATTCAAAATCCTCTCAGTATGATATTTCTCTCACAATTATCATTAAATCTGTTAATAATGTCCTTGATTGGCCGGTATGCGTGAACCTTTGGCTCAACATCTCCAATGTCTCGGCTTCTTCGATTAAAAACGGTTCCGTGGATGATTTTCATCACGACTATCATCGGCTGTGTCGCATCGTTGTATTCTCCTTTTTTGTATGCTTTGTACCTGAATCTGGCTGCATCGCAATATATCCAATGGTGACGCTGACTTTGGTATTCTTCACTTATAAAAGATTGAAGCAAAGACCACGACGAATTGTGAGTATGCTGACAGATGATTCTAAAGCAAATCTTCTATGCTGTCCAGGCTCCACTAACAATTGTCAATCACAGTCATCGTCGTTGCAATCAATTCAGTGAAGTGGTATTTACTGAAGTGTTTGTCAGCAGTTTTTTTTTGTATTGTTCTGGATTGGAACGTATTGGTATTTTTCGACGATACGGAACAGTAATCGAAGCGCAGAAGAATGGGCAGTCATTTATTTTATGTTGAATCTAGCAAATAACCTGTACTACGTGATTAATGGCAGATCGTTCTATTTATCAACATTGACATCTCGTTTATTCCGAGAAGCAATGGTCACAGGCTTTTTAAAACGAGTACGTCGAAATCTTCATTGACATGATGGCACAGAAAATTGGTTCACCTATATATTACGTACATGTTACACTTGCCTAGGACAACGATAATTCGAATCAGTGTTGACCTATTGCATCGTTTCATAGATCAAATCTATGCACATGTTCTTTATACTGTATGTTTAGATCTTTTTTCAATAAAAAAATTTATTTGAAAAGAAAGGAAATGAAAATGATTCTGTCCTTAATTTGAACAGGTTTTCATGACAATATCAACGTTTCCATATCCATCATTAGTAGCAATAATATCCGTTAAATTATCATTGTTGACGTCTCCAACGGTGAGTGAATATGGATATGAACGATAACCAGTATTAAATATTAAATCATCGCTAAAACTTCCATTGCCATTACCAAGAAAGATTTGAATATTACTTGAACCATAATTGGCTACAGCAATATCCAAATAGGTATCATTATTAAAATCTAACACAGCTACAGAATTTGGCCTTGAATGAATGCCAGTAAAATAAGTTCGTTGATTTTGAAATGTTCCGTTCCCATTTCCGAGAAACAAACCAACATTGTTTGTACCAGAGTTTGCGACAATTATATCCAAAAGAGCATCATTGTTAATGTCAGAAACAACAACTGAACATGGATGGGAGTCAGTATCAGTTGAATAGCTGATCTCGTGTGTAAAACTACCGTAACCTGATCCAAATAGTATTCTGATAGTATTTGTCGAGTTATCAGCAATAACAACATCTAGTCGAGTATCGTTATCAAAATCTCCAACAGCGAGAGACGTTGGTTGTGATGATGATCGTTCGATCGGATAAGACGGTGCACTGATGAAATCTTCCTGGACATAGCCGAAGAATAATCCAACATTATCAGTACCTGAGTTAGCAACAACAATATCCAAACGATGATCAGAATTAAAGTCAGTTACTGCAATAGCTAGTGGTTTGGAAGAATCTCCAGTAGGATAAGTTAGTTGATTGAAAAATGTTCCATTATTACATCCAAGAAATACTCCGAGGGTATTTGAGCCGTAGTTCGCAACAGCAATATCAAGTTGAGAATCATGATTAAAGTCGCCAATAGAAATTCCATATGGCGCAGAGTCCTTGCCTGTCGAAAGAGGCATTTGATCAGAAAATGTACCATCACTATCGCCAAAGAATATGCCAACACTGCCTGCAGCAGAATTAGCAACAGCAATATCTAATATCGAATCTTTATTTAAGTCAGCAACGAAAATCGATCGTGGACCTGAATTCATACCAGTTGACAAAGTGGTAGCTATTGCAAAAGTTCCATCTGTGTGTCCTTGGAAGATACACAAATTTCCCTTTCCATAATTGGCAACGAGAATATCTAGAATACCATCTTTGTCAAAGTCGACAGTTGCAACTGCCATTGGGTACGAATCGCCAATCATCGAATAATTTCTTTTGTAGGCAAAAGATCCATTGCCGTAACCATGCAAAATGGCTATTTTGTGAATAAGCTGAAGCGCAACAACAATGTCTAAGTGTTCATCCTTATCAAAATCACCGACAGCAGTGCCCGTTGGCCCTGAATCGTAATCGACAAAGCAGGATATTTGATTAGAAAATGAACCGTCACCATGCCCAAGAAAAACAACAATATTATTAGCCCAGATATTGGAAACGATGATATCCACTTTTTTGTCGTGATTGACATCAGCAGTACTAACATCCCACGGACTTGATTTCGTACCAGTTGAATATATTGTTTGGTTGGAGAAGGTACCATTGCCTAATCCAAGACGAACACTTATACTGTTACTGTCTTTGTTAACAACAATAAAATCCAATTGATGGTCATTGTTAAAATCGTTGATAGATATAGCATTCGGCGAAGAGCCTTTACCTGTAGAAAAGGAAACGGGATCTCTGAATGCACCAAGATCATATTTGACAAATGTTAGGACATTATTGATGCCAGAATTAACAATGGCAATATCGACTTTCTCATCATTATTAAAATCGCCAATCGCCAGCGATTGTGGAGATGAACCACTTCCCGTTGTGTATGCCTTCGAACTTAGGAAACTCCCATTTTCATATCCGTACAAAATGCGTAGATTTCCTGCAGCAGAGTTAGCGATGACAACATCCAGTTTATAATCGTTATCAAGATCATCAACGGCGATTGCAGTTGGCGAGGATAAAACACCAGTAAGAAATGTTCTCTGCAATGGAAAACTTGCATTGCTATCTCCTAACAATATACCAATATTACCTAATCCATTATTCATCATAATTATATCTAAATGATGATCTTTATTGAAGTCTGCTAAAGCTACAGCTCGCGGATGAGAAGAGGACCCAGTTGAATATGTCATGTCACGTTCGCCACTCATATAAGCATGTCCTAAGAAAACACCCATAGTACCACTTTCACTGTTCGCAATTGCAATATCGACAAGACTATCATCATTAAAAAGTCCAAATGCCATTGAACTTGGACACGATGCATTGCCAGTCGCATAAGTTTTCTCAAAAGAAAATGTGCCATTGCCGTATCCTTTGAATAAAACTATATTGTTTGCAAGACAATTTCCAACAATAATATCTTGAAAACCATCTTTGTTCCAGTCTAAAATACTGCATGAATTCGGTCGGGAAAGACTACCAGTGGAATAAATGGCCACGTTTTCAAACGTTCCATTGCCTAATCCACGGAAAATACGAATATCATCACCAAGAAGAGTAGTAGTTACTAAATCAACGTAATCGTCGTTATTCAAATTACCAATCGACAGGCTGCTTGGTGCAAGGCCATTACTGAATGAATAGGCAATTTGATTGAAAAACGTTCCATTACTGTAGCCAAGAAAAATGGATAGATTAGGTGGATACGCGGCAATGACGACAATATCTAAATTATTGTCATTGTTCAAATCTTTAATACTAACACCATGTGGGAAAGAGTTATTTCCAATTGAATAAGTCATGTAAGGAGAAAAAGTACCATTGCCATAACCGAAAAAAATTTCGATGCTACTAAGTTGAGCATCGACAATAACCATATCTAGTTGGGTATCATTGTTAAAGTCGCCAAAAGCAGCAGCGACTAATAGAGTATCGTTTTCAGTCGAGTATATAGTCTGATTGGAAAAACTACCGTTACCATAACCAAAAAAGACTACAATGTTGTTTTCTGCGTTATTTACAACAACTATATCAAGATGTTTATCATTATTCAGATCACCGACATCGACACAAATTGGACCGGAATAAGCTCCTGTTGAATAAGTGGCTGAATGCGTAAAACTGCCATCGCCAGATCCAAGAAAAATATCGATACTGTCACTTTCGAAATTTGCTGTAACTATGTCCAAATAATTGTCGTCGTTGAAGTCCCCAGCTACATTATACGTCGGCTTGGATTTACCTCGGGTCGAATAGGTCTTCTGAGCGGTAAAATTGCCATTTCCGCATCCCATCAGAACACCGACATTACTGCCATCATAGTTTGAAATAATAATATCTATTAGACCATCTTTGTTCAAGTCATTCGCATCGACAAAGTATGGTTTAGAATCGCTTCCTGTGGAATAACTTCGTGTCCAAGAAAAATTTCCGTTCCCATATCCAATAAGAACGGCGATGCTGTCAGACTGAGAATTTGCCACAATTATATCAAGTCGTTGATCGTTGTTTATGTCCGAAATAGTCACCGACCATGGACCTGAATTGTATCCAGTTGAATATGCTTTGGTTAATATGAAACTTCCATTATTGTATCCGAATAAAATAGCTACTTGATTGGCATAGTTATTAGCAACAACAATATCCAGTAAATGATCTTCATTCAAATCAGCACAGGCGAAAGATCGTGGGCCTGAATAACGACCCGTTGAATAAGTGCGTTGCTTTCGAAAACTTCCATCTCCATATCCGATAAAAACACCGATATTGTTCGTTAAATAATTGGCAACAAGAATGTCAAGTATTTTATCATAATTAACATCGATAACAACGGTATAAAACGGTGCAGATTGGTTTCCAGTGGAATAAGTTTTTTGAGAAGAAAAACTGCCGTCACCGCGTCCTAGAAATATTCCAATAGTACTTGCGTCACTATTGACGACAACGATATCTAATTGCTTATCACGATTAAAGTCACCAATCGCCAATGAACGTGGTCTCGAATCTTCACCAGTCGAATACATAATAGGATCTGAGAATGTGGCATCGTAATTTCCCATTAAAACACTTATGCTATTTGCAATAAAGTTAGCAACGACAATATCTAATTGGGAATCGTTATTAAAGTCGCCATTAGCGATGGACCATGGCCCTGAATTATTCCCAGTTGAATAGGTAATCTGATCTTTGAAACTACCATCACCATGTCCGAGAAAAACTCCGATGTCATTAGTCAAATAATTCGCAACGACAATATCTAAACAATTATCATGATTGAAATCAGCCATTGTTATCGAAGTTGGCAGAGATTCTTTACCAGTTGTCCGGTAGGTCATTTGATTATAATAACCATAACTTTTCTGTGTGAAAACAATGTCCAAATAACTATAGTCGTAGTTAACTATTGCTATATCTGATTGAGTATCGTTATTAAAATCATAGGTAATCATTGAATACGGATTGCAATCTTTATTTGTATAAAATGTAGATTGATTGGAAAATGCTCCATGGCCATCACCATAAAAAATACTTAAATTTGGAATATTGTAATTGCCAACGATGATATCCGGGTGAGTATCATTGTTAAAATCACCAATCACGACAGATGAAGGTAAAGAATTATCTCCGGTTGAGTAAATTTCTGGTTTTATAAAACTTCCATTATTAAAGCCAAAGAAAATCTTCAAATTGTTGGTACCAGAACAGCTGACAGCTATATCCACATTTGTGTCATTGTTTAGGTCTTCTATATCAATTGCAGACGGGTGAGAATTTGCACCAGTATATAAAATAACTTGTTCTGAAAATGTTCCATCGCCATATCCAAAGAAAATACCTATATTATTTGTTCCATAATTAGTAACAATAATATCCAAACGATCGTCTTTGTTGAGATCTTTAATCATTAATGAGTATGGACTCGAATCGAATCCAGTTGATAAACGTAACCGTTCAAAGAAGTTTCCATTTCCGCCTCCTTCTAGAATACTGATATCGTTTGTACCATAGTTGACTATAACTAAATCAATATGCGAATCACGATTCAAATCCCCATTGGAGATATATCGTGGACGAGATTTTCCAATCGAAATCGATTTATTTAACATCAATGATCCATTACCATATCCGAAGAAAATCGAAATGCAGTTTGTACCGAAATTTGCCACAGCGACATCTAAATGATGATCTTGATTGAAATCGGCAACTGTTACTGAAGATGGCTTAGAATGTGGCCCNGGATGGGAGTCAGTATCAGTTGAATAGCTGATCTCGTGTGTAAAACTACCGTAACCTGATCCAAATAGTATTCTGATAGTATTTGTCGAGTTATCAGCAATAACAACATCTAGTCGAGTATCGTTATCAAAATCTCCAACAGCGAGAGACGTTGGTTGTGATGATGATCGTTCGATCGGATAAGACGGTGCACTGATGAAATCTTCCTGGACATAGCCGAAGAATAATCCAACATTATCAGTACCTGAGTTAGCAACAACAATATCCAAACGATGATCCGAATTAAAGTCAGTTACTGCAATAGCTAGTGGTTTGGAAGAATCTCCAGTAGGATAAGTTAGTTGATTGAAAAATGTTCCATTATTACATCCAAGAAATACTCCGAGGGTATTTGAGCCATAGTTCGCAACAGCAATATCAAGTTGAGAATCATGATTAAAGTCGCCAATAGAAATTCCATATGGCGCAGAGTCCTTGCCTGTCGAAAGAGGCATTTGATCAGAAAATGTACCATCACTATCGCCAAAAAATATGCCAACACTGCCTGCAGCAGAATTAGCAACAGCAATATCTAATATCGAATCTTTATTTAAGTCAGCAACGAAAACCGATCGTGGACCTGAATTCATACCAGTTGACAAAGAGGTAGCTATTGCAAAAGTTCCATCTGTGTGTCCTTGGAAGATACACAAATTTCCCTTTCCATAATTGGCAACGAGAATATCTAGAATACCATCTTTGTTAAAGTCCACAGTTGCAACTGCCATTGGATATGAATCGCCACTCGTCGAATAATTTCTTTTGTAGGCAAAAGATCCATTACCATAACCATGCAAAATGGCTATTTTGTGAATAAGCTGAAGCACAACAACAATGTCTAAGTGCTCATCCTTATCAAAATCACCGACAGCAGTGTCCGTTGGACCTGAATCGTAATCGACAAAACAGGATATTTGATTAGAAAATGAACCGTCACCATGCCCAAGAAAAACAACAATATTATTAGCCCAGATATTGGAAACGATGATATCCACGTTTTTGTCGTGATTGACATCAGCAGTACTAACACCCCACGGACTTGATTTCGTACCAGTTGAATATATTGTTTGATTGGAGAAGGTACCATTGCCTAATCCAAGACGAACACTTATACTGTTACTGTCTTTGTTAACAACAATAAAATCCAATTGATGGTCATTGTTAAAATCGTTGATAGATATGGCATTCGGCGAAGAGCCTTTACCTGTAAAAAAGAAAACGGGATCTCTGAATGCACCAAGATCATATTTGACAAATGTTAGGACATTATTGGTGCCAGAATTAACAACGGCAATATCGACTTTCTCATCATTATTAAAATCGCCAATCGCCAACGATTGTGGAGATGAACCAATTCCTGTTGTGTACGCCTTCGAACTTAGGAAACTACCATTTTCATATCCGTACAAAATGCGTAGATTTCCTTCAGCAGAGTTAGCGATGACAACATCCAGTTTATAATCGTTATCAAGATCATCAACGGCGATTGCAGTTGGCGAGGATAAAACACCAGTAAGAAATGTTCTCTGCAACGGAAAACTTGCATTGCTATCTCCTAATAATATACCAATATTACCTAATCCATTATTCATCATAGTTATATCTAAATGATGATCTTTATTGAAGTCTGCTAAAGCTACAGCTCGCGGATGAGAAGAGGACCCAGTTGAATATGTCATGTCACGTTCGCCACTCATATAAGCACGTCCTAAGAAAACACTCACAGTACTGCTGTTAAAGTCCACAACTGCAATATCGACAAGACTATCATCATTAAAAAGTCCAAATGCCATTGAACTTGGACACGATGCATTACCAGTCACATAAGTTTTCTCAAGAGAAAATGTGCCATTGCCATATCCTTTGAATAAAATTATGTTGTTTGCACGACAATTGCCAACAACAATATCTTGAAAACCATCTTTGTTCCAGTCCAAAATACCGCATGAAGTCGGTCGGGAAACACTACCAGTGGAATAAATGGCCACGTTTTCAAATGTTCCATTGCCTAATCCAAGGAAAATACGAATATCATCACCAAGAAGAGTAGTAGTTACTAAATCAACGTAATCGTCGTTATTCAAATTACCAATTGACAGGCTGCTTGGCGCTAGGCCATTACTGAATGAATAGGCAGTTTGATTGAAAAACGTTCCATTACCGTAGCCAAGAAAAATGGATAGATTGGGTGGATATGCGGCAATGACGACAATATCTAAGTTATCGTCATTGTTCAAATCTTTAATACTAACACCATGCGGCAAAGAATTATTTCCAATTGAATAAGTCGTGTAAGGAGAAAAAGTACCATTGCCATAACCGAAAAATATTTCGATGCTATTAAGTTGAGCATCGACAATGACCATATCTAGTTGGGTATCATTATTAAAGTCGCCAAAAGCAGCAGCGACTAATAGAGTATCGTTTTCAGTCGAGTATATGGTCTGATTGGAAAAACTACCGTTACCATAACCAAAAAAGACTACAATGTTGTTTCCTGCGTTATTTACAACAACTATATCAAGATGTTTATCATTATTCAGATCACCGACATCGACAAAATGTGGACCGGAATAAGCTCCTGTTGAATAAGTGGCTGAATGCGTAAAACTTCCATCACCAAATCCAAGAAAAATATCGATACTATCACTTTCAAAATTCGCTGTAACTATGTCCAAATAAGTGTCGTCGTTGAAGTCCCCAACTGCATTACACCTTATCTGGGATTTACCTCGAGTTGAATAGGTCTTCTGATCGGTAAAAGTGCCATTCCCGCATCCCATCATAACACCGACATTACTACCACCATAGTTTGAAATAACAATATCTATTAGACCATCTTTGTTCAAGTCATTCACATCGACAAAGTATGGTTCGGAATCGCTTCCTGTCGAATAACTTCGTGTCCAAGAAAAAT
Organism: Adineta ricciae; assembly: GCA_905250025.1. Classification (NCBI taxonomy): domain Eukaryota; kingdom Metazoa; phylum Rotifera; class Eurotatoria; order Adinetida; family Adinetidae; genus Adineta; species Adineta ricciae. The sequence continues at coordinate 240,279 of CAJNOJ010000142.1, read as the reverse complement.
TTTCGTTCCCATATCCAATAAGAACAGCGATGCTGTCAGATTGAGAATTCGCCACAATTATATCAAGTCGTTGATCGTTGTTGATGTCCGAAATAGTCACTGACCATGGACCTGAATTGTATCCAGTTGAATATACTTTGGTTAATATGAAACTTCCATTATTGTATCCGAATAAAATAGCTACTTGATTGGCATAGTTATTAGCAACAACAATATCCAGTAAATGATCTTCATTCAAATCAGCACAGGCGAAAGATCGTGGACCTGAATACAGACCCGTTGAATAAGTGCGTTGATTTCGAAAACTTCCATTTCCATATCCGATAAAAACACCGATATTGTTCGTTAAATAATTGGCAACAAGAATGTCAAATATTTTATCGTAATTAACATCGATAACAACGGCATAAAACGGTATGGATTGATTTCCAGTCGAATAAGTGTTTTGAGAAGAAAAACTACCGTCACCGTGTCCTAGAAATATTCCAATATTACTTGCGTCACTATTGACGACAACGATATCTAATTGCTTATCACGATTAAAGTCACCAATTGCCAATGAACGTGGTCTCGAATCTTCACCAGTCGAATACATAATCGGATCTGAGAATGTGGCATCGTAATTTCCCATTAAGACGCTTATGCTATTTCCATAAAAGTTAGCAACGGCGATATCTAATTGGGAGTCATTATTAAAGTCGCCATTAGCGATGGACCATGGTCCTGAATTATTTCCAGTTGAATAGGTAATCTGGTCCCTGAAACTGCCATCTCCATGTCCAAGAAAAACTCCGATATCATTAGTCAAATAATTCGCAACGACAATATCTAAACAATCATCATGATTGAAATCAGCCATTGTTATCGAACTTGGCAGAGATTCTGTACCAGTTGCTCGGTAGGTCTTTTGATTATAATAACCATAACTTTTCTGTGTCAAAACAATGTCCAAATAACTATAGTCGTAGTTAACTATCGCGATATCTAATTGAGTATCGTTATTAAAATCATAGGTAATCATTGAATACGGATTGCAATTTTTATTTGTATAAAATGTAGATTGATTGGAAAATGCTCCGTGTCCATCACCATAAAAAATACTTAAATTTGGAATATTGTAATTACCGACGATGATATCCGAGTGAGTATCATTGTTAAAATCACCAATCATGACAGACGAAGGTAAAGAATTATCTCCGGTTGAGTAGATTTCTGATTTTATAAAACTTCCATTATTAAAGCCAAAGAAAATCTTCAAATTGTTGGTACCAGAACAGCTGACAGCTATATCCACATTTGTGTCATTGTTAAGGTCTTCTATATCAACTGCAGACGGGTGAGAATTTGCACCAGTATATAAAATAACTTGTTCTGAAAATGTTCCATCATCATATCCAAAGAAAATACCTATATTATTTGTTCCATAATTAGTGACAATAATGTCCAAATGATTGTCTTTGTTGAGATCTTTAATCATTAATGAGTATGGACTCGAATCGAATCCAGTTGATAAACGTAACCGTTCAAAGAAGTTTCCATTTCCGCCTCCTTCTAGAATACTGATACCGTTTGTACCATAGTTGACTATAACTAAATCAATATGCGAATCATAATTCAAATCCCCATTAGAGATATATCGTGGACGAGATTTTCCAATCGAAATCGACATAGAAAATGTCAATGATCCATTACCATATCCGAAGAAGATCGAAATGCAGTTAGTACCGAAATTTGCCACAGCGACATCTAAGTGATGATCTTGATTGAAATCGGCAACTGTTACTGAAGATGGCTTAGAATGTGGACCAGTTGAGTATGTGATTTGATTCGTAAAGGTACCACCAGCTTGTCGGAGAAAAATTCCAATTGTATCCGAGCCGGAATTGGAAACTACAGCATCAACTAAATCGTCATGATTAAAATCGCCAATTGCAATTGACGTTGGATGGGAATCAGCGTTGATGAGATACTGAGCTTCAGATTTGATACTATATTTGCATGTTTTGCCTAGTCATATCATTACAAGAGTGTTTCTTTTCGATAGAAATAAACATACTTGGTGGTTTTGGNGTCGGAGAAAAATTCCAATTGTATCCGAGCCGGAATTGGAAACTACAGCATCAACTAAATCGTCATGATTAAAATCGCCAATTGCAATTGACGTTGGATGGGAATCAGCGTTGATGAGATACTGAGCTTCAGATTTGATACTATATTTGCATGTTTTGCCTAGTCATATCATTACAAGAGTGTTTCTTTTCGATAGAAATAAACATACTTGGTGGTTTTGGTGATGTATAACAAACAGTAAGAATGCCAATTAAGATGACTAGACTCGTGAATAGGCCGAATATGATTGCAGCTTTGATCGATGAAGTTAATGACGCCAAGAAACGGTGTCGCAACTGTCGTAAACGCAGAAGTTTGCCCGGAGGAAGAAGTTTTCTCTGATAAATTATCCTAGAAATATTTAATACTTTAGCAGATGGCCATGAAATCAAGTACATGAAACTTACTCCTTCCTCAGATTTTTCAGTACATCGTCGACATCATCTTCTGGCTTGAAACATTTCACATACGATTGCAGTTCTTTCAGAACGTTTTTGGAATAGATCAGTAATTGCATCCTAGTATTTCTATGCTAAGACAAACGTTGCACAACTGAGGTATAAACAAATATTTTTTATACGAGTAGGCACATACGTATATATATACCTTTTGATGTTATCGTTTGGAGGTCGTCACTCATGTTTTCGGACTAAAAATATTTCGCAAAAAGAGTCACAGTGAAGAGAAATACGATATTTTATATTGTTAGTATTCATATGACTAGATAATCGATATTATTTTTGAATAATGCAAAGAGTGTAATCGATAACGCACATTCTTCGTCACCACGCGTTGTTATATGGGGACCTTTTCATCAGTGACTATAGTCGACTATTCTTTTTTTTTCTATCATACGTAAATATAACGAGATGACTCATGAATAATTATTTGTTGTTATACAATCGTTAAACGTAGGATCGAGGAAATATCAGCGAAGATTTCTGTCAGTCATTTTTGTCATTGATATAAGTTTGTTTTCCGTTGAGCGTTTTCAACGTATCGTATTATCCAACACAATTCCAAAAACGAAAAATTTAACAAAAAATGAATGTATTAAGACTGAAAACAGTTGTATATTGCTATCGTCAAGGACCCTTGTATGATTAGACTGTTTCTACTAAATAGATTCATTTAATTGAATAGAATAGAAATTTTCATACCTTGGAATATAGTTTTACATCATATTACAGCTAGCATCAAAGAACGGTGCTTTAATTTGTAGTTTAGGACCAACGTCGACTCCAAAACCTAGCAATGATGCGTGTATACCATCAATTCCAACACTCACGCTTGTATTTGCTTACTAATGCCAATTCTAGTTATTGGTTCCCCATCTCTGCTACATAAGCCAGTAGCTGCACTTCTCCGTGATCTCTGGCATTAATGACCGTAGTTGATATTCGATTTTCATCGATCTTCTATTGCACGATTGTAACTTTATATTGACCTCCAAATTGACTTTTCAATATACGTTCTACTGCTTCAATCAGTTTTTCATTTAAACCAAACTTACCATACACAATGTCATTCCTTTGTGGACTTGTTGTTGGAAATCAAAAGCGTTCTTTCACATTAACAACTACATATATCTCTTCATTTGCTGTATAACAAACAGCGAGACAATCGTAACACTTTTCATTATCTGTACCACAATGATTATTTACATGTGATATGTTATCCAGTATCTTGCTTACACGTGCATTCAATTCATGTCAACTTGGATGTGACAAAACATCTGGATTTTTAACCCTGTATAGTGCTGCATTTCACTTGACGAATGTGCAATTTTCTATGTTCTGAATCATTTGTATCACTTGAATCTTCATTGACATCCATTGTGCTTGAAAAAAATAAAGATATTGGTATACGTATTAAAAGCATGAGAAGACGAAAAAGGCAAGCATGTCTTCTTATATTTGTCTGCCATTGAATTTTTTCCAGGGAATAATGGAAAAATCATATACAAGGTAACATTTTCATGAGTTATTAATCAAATGACTGCTGAGAGAACGAAAACAGAGATAAAAGTTCGCATAAATGTAAAGCGAATGAAACACATTGCTGTTAATGTGGGATTCTCTCAATATAATCATTATTGTATATTCCTCGAAAATGTTTTATATGATCGAGTGTCTAGTGGTCGCTTATTATCAGAGATAATTCCAAAACGAAGGTTCAGTGGAGGAATCAAATTTATCTCGCTGCATATCGAAAGTATATACGTTAAAGAATGGAATAGTTCTGCAGTCACATTCTTTTTCTTGTTCTATTGATACGTATCAACAAAAGAAAGTTTGAATCATTACCAAATGAAATAGTTATCGGCTGTTTTCAATATCTCAATGCACCTGAGATCTTTTATTCATTTGATCGACTCAACTTTCGTTTCAATTCACTTATTCGAAATTGTCCATTGTACGTTGATTTTTGTGAAGTGAGAAAATTCCAATTCAATGAATTTTGTCGAATAATTTCAACAAATCCCGAGTTGAAACAAAATATTATTTATTTACAACTATCAAATAAAACAGCATATGGACAAATCGATTCATTTCTGTCATTATTCTCATTGGCTGACTTTCTTCATCTTCGATCATTATCTTTAAATGGTATTCAAAGTGCTTACTGTCAAAATTTATTACTTGGATTACAATCTTTAACTAATTTGCATCGACTTACTTGCAATGAAGTAAGAAGACATTCTCCACATATCACACGAGTTCTATTCCAATCAAACATTTATTTTTCTTCAATATTTCCAAATGATATGATGATGCCATATAAATTACTAAACTAATTACATGTTGATATTAAAATATTTGAAAATAAACCATTTACAAGATAATCAAATAAATGTGAATCAGAGTGACAAGGCTTTAAAGTTTTGTTTTGATGTCATTTCTTCTTATCAATATCAAGCTTTGCGCACCAGATTTAAACAATTTCAAAATGAGTTTTGGCATCAAGATCGTCAGTGGTATAGTGACTATGAAATCCATTACTGTTCATCAACAGTTTATACACTTCCATATATGCACAATGATTATACATTAAGAGGTATTCGTAATGAAAGTGAATATGATAGGTCAGATCGATTTGATAATGTCAATAAACTATCTATATGGACAGAAATAATTCCTCGTGGTCCATCTTTGTACTTCAAAAAGGTCACAACGTTACGATTAACAAATGGACTTAAGATTGGTGGTGAAACAGATGAGTATCAATTACAAACATCAGATCTTTTGTTTTTTGATATGATCGTTAATGTATCAAATGTCAAACATTTAATAATTGCTGAAGAATGTTACATGTCATCATCAGAAGTATTATTATGTTTATTAGAACAATTACCATGTGTATCATCATTAACCATTTGTCAGGATCAGTTGATGTCATATCTCAGCGATTGGCAATTATGCAAATGTTTAAATAATAAAATCAAAACACTAGATACTGGTTTACACTCGATGTGGAGTAATTTTTATGATCGGTTCAGTGATGTGAATCTATTTAGTAAAACATTTTCAAATGTTGAAACACTCAATGATCTATTATTAATAGTATCTAATTGTTCGAAATTATCAACGATGTACATTGGAAACACAAATGCAGAAATATCGTCATGGATTAAAAAGAATGCATCAACATTAAACGTTTATATTAATTATTTGTTTTTTCCTGAAGAAAGTGATGAATATTAACAACAGACTTTTATTATAACTTCGCGTTTTTTTAAATTTATTTAATCAGTAAAGATGCTCATAAAATAGTTGCTAATATCTTTACTATTTATAATATGAATATTTACTCTTGATTAACACAGATTTTCTTGTTGGATTCTTAGAAAACTGTCACTTCAGTTTTTGATCGCTCTTTAATTGCTAGTTTTTCATCTAATGAAGTTTATATACAATTTTGAGCAATAGCCAGTCTTTTTATGTAAGCATCCACTGTGAGCCGTCAAACAGGGTCATCACAATGGCGACAGCTCAATAGCCGCTGATCCTCTACTGAGAAAATATTACTCGATATCTTCTGCGTAGGATACTTTTGAGTAGGATTCGATGTTTTCTTCAGTCGATTGATTTCAACCAAACTAACACTGGTTCCAAGTACAACTTCATGAGTTCTATCGGTTTCAAAAATATAATTTTTCAAGTAGGATATCTTTCTGCATCTCACCCACACCCTCACCCCACTTTCTTACTCAGATTTGTAAACCCGACAAACTTACAACAACAAGAGAAACATGATCTTTTCTTAAAGTTGAGATAAAAACAATTTCTTTAACGACATTTCTATGTTTGCATTGAACGATGTTTATTTAAAGACAATATTTGAAAACAGCCTCTTCTGTTCATTAATGATTTCGCGGAAAATTTTCCTTCGGAATCTTATATGCTACTTTTCTTGTTTATTTTAAGAGTTTTCAAAAGAGAAAATCAGATTTTTCACTGAAAATGTCCTCAAATAAAAGTATGAATGTTACATTTGATCATATAGTTCTTTTTTTCAACAATCAAAACCCTGACATATAAAGCTTGTTTAAAACTGAGACAATTTTTCAAAATGTTCGTCAAAAAAACTCTTCAATTATTGATTCACTTGTTCGTTCTCACACAAATTGCAGGTAAATGTCTTTATAGCTACAATTAAAGCTATACTTTTCTTTGCAATGGAGGTTATTCATACAATCGACCTGTGCTTCATTGTGATTCGACATGGAATCCAAATGGTACAACCGTCCTAAATGAAACTCTCATCGGATCAAATCTATTTGATCTGTTCATCGATCAGAATAATTCAATTTATATTCCAAATCAAAATAACGGGCAAATCCTTATGTTTCCTCAAGGAAACTTCAGTTCAATGCAACATATTTCACTTAATTTAATAAATGCATCAAATTTGTTTGTAACAGGAGAAGGTGACATTTATGTTGATACATTTTATTCATCAGCCAGTGTGATAAGTGAAATGAAATCGAATTCGGCAAGTTTAAGTTCAATCTCAAGAATGAATATCTGCCAACAATGTTTTGATATTTTTATAAGTGACAATCAAATTCTTTATTGTTCACTATCTGAACGCCATCAAATCATTTCGAAATCGTTAATCAATCAATGGAATCATTTGGTAATTGCTGCAGGAACGGGAAGTGCTGGTTCAACATCAAACACACTTCAAAATCCTCGAGGAATTTTTCTTGATGAAACTAATCAAGATTTATATGTTGCAGATTGTGGAAATGACCGAGTTCAAGTTTTTAAATCTCAAAAATTAACTGGAACAACCAAAGTTGGAAATGGATCTTCAAATATTACATTTGATCTCAGATGTCCAACAGGAATTGCATTGGATAGTCAAAGTTATTTATTTATTGTTGATTCTCATAATAATCGAATAATCGGACAAAATTCCAACGGTTTTCGTTGTTTGGCCGGATGTTATCAATCAGTGGGACCAAGTTTAAATCACCCACTGAGTCTTAGTTTTGATTCCACGGGCAATATTTTTGTTGTCGATCAACGAAATAACCGAATTCAACAATTTGATTTGCTGAATAATTCAGCACGTAAGTTAAGACAGATAAAATATCCACTAAACTTTGATAGTTCTTGTAATCAAATCAATTCAATGTTCAATCTTTCGTTTTCATCATTTATGAACTTTTTGAGAAGAGAAATCGTTCCCCTCCATTTTAGGACAGATCTCTGCCTAGGAATATATATCCCTATCACGTTTTCAAAGCATCTTTGAGGACATCTTTGATTATACGCAGGTTTATTCTATTCTGTTTGAGACCGAGTATTAAATTACCATAGTGATCAGTGTGCACTCATGATCTCCGACTGCTTATAAAGGCGTGGAAGACTAAATTTAATAGAGATACATTACCGAAAGCTGCATTTTATTTGAGAAATAACTGTGTACCAAATAAATATGGGTTTACTTCGTAAGGACATCCTCACGCCGTCATCAACGAGCGTAGATACAAATCTGAGAGCGTTTATATCATTGAATTACATAATATTAAACTTATTTTGATGCAGCTCCACTTACTCTTGCTGGCGTTCAACTCAATCTCAATCCTTCCTTGTTACCAAGTGGATGGTCTTTATGTTATTCAGCAACATATGCAACAGTTATTGGAACAAGTTCCCTTCCGACGATCTTATCGTCATGCAATAGAACCAACTTATTACTTGGATGTCGACCGGTCGGTAAAGTGAATTTGACTATAGCAGCGATGGGTCATCGAAATGATGTTCTATACAACTGTGGATCCTTATCTAGTTGTACCCATATTGCGAACGGTGTTGGTTGGTATTATTCAGATTCATATTCATGGGGTTTCGTATCTGGTTGTGACAATGTAATACGATCCAGCTGTGATACTGCATCAACAAATGCTATTTATCGATTATGTTGGCATACTCAAAATGATGGTGGATATAGATGTGGTTTAACAGCGGGACTTAATAGCAATACATCTTGGGAAAAAGTTATATATCATGCGAACTGAATAAAACACATGATCATTGATTAAAAACAAATTGTATCTTTTTATATAGTCACAGTATTTTAGTACGATTTTAACTTGACACTGATTTCCAACCAAGATTCGGAACGAATCTAAAAATATAGACCGGTTCGATCCAAAATTGTCCGCCCCCGACTTACGATAAGATTGATTTCGAAAGGTCAACTAATCCATGTGGTGTAAAACATTCAACCGCAATTATACTTAACAGAATTTTATGTAGAAAACATAAAAGAAGAAACGACGATGGAACGGACCGGGCTATTCGTTTCGACCCCTAGCGGAAACTATCAAGTTTGTTGAGTATATTCAAGTCTGTATTGGATATGTATATAGGTTATACATGTAGATAGGCGTCAAAAAACAAATTTCCTAGAGTCTAATTTTTCACCCTCTTTTAAAAATGCATCTACATCCGAAAGACTCTAGTTACGTGATCGTGATGTCGAAATACACATTATGATACACCGTTATGCATTCGATTTTTCTTTTTCTTTCGAACGAAACAGTACTTTTTATTATTAATACGTGTTCGCTGATTATGAAAAACAAACTAATACAAAACCTATTTCATGAAATCAAAGTACGTGCAAGCATCGGGAGGGCGTACTGTCGTTTTCGTTCTCGTCTTCCTTGTTGAGAAAAAGGAAGGTTTTTCTTACGCGCATAAATATGTGACCAGTTACCGTCAGTATACTTCACCGGATTTCACCTTTCTTATATATTTGAGACTGTCTATCGACATGTGATATAAAAGATGAGTCATAGTAATTATCGATATTTTTCATTACAAGATGATGATCCTACTGGTACCGGCAATATTTTGATTTGGCTCGATGAAAAAGCATTGGATCCCACGTCACCTAATACTCAACTTATGATTGATATGCTCAAAAGCATATCGAATATTAATTGCAAATTGTACAACAGTGTAGAATTATTCCTTGCAGAAGCTAATACTATAGCTAGAACAGGCAGAGTGATACTTGTTACATCTGGATGGTTCGCAGAGAGACTATTTCCTGAATTATCTATATCATTACTACGGGCAATTTCCGTCATCTGTATCTTCTGCAAAGATTCAAGAAATTATCAACATTTACAAAAGAGATATCGGAAAATCGTCGGTGTTTTTACAGAAGAACAATACTTGAAAGAAGCGATTGAGGATGAATTGAACCCATCGTCAGATTTCTTTGTCACGGATCAACATCTAAGTCCTCACTTTGTTCTTAGTGATGATCGTCAAGAATTTAAATTCTATAAACAATATATTGAACTGTTGCAAAATTATCCATAGACATCGGATAATAGAAAAAAAAAGATGCTACCCAGAGAAGACAGATCGATGAATTCCAATACAGTTATATACCTGAGACAGCAATTAAATGGTATACTAAAGATAGTTTTCTATATCGTTTGGTGAATAAAGTATTGCGATCGTTGGATATGGAACAGATTATTNGATGATCTTGATTGAAATCGGCAACTGTTACTGAAGATGGCTTAGAATGTGGACCAGTTGAGTATGTGATTTGATTCGTAAAGGTACCACCAGCTTGTCGGAGAAAAATTCCAATTGTATCCGAGCCGGAATTGGAAACTACAGCATCAACTAAATCGTCATGATTAAAATCGCCAATTGCAATTGACGTTGGATGGGAATCAGCGTTGATGAGATACTGACCTTCGGATTTGATACTATATTTGCATGTTTTGCCTAGTCATATCATCACTAGAGTGTTGTTTTTTTCGATAGAAATGAACATACCTGGTGGTTTCGGTGATGTATAACAAACAGTAAGAATGCTAATTAAGATGACTAGACTCGTGAATAGGCCGAATATGATTGCAGCTTTGCCCGATGAAGTTAATGACGCCAAGAAACGGTGTCGCCACTGTCGTAAACGCAGAAGTTTGCCCGGATGAAGAACTTTTCTCTGATAAATTATCCTAGAAATATTGAATACTTTAGCAGATGGCCATGAAATCAAGTACATGAAACTTACTCTTTCCTCAGATTTTTCAGTATATCGTCGACATCATCATCTTTTGGCTGAAAAGATTTTACGTACGATTGTAATTTTTTCCAAACGGTTTTACAATACATCAGTAATTGCGTCCTGGTATTTCTATGTTAATACAAACATTGCACAGGTCAGATATAAACAAATATTCTTGATACGAGTAGACACATACGTATATATATATACCTTTTGTTGTTGTTGTTCGAAGGTCGTCACCCATGCTTTCGGACTAAAAATATTTCGCAAAAGGAATCACAGTGAATAGGCATATGATATTCTATATTGTTAGTATTCATAGGACAAGATAATCGATGCTATTTTTGAATAATGCAATAAAGCAAAGAGTGTAATCGATGACGCACATTGTTCGTCGCCACGTGTTGTTATATACGTATCTTTTCATCAGTGAATATAGTCGATTATTCTTTTTTTTGTCTATCAGACGCAAAAATATCGAGATGACTCGTGAATAATTATTCGTTGTTATACAATCGTTAAACGTAGGATCGAGGAAGTATCAACGAAGATTTCTGTACGCCATTCTTGTCATTGATATAAGTTTGTTTTCCGTTGAGCGTTTTCAACGTGTCGTATTATCCAACACAATTCCGAAAACGAAAAATTTAACGAAAAATGAGTGCATTAAAACTGAAAACAGATTTATATTGCTATCGTCAAGGACCCTCGTATGATTAGACTGTTTCTACTAAATAGATTCATTTAATTGAATAGAATAGAAATTTTCATACCTTGGAATATAGTTTTACATCATATTACAGCTAGCATTAAAGAACGGTGCTTTAATTTGTAGTTTATGACCAACGCCGACTTCAAAACCTAACAATGATGCGTGTATAGCATTAATTCCAATACTCACGCTTGTATTTGCTTGCTAATGTCAATTTTAGTTATTGATTCCCCATGCTCTGCTGCATAAACCAGTAGCTGCACTTCTCCGTGATCTCTGGCATTAGTGGCCGTAGTTGATATTCGATTTTCATCGATCTTCTATTGCACGATTGTAACTTTATATTGACCTCCAAACTGACTTTTCAATACACGTTCTACTGGTTCAATCAGTTTTTCATTTAAACCAAATTTACCATACACAATGGCATTCCTTTGTGGGCTTGTTGTTAATGGAAATCAAAAGCGTTCTTTCACATTAGCAGCTACATATATCTCTTCATTTGCTGTATAACAAACAGCAACACGATCGTAACACTTTTCATTATCTGTACCACAATGATTATTTACATGTGATACGTTATCCAGTATCTTGCTTGCACGTGCATTCAATTCATGTCTACTTGGATGTGACAAAACATCTGGATTATGTAACCCTGTAGTGTTGTATTTCACTTGACGAATGTGTAATTTTCTATATTCTGAATCACCTGTATCACCTGAATCTTCATTGGCATCCATTGTGCTTGAAAAAAATAAAGATATTGGTATACGTATTAAAAGCATGAGAAGACGAAAAAGACAAGCATGTCTCCTTATATTTGTCTGCCATTGAATTTTTTCCAGGGAATAATGGAAAAAACCATATACAAGATAACATTTTCATGAGTTATTAACCAAATGACTGCTGACAGAACGAAAACAGAGATAAAAGTTCGCATAAATGTAAAGCGAATGAAACACATTGCTGTTAATGTGGGATTCTCTCAATATAATCATCGTTGTATATTCCTCGAAAATGTTTTATATGATCGACTGTCTAGAGGTCGCTTATTATCAGAGATAATTCCAAAACGAAAGTTCAGCGGAAGAATCAAATTTATCTCGCCGCATATCGAAAGTATATACGTTAGAGAATAGAATAGTTCTGTAAACACATTCTTTTTCGCGTTCTATTGATACGTGTGAGTAAAAGCAAGTTTGAATCATTACCAAATGAAATAGTTATCGACTGTTTTCAATATCTCAATGCACCTGAGATTTTTTTTATTCATTTGATCGACTAAACTTTCGTTTCAATTCACTTATTCGAAATTGTCCATTGTATGTTGATTTTTGTGAAGTGAGAAAATTCCAATTCAATGCATTTTGTCGAATAATTTCATCAAATCCCTAGTTGAAACAAAACATTATTTATTTACAATTATCAAATAAAACAGCATATGGACAAATCGATTCATTTCTGTCATCATTCTCATTGGCTGACTTTCTTCATCTTCGATCATTATTTTAAAATGATATTCAAAGTGCTTATTGTGAAAATGTATTACTTGGATTACAATCTTTAACTAATTTGCATCGACTTACTTACACTAAAGCAAGAAGACATTCTCCATCAACGTATGCCAAACTTGAAAATCTTTTCAATATATTCACAAGATGATATTCAAATGATTGATGCTGATCGATGGCAGAATTTAATTGAAAACTATTTATCCTTCTCAAAGATATTCAAGTTTTGTTTTGATGTCAGTTCTTCTTGTCAATATCAAGCTTTATGCATCAGATTTAAACCAATTTCAAAATGAGTTTTGGCATCAAGAACGCGTCGGTGGTATAGTGACTATGAAATCCATCACTGTTCATCAACAGTTTATACACTTCCATATATGTACAATGATTGTACATTAAAAGGTATTCGCAATGAAAGTGAAAATGATGGATCAGATCGATTTGATAATATCAGTAAACTATCTATATGAACAGAAAGAAATCCTCGTGGTCCACCTTTGTACTTCAAAAAGGTTAAAACGTTACGATTAACAAATGGACTTAACATTGGTGGTGAAACAGATCTTTATGTTTCTTGATATGATCGTTAATGTATCAAATGTCAAACATTTAATAATTGCTGAAGAATGTTACATGTCATCATCAGAAGTATTATTATGTTTATTAGAACAATTACCATATGTATCATCATTAACCATCCGTCAGGATCAGCTGATGTCATATCTCAGCAATTGGCAATGATGCAAATGTTTCAATGATAAAATCAAAACACTAGATACTGGTTTACACTCGATGTGGAGTCATTTTTATGATTGGTTCAGTGATGTGAATCTATTTAGTAAAACATTTTCAATTGTTGAAACACTCAATGATCTATTATTAATAGTATCTAATTGTTCGAAATTATCAACGATGCACATTGGAAACACAAATGCAGAAATATCTTCATGAATTAAAAAGAATGCATCGACATTAAACGTTTATATTGATTATTCGTTTTTTCCTGAAGAAAGTGATGAATATTAACAACAGACTTTTATTATAACCTCGCATTTTTTAAAATTTATTTAATCAGTAAAGATGCTCATAAAATAGTTGCTAATATCTTTACTATTTATAATATGAATATTTACTCTTGATCAACACAGATTTTTTTGTTGGATTCTTAGAAAACTGTCACTTCAGTTGCTGCGGTTTTTCATCTAATGGAGTTTGTATACAGTTTTGAACAATAGCCAACCTTTTTATGTAAGCATTCACTCTGAGCCGTAAACAAGGTCATCACAATGAAGACAGCTCAATAGCCGCTGATCCTCTACTGAGAAAATGTTACTCGATATCTTCTACGTAGGATACTTTTGAGTAGGATTCGATGTTTTCTTCAGTCGATTGCTTTCAACCAAACTAACACTGGTTCCAAAAATAAAATTTTCAAGTAGGATATCTTTCTGCATCTCACCCACACCCTTGTCGATTCTTTAAAAGAATCGATCGAAGTCGTTTTCAATTCTATCGCTGAATTGATTTGAACTGCTTTGCTTGATCTCTCCAAAATAAATCACGTGCGATTGACGGCGTCGATATCATCTGACTTTCTTAATCAGATTTTTAAACCCGACAAACTTACAACAAAAAGAGAAACATGACTTTTTTTTAAAGTTGAGATAAAAATAATTTCTTTAACGACATTTCTATGTTTGCATTTGACGATGTTTATTTAAAGACAATATTTGAAAGCGGTCTCTTCTGTTCATTAAAGATTTCGCCGAAAATTTCCCTTCAACACCGGATAGGCGACTTTTCTTGTTTATTTTAAGAGTTTTCAAAAGAGAAAATCAGATTTTTCACTAAAAATGTCCTGAAATAAAAGCATGAATGTTATATTTGCTCATATACTTCTTTTTCTCAACAATCAAAACCTGACATATAAAACTTGATTAAAACTGAGACAATTTTTCAAAATGTTCTTCAAAGAAACCCTTCAATTATTGATTCACTTGTTCATTCTCACACAAATTGCAGGTAAATTTCTTTATAACTACAATTAAAACTATGCATTTCTTTACAATGGAGGTTATTCATACAATCGACCTGTGCTCTGTTGTAATTCGACATGGAATCCAAATGGTACAACCGTCCTAAATGAAACTCTCATTGGATCAAATCTATTTGATCTGTTCATCGATCAGAATAATTCAATTTATATTCCAAATCAAAATAATGGACAAATCCCTATGTTTCCTCAAGGAAACTTCAGTTCAATGGAACATATTTCACTTAATTTAATAAATGCATCAAATTTGTTTGTAACGGGAGAAGGTGACATTTATATTGATACATTTTATTCATCAGTCAGTGTGATAAGTGAAATGAAAGCGAATTCGACAAGTTTAAGTTCAATCCCAAGAATGAATTTCTGCCAACAATGTTTTGATTTTTTTATAAGTGACAATCAAATTCTTTATTGTTCACTATCTGAATACCATCAAATCATTTCGAAATCGTTAATCAATCAATGGAATCATTTGGTAATTGCTGCAGGAACAGGAAGTGCTGGTTCAACATCAAACACACTTCAAAATCCTCGAGGAATTTTTCTTGATGAAACTAATCAAGATTTATATGTTGCAGATTGTGGAAATGACCGAGTTAAATTTTTTAAATCTCAAACATTAACTGGAACAACCAAAGTTGGAAATGGATCTTCATATATCACATTTGATCTCAGTTGTCCAACAGGAATTGCATTGGATAGTCAAAGTTATTTATTTATTGTTGATTCTCATAATAATCGAATAATCGGACAAAATTCCAACGGTTTTCGTTGTGTGGTCGGATGTTATCAATCAGTGGGATCAAGTTTAAATCACCCACTGAGTCTTAGTTTTGATTCCACTGGAAATATTTTTGTTGTAGATCAACGAAATAACCGAATTCAACAATTTGATTTGCTGAGTAATTCAGCACGTAAGTTAAGACAGATAAAATGTCCACTAAACTTTCATAGTTCTTGTAATCAAATCAATTCAATGTTCGATCTTTCGTTTTCATCATTTATGAATTTTTTGAGAAGAGAAATCATTCCCCTCCATTTCAGGGCAGATCTCTGCCTAAGAATATATATCCCTATCACGTTTTCAAAGCACCTTTGAGGATATCTTTGATTATAAGCAGGTTCATTCTTGATTTATCTCCGTTCATCCAAAGAGTTCAATTTTTTCTTCAGAAAAACATTTGCATATGTCGAAGATGTGCCGTTATTCTATTCCATTTGAGACCGAGTATTAAATTACCATGATGATCAGTGTGCACTCATGATCTCCGACTGCTTATAAAGGCTTGGAAGACTAAATTTAATAGAGATACTTTACTGAAAGCTGCACTTAATTTGAGAAATAACTGTGCACCAAAGAAATAGGGGCTTACTTCATAAGCACACCCCACGCTCTCATCATCTTCATCAGCGAGCGTAGCTGCAAGTCTGAGAGTGTTTATATCATTGAATTACATAATATTAAACTTATTTTGATGTAGCTCCACTTACTCTTGCTGGCGTTCAACTCAATCTCAATCCTACGTTGTTACCAAGTGGATGGTCTTTATGTTATTCAGCAACATACGCAACGGCTATGGGAACAAGTTCCCTTCCGACGATTTTATCGTCGTGCAATAGAACCAACTTATTACTTGGATGTCGACCGATCGGTACAGTGAATTTGACTATAGCAGCGATGGGTCATCGAAATGATGTTCTATACAACTGTGGATCCTCATCTAGTTGTACCCATATCGCGAACGGTGTTGGTTGGTATTATTCAGATTCGTACTCATGGGGTTTCGTATCTGGTGGTGACAATGTAACACGAAATCACTGTGATAGTGCATCAACAAATGCTATTTATCGATTATGTTGGCATACTAAAAATGATGGTGGATATAGATATGGTTCAACAACGCTACTTAATAACAATACATCTTGGGAAAAAGTTATATATCATGCGAACTGAATAAAACACGTGATTATTAATTAAAAACAAATTGTATCTTTTTATATAGTCACAGCATTTTAGTACGATTTTAACTTGACACTGATTTCCAACCGAGATTCGAAACGGATCTAAAAATATAGACCGGCTCGGTCGAAAATTGTCCGTCCCGACTCACGATAAGATTGATTTCGAAAGGTCAACTAATCCATGTGGTGTAAAACATTTAATCGCAATTTTCCTAGAGTCTAATTTTTCAGCGTCTTTTAAAAATGCATCTACATCCGGAAGACTCTAGTTACGTGATCGTGATGTCGAAATAGACATTATGATACACCGTTATGCATTCGATTTTTCTTTTTCTTTCGAACGAAACAGTACTTTTTATTATTAACACGTGTTCGCTGATTATGAAAACAAAACTAATACAAAACCTATTTCATGAAATCAATGTACGTGCAAGCATTGGGAGGGCGTACTGTCGTTTTCGTTCTCGTCTTCCTTGTTGAGAAAAAGGAAGGCTTTTCTTACGCGCATAAATATGTGACAAGTTACCGTCAGTACACTTCACTGGATTTCACCTCTCTTATATATTTGAGACTGTCAATCGATACTCTCATATAACAAACAATCTATCGACATGTGATATAAAAGATGAGTCATAGTAATTATCGATATTTTTCATTACAAGATGATGAACCCACTACAAATCCTACTGGTACGGACAATATTTTAATTTGGCTCGATGAAAAAGCATTGGATTCCACGTCACCTAATACTCAACTTATGATTGATATGCTCAAAAGCATATCGAATATTAATTGCAAATTGTACAACAGCGCAGAATTATTCCTTGCAGAAGCTAATACTATAGCTAGAACAGGCAGAGTAATACTTGTTACATCTGGATGGTTCGCAGAGAGACTATTTCCTGAATTATCTATATCATTACTACGGGCAATTTCAGTCATCTGTATCTTCTGCAAAGATTCAAGAAATTATCAATATTTACAAAAGAGATATCGGAAAATCGTCGGTGTTTTTACAGAAGAACAATACTTGAAAGAAGCGATCGAGGACGAATTGAACCCATCGTCAGAGTTCTTTGTCACGGATCAACATCTAAGTCCTCATTTTGTTCTTAGTGATGATCGTGAAGAATTTAAATTCTATAAACAATATATTGAACTGTTGCAAAATTATCCATGGACATCGGATAACAGGAAAACGATGCTGGATGAATGTATAAAACATTACCGAAAAGATGCTGCGCAGAGAAGAAGGATCGATGAATTCCAATACAGTTATATACCTGAGACAGCAATTAAATGGTATACTAAAGATAGTTTTCTATATCGTTTGGTGAATAAAGTATTGCGATCGTTGGATATGGAACAGATTATTATCTTTCGACCTTTTATCAGAGAT
>CAJNOJ010000142.1:130601-221907 GCA_905250025.1 Adineta ricciae | reverse complement strand
GATCGATGAATTCCAATACAGTTATATACCTGAGACAGCAATTAAATGGTATACTAAAGATAGTTTTCTATATCGTTTGGTGAATAAAGTATTGCGATCGTTGGATATGGAACAGATTATTATCTTTCGACCTTTTATCAGAGATCTATGTAAACAACTTCAAACATTACACGAGCAAAACCAATCAGACACACCATTAACAGTGTTTCGTGGACATGCAGATATGACTGTGAAGCAGTTTGCGACAATCGAGAGAAACGTTGGTAGTTTGATATCATTCAATGGGTTTCTATCAACTACAAAGGACTTTGATGTTGCTTTAGTATATGCTGGAATTTCATCAGCTCAGAAGAGATCAGTCGTGTTTGAAATTCGAACCAATTACAAGTCGACAAATGTGGTGTTTGCTGACGTTGCAGCATATTCAGAAATTCCGGAAGAAGTTCTATTTAGTCTTTGTTCTGTATTTAAAATTGATAGTATTCAAAATGATGAACAAAATGAATTGTCAAAGGTTATTTTGAGCACTCCAAATGAAGATCCAGTGGCTATTCCAGAACAGAGAAACAATCGTTTACCTTTTCTATACCAATACTCTCAGAAAACATATATTATCAGAATATGCGCTGTGATCCTTTTCACGATGATAATAGCACTAGGTGTTCTCTTTGGTGTGATACTTCAATTTCAAAATCACAATGGAAGATCATATGAATGTGTTGGTGCGAATTGTGCAGATGTTAGCACAACGGCAGGTAATGTATATTTAGTGACATGTTCTTTACCTAACTTTATCTATTTAATGTGACACTTATTTTCTTGACACAACGATCGCAACAGCATCAACGTGTATGTGTCTCTTCTCCCTTATTTAAGTGAATATTCGATATTTGAACGGCAGCCTATCGTTTTTTTTATCAGTAGGAGCAGACTGCATTCCAGTTGGATGGAACTATAAAGGAGACTTGATAACAACTGATCGACCTTATGTTCACCTAACTGTCGATCATGATTCAAATGTGTATGTTGCTCACAGAAAAGGGAAGAGTTTGGATAAATGGTCGCCTCAAGGTACACTTTTGAAGCGATTATATGAAAATCAATTTGATATTGATAGCCCATTATTCTTTCATTTATCGTCCCAATCTCTATATTTTTGTCAATTTTGGAACCGAAGCTTGAATATTTTCAAAATAACAGATGACAATTAGGCTCCAGAAAGTGTAATTGGAGACATTATTAATAAACTTGGAGTGAATCCTTCCTTATACCATTGTGGTGGATTGTACGTTAATTCAGCTGGTGATATATTCATGCTGGCGACTCCATCAGGAGTAGTATACAAATGGACAGTTAACAGCTCATCTGCAATTTTGGTGGTGGATGGAAATAAAATTGATTCAGTGCGTTATCCAACAACGAACATAGTCGCTTTTGCTGTATATGAACCTGATAATACAATATACTTATTGGATCGTGGTACACGTTCTTGGAAGAGTAGTAATGGATCATTGGTGAGCGTAGGATACGATTTTAATCGTATTTTGAAATACTCAAATGGATCAGAATTGGGAGAAACGATCATTGATGGAATACCTCTTCACATGTTTTCACACACTAAGGCAGTAGATGTCGATGCGTATACAATAGCTGTTGATAAAACTGGTTATGTTATCTCGGGTGAATTGCATCGAGTATCAATATGGTCACCCGATGGAAAATTCCATAGTACAGTTATGAATAAATATCGAATACATGAGTCTGTAGGACAAGAAATATACACGAGGACAATCGTAATTGACAGATTAGGAGATATCTATGCTTATGTCAGTCCTGGACGAATAGTAAGATTCAATAGAACTTCTAGTACATGTAAACACAGCATCGTGTGATTGATTTTTAATCGGCAATCTTTTAGTCAACGACTTGTATTTAATTTTGTTTTATTGATACTATATGTTGAATAAAAGTTTAATAGAAGATGTATTGATGAATGCGAACATAATGTAAGAGAAAACACTAATATTCGACGTGTACAGAAAAAAGAAATGAATGTACTTGAGATCGAAGCAAGACTTCCAATTTAGAAGATACGCGTGCTACCATTACACCATACGTCCGCCATATTCAGAATTCACTCATGACAAAAGATAAAACTACACAACTATGAAAGGCAACAGATTATTTTAGTTGGAATCAATTTCAAATTTTTGTATTCGGTAGTTTGCTGAGCCAACAACATAAAGATTTCCTTGATAATCAAATAACAAATCGCTTGGATAGAATAATTGACTCGATTCATGTCCATATCCATTTCCACCAGCAACAATACTTCCTTTTGTTGCTCCTTCAATCATACACACGACGCAATTGATTTCATTCAATCATAATAAACCCAAACTGTTTCCGTTTCGTATCTAAACAATTATTTATTTATATGATTACATTCTCAATCAAGATTCTTCGTACTAGATTTGATCAGTGAGATTATTTTTGTTGATAAATAACCTTGGACTTTTCTCAATGCAAATTCGCCTTAGATGATTAAGCTATCTTTATAATTCTTGCCTACACTTTGTGATTGCTTGTCTTATTTTATTGATGGAGTCATTTCCCTGTTGACCAATTTGTCTCATCAACGAATACTCATAACTCGCGTTCATTTTTTACAGTACAAATTTTTTCATCGAGTTTCTGCTGAACTTCATTTGAAGATTTTCTTGTATTCCTGACGATGATTTAGTTTGAAATTACACAAATGAACGAAGTAATGTGCTTCTTAATTGTAGCCTCGCACTAGAATAAAAGACTGTATCACAATCGGTGCAATAACAAAAATCTTATTTAGTTCTATTCAGACACAAAAACGATAGTTATAAAAGCAAGTAAGACTGGTCTATTATGATGAATAATATTCTATTCCGATTGCCGTATTTTAAGTTTCCTTTCGAATCGACTGGATGATCTATATTTTATTTGGAAAGAAAGCCTATAATCAAAGATTAAATATGAAGCACAATTATTTGTTTCTAAGACGAAGCCGATTCGACAATTTGCTTTACAGATAATCCACCAAGCAAAGCTAATTGACTAATCGCTAATCCAAACTGTTTCTTCAAACCTGCACTTAATTCAACAGCAAGAAGTGAATCTAAACCTTGGACAGTCAACGATTCTTGAATATCTAGATTTGATGTTGCTAACAGTGTCGAAATATATGCAGCCATTGATTCTAAAGTAATTTCATTTTTATTTGCAGACGTTCCGGAACTTCCACTGCTGGCTGATACTGTATGGTCGATCAAGTGCTCGAGTCGAGTTTTTAATATCGGATACGAATGAATTAAATCTTCCATCTGAAAATTGCCGTATAACATTTGACATTGATCATTATTTTCGGTTATAAATGCGTGATCGACTAGTTGACAAACACCTAACGACGTTAAACCGCCAGCAAAACCTTTGGCAGTTAGAATTTGTTTCAATTTCCAATCTTCAGCAAGAATACCAACGTCCTCTACAAGTCCTAAGTTCACTACTTTCACTTTCTTCTTTGTTCGCGTCGAAAGTTGACGAGCGTAACTATCGAGAAATGTATTTGCTGCACTGTAATTGGCTTGAGATGGATTACCAAACGTTGAAGCTGCACTGGAAAAGAATATCACATGTTCTAATTGATCGTCAGGAATTGCTTGAAGTAGACACATGGCACCTTCGACTTTGCATCGCATGACGTTTTCTATACGTTGAGAATTCAATTTCGAAATAGGCGCATCATCAAGAACCATAGCCAAATGAAGAACACTATATTGACATGACGGAAGATTGAATATCTCTTGTGCTTCCCGCAAAATACGACGAATATCTTCTAGTTTAGCAACATCACCTTTCCCAACGTAAACTTTGATACCGAAACGTTGAAGATCCGTCAGCATAGTTCGATCTGATGATCGTAAACTAGCTAAACCTTGTCGTGACAGCAAGATAAATTGTCTTGCTCCGTGCGCACTCATATGTTGAACTAATTGCAAACCTAACGCTCCTGTTCCTCCACTTAAAATGAAACATGTTGTTGAGCCGTATATAGTCGACGGAGGATAAATACTTGGTAATTCACTTTGCATATTTAAAATAAGTTTTCCTTTATGTTGACCGGACATGAGAAAACGAAAGGCGATTTCTGTGTCTTGTAAATCGTAGATTCGATCGATAATTGGTCGAATCGATTTTTCCGATGCTAATTGCTGAATAGCCTGTAAATATTCTTGAATTTTATCTGTTTGACTTTGCATTAAAATATCGAGTTGGACGCTGAGAAAACTCAAATCGTTCAGCAAGAAATNCATATTTAAAATCAGTTTTCCTTTATGTTGACCGGACATGAGAAAACGAAAGGCGATTTCTGTGTCTTGTAAATCGTAGATTCGATCGATAATTGGTCGAATCGATTTTTCCGATGCTAATTGCTGAATAGCCTGTAAATATTCTTGAATTTTATCTGTTTGACTTTGCATTAAAATATCGAGTTGGACGCTGAGAAAACTCAAATCGTTCAGCAAGAAATGCATATCTAATTGCGAATGATTCAATATATCGACCTTGCCAATTTCAATAAATCGACCACCAATTTTTAAACATTGAAGACCAGCTTGAATTGCATCGCCTTTCAAAGAATTCAAAACTACGTCAACTCCTTGACCGTCAGTTAATTTGAGAACATCTGCGTGCCATTCTTTAGTTGAATGTGAATTAGCGAATTGCGTACATCCGTAAGTTTTCTCCAAGAACTCACGTTTTTCTCGCGAACCGACTGTACAGATAATACGAGCGCCAACGTGTTGGCATAACTGAATAGCTGCTTGACCGATTCCACCAGCTGCCGAATGAATAAGTACAGTATCACCTGGTTTCAATTGCGCTTTAACAATCAATCCAGCATATACAGTTGCGAAAACAATGGGTAACGACACGGCATCCGTGTGCGATAAATGTAATGGTTTTTTCACAAGAAAATGTTCATGTGTGATTACTTGAGATGCAAAACAATGATTAGCAAAGCCAAATACTTGATCACCAATATTGAATCTTTTCGATGCTGCCGTGCCAACACTCTTGACGATACCACTAAATTCTAGACCGAGATTAACGGAATTTTCACGATATTTTAACGTTTGTTGATCGAAACCCATTGGGTTATCCAACATTCCCAATGCTAACATCAAATCTTTGAAATTTAACGCTGATGCGTGAACTTCTACTTGAACATCAGTTGGTAATAACGATGCAGGTAAATCGAATGATCGATATTTCAATGTTTGTAATTGACCGACAGTATCTATTTCTAGGCGGTATGCTGGGAGAGACGAAGATGAATTTGATCTGCTTTTGAGAGAACTAGTTGCGCTGAAGACATTAGTCAATGTCCGTGGAATATGGCGTGGGACAGTAATGGTATTTTCACATATAAGAAATTCTCTTTCCGAGGTTTTTTGCACTAAATTTTGAATACGGCCCAACCAGAGTTGTTTCTCTTTCAATGACGATTGATCGAATTCGATCGAACAAATTCGATGTTGCGTTGCTTCGTTCGCCCACACTCGAGTAAAACCAGTGAACGTCGCGCCGATTGGTGGAGTCATAGTTTGTGTAAGAACGAAGACGGTGGTTGGATCACTGACGGATATCGATGATTGAGCTAATTGTAGTAATTTGTCCATGTAGGACTTAAGATTATCCGTAGTCACGTCAGTCGTATCAAATACGGTCATGTCTAAATTAGATGGCTTCTCGATCGTCCAGTCAACGCCTCTTGCCGTCAAGAGAGAATGGGCAAATTCTGGTTGTCCTTCGTTGTCAATCTGAACGTGTTGAAAACCTGTTTCCGTTAGTATCTGATTCCATTTATCCACCGTAAGAAAACATGTCGATCTTAACTTTGTATCGATAAAATGCCACCAACCAGCGAATAAACCAAAGAAGAATTCGATCCACGTCCATGGTCGAGTTAATTCAATACAGAGAAGATAGCCATTTGGTTTCAATAATTGTTGAACACGATTTAAACATAAGGTTAAATCTTGTGCTACATGAAGCACATCGAATGCGCAAACAATATCGAATGAATAGAGATCCAGCTTCTGCGTTGTTAAATCGACGTCAAGATTACATAATTGATATTGAATACATGGATAAATGGCCGAAAAACGCTTTTTCGCATCTGATAGAAATTTGCCGCTGACATCAGTAAAAACATAGATCAAGCGATTTTCTTGAATGATTGACGTTTGTTGAAATAATTTCTCGAGAATGACTGATGTTAAAGCACCAGTACCAGCACCTAGTTCCAAAATTGAGAAAACACGTGATGCTTCTCCTTGATATTCTGCTTCGATAGTTTTCAATTGATCGACCAGTTTTTGAGCAAGGATATCTGTGTAAGGTTGAAATGTTTTCGATTTTGAATAAAGATCTGACATGAATGGATCATTTTCGGCAAAGAACAGATTTTGTACAGCAAAATTATCATTGAGAAGAGAATGTAGATTTCTTCCGACACGATGAATCGCCTGTGCTTCATATTTAAGTTGTTGATATTGTTCATCGTCGATTAAATCAATCGATTGAGGAGAAATGATCTTTGATCGAACTGTCGAATGTAGCCATTGCCAATAACGTTGACGATGAACTGGCCATTTGGCAACTATTTCTTCGTCAAATGGATTGGTCGAGAGAAATTTTGCGATGTATGCCGAACAGGCATCATCGAATAGAGTTTCTTCATGTTTGGAAAATCTGGGAATCGTGCTCATATCTGGTTCCGATTTTGCTGTTAGAAGAGGTGTTTGAACATTTTGATAATGGAGAGTATAGAGAGGTTGAGTTTGATTCGATTGGCCTAAGGCAGTCGCTTGGAAGCCAAGAACCATTCCTAGTAGTCGTTTTTGTTCTTCATCGACGATATACATATCACCAGTAAGTATTTGTTTAAAGTCAAAGTTTGTTGTTCGAGCATAAACATAAAAATCGTTAGGCAATTGATCAGTTGGAACGTACCACTGAATTTGCTGAATGAATGTTGGTACATAGGCGCGATAAAAATACCGTTGTGTACCAAGAAGAACTTGAAACACTGAATCTAGAATAGCTGGATGAATGTGAAATTGCGATTGGTTCGAGTTTGACAAATGTGAAATATTCAAATGCGCATATGCCTCGTAATCGCCTTGAGAAAGTGCTCGAATACATTGAAAATATGGCCCATAATCAAGACCAATGCTTGAAAATCGTCCGTAAATGTCTTTTCCTTCAATTTTCGTAAAACGACAACGTGATTGTAAATCTTTTGTCCAAGCTGGTAGTTCTGGTGAGCCAGTTATTGGATCATCCTTCGAAGCGGTCATATGTTTAGTCCAATTAGTTGAATCATATTCATTCGACTTGGAATAGATGAAAATATTCGATGGGTTACTTTCGTCCAGAATGGTTCGAATGGTTCGATAACTGTTTCGATCCGACGGTAAAACTAATGCTTTGTCAATATGAATGTCTTTTAAGTTCATCGAATTGAATACTTCCATACAGATTTCGATGTAACCAGCAGCGGGAAAAACCACCGGACCTTGAACACGATGGTCCTCGATCCAAATATGAGAATTCAAACAAAGCTTTGTTTGAAAACTTGCATATGGATGAGCAAGAGGTCGACCCGCTAAAGTATACCAGATAGGAACTGTTCGTTGAAGGCGATGTCCGGGGTCTTCTTTGACACAGTATTGTCGTTGAAATGGATAGATTGAATACGATGGAATGCGAGTTGCAGGTGCGATGAACGAGTAAAGTTTCGACAGATCAGCTTGCGATGGTGAACATCCGTAGATGCGTAGATTCGCTAATGTTTTCAACGTTGTGTCTATATCTGATTGTTGGCGATTCAGTGTACATAAATTATACTTAGAACCATTTTCGGTTAAATATGAGCTCAACACAGGATGTGCAGACATTTCCAAGAAGAGACTCTTCTCAACACCAAATCGTTCTAAACATCCTTGAACAGCCTGATCGAATAAAACGGGTCCTAAATGAACGAGAAAAAGGTGTTTGGAAGGTCAGCTCGACAAGCTTTTACCTTCAATTCCTTGAAAAGTATAATTTTCGTCGAAATCACAATCTTTCCATTGTCCTGTTACTGTACTAAAGTACGGAATGGTAGGTGTGGAACATCCAGCTAATGTTTGTTTGAATACAGCAAGCGCTTCGGAACGAACAGGCGCCATCAGTGGTGTATGATAGGCACTGTTGATCTTTAAAATTCGATTGAATATATCAGCGTTGGATAATTCTTTCGAAATGCTTTTTATAGATTCTTGAATTCCACCCAAAGTCAATGAATTTGCACCATTATAAGCAGCAATCCAAGTTTGATCATATTTTTCTAATAAAGGTTGAATGTAATCTTTTGAACAACTGACTGCCAGCATTGCTCCACGTCCATCGACATGTCGAAGAATGCGAGCACGGTGATAAGCAGTTTCAATACATTGTTTTCGCGTACAGATATTCGCAGCATAACCAGCTGCCATCTCTCCAAATGAATGACCGAATACGGCGGCGCAAGGCACACCTAAATCACGGTACATATCCACAAGAGCGATTTGAAGAAATACTAGTGCAGGTAACGTGTACGCAATTTCATAAACAGCCATTGGATTAGCTCCATCTTTTGGACCGAATACACCGATGTCATTGATAAGACTTTGACCGGAACATTCACGGTAGATTGAATCTGATGCGTCGATCGAGGAACGAAAGCTTTCAACGTGCGCGTAAAGAAGTTTGCCCATCTTTGGATGTTGTGGACCTTGACCGGCAAATACCCAAATACAAGTTAATGGTTGATCGACAGCTTTCCGAGTAGGCACAAATGTTGTTTTCTCGTTCAGTTGTTCATCAATGGCGAATGTAACCAGACGATGCATTGGACGATGATACAATGTATGCGATACCGAAGCAGGTGAATATAGACCTTCTGATGTGGATTTCAATTGTTGTATTCGAGCCTCTAATGCATTTGATGTTGCAGCAGAAACAAGAAATAATTGTGGTAACGATATGGACGTAGAACGATCTGTTTGTTGAGGAGATGGTTGATATCCTTGAATAATAGTGCAACCGTTTGCACCGCCGAAACCAAAGCTCGAAATCATCATTAAAACATTCTCGTTTTCAATCGGTTCAATTTCAGTTTGAACAGAAAGTTTATATTCGTCGAAGTGAATATCTGGATTTCCTTGATCTTTTTCAAAATGTATGTTCGGCACCAATTGACGATGTTCAAGCATTAGAATACATTTCAATAGGCCAGCCATGAAACTTGCCGTTTCTAAATGTCCAACATTGGATTTCACTGAACCAATACGTAAGTATGATTCTTCTCGTCCGAAGACTTTTCCAATTGCATTCGCTTTGAAAAGTAAAAAAAGAGATTTTTAACAAAAACAAATCGATGAAGAAAATACCTTCAATTGGATCGCCGACTTTCGTGCCTGTTGCATGAGCTTCAGCATAGAAGATATCTTTAGGATTAATTCCCGCGTTCTGACAGGCTTTTCGAAAAACTTCCATTTGCGCTTGTGAACTTGGCATAGTTAACGATGGTGATTGATGTCCATCTTGATTGATTGCTGAGCCTCGAATTAAACAATAAATATGGTTTTTATCCAGCAAAGCTTGTTTGAATGGTTTAACGATGACAACACCACAACCTTCGGATCGAACATATCCATTGGCATTTTTACTAAACGATTGACACATTCCATCGGGAGACAGAACGCCTAATTGAGAAAACTGNGTGCGATGTATGCCGAACAGGTATCATCGAATAGAGTTTCTTCACGTTTGGAAAATCTTGGAATCGTGCTCATATCTGGTTCCGATTTTGCTGCTAGAAGAGGTGTTTGAACATTTTGATAATGGAGAGTATAGAGAGGTTGAGTTTGATTCGATTGGCCTAAGGCTGTCGCTTGGAAACCAAGAACCATTCCTAATAGTCGTTTTTGTTCTTCATCGACAATATACATGTCACCAGTAAGTATTTGTTTAAAGTCAAAATTTGTTGTTCGAGCATAAACATAAAAGTCGTTAGGTAATTGATCAGTTGGAACGTACCACTGGATTTGCTGAATGAATGTTGGCACATAAGCGCGATAAAAATACCGTTGTGTACCAAGAAGAACTTGAAACACTGAATCCAGGATAGCTGGATGAACGTGAAATTTCGATTGGCTCGAATTTGATAAATGCGAAATATTCAAATGCGCATAAGCTTCGTAGTCGCCTTGAGAAAGTGCTCGAATACATTGAAAATGTGGCCCATAATCGAGACCAATGCTTGAA
The DNA here is from genome assembly GCA_905250025.1 of Adineta ricciae. Taxonomy (NCBI): domain Eukaryota; kingdom Metazoa; phylum Rotifera; class Eurotatoria; order Adinetida; family Adinetidae; genus Adineta; species Adineta ricciae. Next base: position 211,515 of record CAJNOJ010000142.1, on the reverse strand, counting down.
AATCGTCCATAAACGTCTTTTCCTTCAATTTTTGTAAAACAACAACGTGACTGAAAATCTTTTGTCCAAGCTGGTAGTTCTGGTGAGACAGTTACGGGATCATCCTTCGAAGCGGTCATATGTTTAGTCCAATTGGTTGAATCATATTCATTTGACTTGGAATATATGAAAATATTCGATGCGTTACTGTCGTCCAAAACGGTTCGAATGGTACGATAACTGTTTCGATCCGATGGTAAAACTAATGCTTTGTCAATATGAATGTTTTTTAAGTTCATCGAATTGAACACTTCCATACAGATTTCAATGTAACCGGCAGCGGGGAAAACCACTGGACCTTGAACACGATGATCCTCGATCCAAATATGAGAATTCAAACACAGCTTTGTTTGAAAACTTGCATATGGATGAGCAAGTGGTCGACCAGCTAGAGTATACCAGGTAGGAACTGTTCGTTGAAGGCGATGTCCGGGATCTTCTTTGACGCAGTACTGCCGTTGAAATGGATAGTTTGAATACGATGGAATACGAGTTGCAGGTGCGATGAACGAATAAATTTTCGATAGATCAGCTTGCGATGGTGAACATCCGTAGATGCGTAGATTCGCTAATGTTTTCAACGTTGTGTCTATATCTGATTGCTGACGATTTAGTGTACATAAATTATACTTAGAACCATTTTCGGTTAAATATGAGCTCAGCACAGGATGTGCAGACATTTCCAAGAAGAGACTCTTCTCAGCACCAAATCGTTCTAAACATCCTTGAACAGCCTGATCGAATAAAACTGGTCCTAAATGAACGAGAAAAAGGTGTTTGGAAGGTCAGTTTGACAAGCTTTTACCTTCAATTCCTTGAAAAGTATAATTTTCGTCGAAATCACAATCTTTCCATTGTCCTGTTACTGTACTAAAGTACGGAATGGTAGGTGTGGAACATCCAGCTAATGTTTGTTTGAATACAGCAAGAGCTTCGGATCGAACAGGCGCCATCAGTGGTGTATGATAGGCACTGTTGATCTTTAAAATTCGATTGAATATATCAGCGTTGGATAATTCTTTCGAAATGCTTTTTATAGATTCTTGAATTCCACCCAGAGTCAACGAATTTGCACCATTATAAGCAGCAATCCAAACTTGTTCATATTTGTCTAATAAAGGTTGAATGTAATCTTTCGAACAACTGACTGCCAGCATTGCCCCACGTCCATCGACATGTCGTAGAATGCGAGCACGATGATAAGCAGTTTCAATACATTGCTTTCGCGTACAGATATTCGCAGCATAACCAGCTGCCATTTCGCCAAACGAGTGACCAAATACGGCGGCACAAGGCACGCCTAAATCACGGTACATGTCCACAAGAGCGATTTGAAGAAATACTAGCGCAGGTAAGGTGTACGCAATTTCATAAACAGCCATTGGATTAGCTCCATCTTTTGAACCGAAGACACCGATATCATCGATAAGACTTTGACCGGAACATTCACGATAGATTGAATCTGATGCGTCGATCGAGGAACGAAAGCTTTCGACGTGCGCGTAAAGAAGTTTGCCCATCTTTGGATGTTGTGGACCTTGACCAGCAAATACCCAAATACAAGTTAGTGGTTGATCGACAGCTTTCCGAGTAGGCACAAATGTTGTTTTCTCGTTCAATTGTTCATCAATGGCAAATGTAACCAGACGATGTAATGGACGATTGTACAATGTATGCGATATCGAAGCAGGTGAATAGAGACCTTCTGATGTGGATTTCAATTGTTGTATTCGAGCCTCTAATGCATTTGATGTTGCAGCAGAGACAAGAAATAATTGTGGTAACGATATGGACGGAGAACGATCTGTTTGTTGAGAAGATGATTGATATCCTTGAATAATAGTGCAGCCGTTTGCACCGCCGAAACCAAAGCTTGAAATCATCATTAAAGCATTCTCGTTTTCAATCGGTTCAATTTCAGTTTGAACAGAAAGTTTATATTCGTCGAAGTGAATATCTGGATTTCCTTGACCTTTTTCAAAATGTATGTTCGGCACCAGTTGACGATGTTCAAGCATTAGAATACATTTCAATAGGCCAGCCATGAAACTTGCCGTTTCTAAATGTCCAACATTGGATTTCACTGAGCCAATACGTAAGTATGATTCTTCTCGTCCGAAGACTTTTCCGATTGCATTTGCTTTTAAAAATGAAAAAAAGAGATTTTTAACAAAAGCGAATCGATCGAGAAAATACCTTCAATTGGATCGCCGACTTTCGTGCCTGTTGCATGAGCTTCAGCATAGAAGATATCTTTAGGATTAATTCCCGCGTTTTGACAGGCTTTTCGAAAAACTTCCATCTGTGCTTGTGAACTTGGCATAGTTAACGATGGTGATTGATGTCCATCTTGATTGATTGCTGAGCCTCGAATTAAACAATAAATATGGTTTTTATCCAGCAAAGCTTGTTTGAATGGTTTAACGATGACAACACCACAACCTTCGGATCGAACATATCCATTGGCATTTTTACTAAACGATTGACACATTCCATCGGGAGACAGAACGCCTAATTGAGAAAACTGAATAAATGTCGATGGATTCATGAGAATATTAACACCAGCAATGACTGCCGCTGAACACGTGCCATTACGAACAGCTTGACAACCTAAATGAAATGCAGTTGCACTCGATGAGCAGGCAGTATCAATGGACATCGACGGTCCTCGAAGATCGAAACAGTAACTTAAACGATTGGAACAGATCGACAATGCCGAACCAGTAACACTATAAGCGTTGATACTTTCCAGATCAGCCGTAGTTAATTCATACTGTTCAGCTTGTCCAATACCTAAATAGACTCCTATATCGGACCCCATATACTGTATTCCACTATCTTCAAGAGCTTGTAAAGTAACTTCTAATAGAAGTTTCTGTTGTGGATCCATGTTTTCAGCTTCACGTTTACCAATCGAGAATGATTCATAATCAAATTCTCCAACGAAATCGATCCAACCACATCGTGACGAAGTAATCTTACCAGGAGAATGTATTTCATTTGATTGATTGTCTGTAAAATAATCTGCATTCCAACGATCGCTCGGAATAGGACCCACACAGTCACGTTTATTAATTAAATTTAACCAAAATTCATCCGTTGAATTACTTCCACCAGGAAAACGACATGCTATACCAACGACAGCTAAATCATCGTTAGTCATGATTACCAATAAGACTTTTCTTCAAATGAAAGAGAAAAAAAACGTCACGATTATATTTGCTTAAGACTCATCGTTCGATCATCGGAATACTTTCACCTATTATATCGTTGTACTTTTACAGGTACGACCAAGGTGAAAGTACGAAGTGCAAGATATGCAAATATATAAGTGTCGATAAACTCAGCAGAATAGTACGTACTATATTAGTCATATCTATCTTTTTACATTACCAAAATAAAGTCCGAAAGTAGGAACACATCAGATAAAAAAGACAAAATTTATCATTATCAGGCTCTTTTTTGTTGTACTTGGATGTAACGAGAAAAGAAAATTGTTGTCATTTCTTTTTTTTTTTCTCTTTCTCTTTTTTCTTCTTACAACGTAACAACAAGAAAAAGAACGTTATTCTTTCCTCTTCTCCTTTTCTTTCTTGTCTTATATTCAAATGAGTTAGATCAACGAATAAATTGACAAATAATTATCTATATGAAAAAAAAGGCAATGCAAATACAATTACTAATCATTGATTGATGAATAATACTCTTATAATTTGAATTTGAAACGATTCAACACGTTTTATGATAAGAATTGCTCGCTCCTATCATATTTAGAGACATCGATTGTTTGAGTGACAAATATTTTCTCTTTTTCTAGTTAAGTCTACACTAACATAAAAGGAAGAAAAGCAAAAATTAATTCCGTTGTTAAGAAGATTTTTCCGCTTGGTAGAAACGCATGGAACTTTCTCTTGCAAAGAGATTCAACGAGAAAATCATTTACTGCTATTCTCATTCTTGTTGTATAAAAGTTCAATTATTACTCATTTTTTTTGCAATACACGAATTTCGTTATCGGCAAATTTATGGGGCCATATACATCCGAGAATATGCCTCCGTACTTTACCTGTCTAACCTTCATTTTTTTTTAACATATGATCATCAGGTGATTTTATATGACGTAATTCTATACGTCTCGAGAACTATATAAAGAACAAAGTCGATGTACTCGCATACGAGTACAACGATGGTGGTACTGCTTTTTAAAAAATCGGTTTAATGAATATATTGTTATCTTATATAGTTTTCTTTCGATAACGTCAAAACTCGTTTTGAAGTTTTCGTAACTGTAGTCATGCAAAATTAAATACGTAAATGAATCATCGATTACAACATCACCTAGCGAGTTGACACAGATTGCAAATGATTTTCAAATTATTTCATTCCTCATCACACATAAACGACTCTGTTAGACAGTTGTTCTCCCAGCTGCTTCATCGGAACTCGACTGTACGATCTTCCTACGAAATACAATTGGATTTTTGATCAATCATGAAAGCACGCAATGGACGATTGTCAACTATTTTCTCTAAATTCTGTAACTTCACTTATTTTGTCAGTCGAGCAAAAAGCAGTGCGTTTGATGTGAAATTCTTTTTACTGCCTGAAAGGTGAGAACATCGTTGTGGCACCGTTTTGTTTCGCTCCTTGCGGCAAAATGCACCATTTGTCAAAGCATTCAAACAAAAAAATAATCTCTGTTTCATATTCATTTTTACCGGCACTGTAGTTGCCTGATATTTCCAACATAGTTTGTTAGCATCAATTGCGGAACTATTGAGAATATCTTCAGACAAAATGGCCTCAAAAAATGAAATAATCGAAGAAAGATTGAGTACTCTTGCATCAAGAACGGGATTACCAGAAAAAGAAATTCGTAATATTTTCGGTTAGTATATTCGTTTCAGTACGCTATGACAGTATCATTGTCATATTTCAGAACAAATCCGAGATAAATATCCGAGTGGTGGTTTATCATTGAAGCAACTTTTGGAATTATTTTATTCTTCAGACGATGAAGAACCATTGAATGTCGAAATGCTGGAAGATGATTATTACAGACGACTCTTCTATGCTATCGATCACCATCATTCAGGTACGGAAGTTTTACCAACGAATAGTACTAATAACTCGTATAGATAATAATCATTTCAGGCAAAATTGATATATATGAATACATAATGATTGCCGGACTACTTGAAGCGGATGATTCACAAGCGTTAATGAAAAGTATTTTTCAATTCTGTGATTCGAATCACGATGATCTTGTTACATATGCCGACGTGAAAAAAGCATTATGCATTTTCTTCTTGAAACCTGTTGATAACGATATCGAAACAACAGAGAAGAATGAAAGTGATCCTTTTGAAGGTGAAACCATGGCTGTTATACACAAAGTATTTGATGGCAAACCACACGTATCCGAAGCAGAATTCATTCATTTGTGGATTGGAAACAGCGAACTCAAAGAAATAGCTAAAATGATAAATGACAAGATGGTCATTACCCTGTCAACTGTGACAGGTAAATTCATTGAATAGATTACTTTTCTTTAAGTTCATTCTCTTTATAAAATTTCTGATAAAACTCCAATAATTATATAAAGAAATATCAAGCACTCATTAAGCAAATGTCCATTGAATATCTTGAATCGATTTATTTTTTCCCACCGGAATATGAAGCATCATTTCTTGCTGAAGCGAAGTAGGGTCGACGCCTGATTCTCGATGAACACAGACATAAAGGATGCAGCCTTGGTGGATGTTGACTGGTTTGATTTTGAAATTATGACGTTGTAGGATGGCTAGAAGTGTTGTAATTGTCTTCATGCCAGCGAGAATACCATTGCAGCTCAAATGACAAATGGTCACTGTATTCGGTTGTGCCATGTATTTAGAAATGTTACAAGAAAAGAATTATTTGATGCACTTGAAGCTGTGTATTTGCTCAGTACTTTTTATGGTGGAATGATAAGCGTATGAAATTACGCAAATATGTCAAATAAAGAAAAAAAACTTGCCTGCTGTAAGATTCGAGGCAAAAGTAAAATATTGGCAGGCGAATTAGGGAAGTTATTAAAACTGAAAGAGATTATCTATCGTGGAAAATATCAAAATTGTCACTCACTATCTTTCATACTTTCAATAGATGTCTCGCGCTACCGATGAGAGATGAAGGTGATACGCTAGTCGATATTAATTTTAGTGGCTATCACCTTCATGCTGCGTTCTGCTGCATCAAGTCATGACAAAGTTTATATTTTCTCTCGTTACGGTCCAACGCACTTCATACAAAAAACCTTTTTCTCCGCTTTCTTATCGGATAATTTCCAACAAAATTAACTAAGCCAAAACATCCGTTTCAAGGAAGATCGTTCGATAAGCAACGTGATTTCATGGCAGAATCAAGAACTCAACATACCGCTACTACTGATCAATCGGTTGTTGTATCGAATTCAATTGATTCATCAACAAAAGGGAACATTTTGCATGAGCCAAGTGATGAAATCATTAATAAAGTGATCGAGCTCGGTCGGATTAGTACGAATAAACTCGAACAATCTATCGATACATACACGATAAAAACGCCTGTTGTTATTGTTTTAACGGCAAACATCGATCAATCCGATTTCGGTTTTCAGGACCTAAGTAAACAATTACAAGATATTTCACCATCAACTGAGTGGTACACAGATCAAGATCAATGCATTGATTCTCTAACCAGTGCAAACGACATTAATGCTCTGCTAATACTGTACAACTATTCTTACGTAGACATCATTCCTCTCATTAATTTTATCCCACAGATTCATGCGATCTATCTGTTTCACCATAATCGTCATCAACTCAACAATGAAAACTATGCCGTCGGAACTTGGAACAAAAAAGTCAAAAGTGTATATCATCATATTGAACAAATGTGTTATGCAATCAAGCAAGAGTTCTGTCAATTGTCTACTGATTCGTCATTTAGCTTTTCATCGTCGAATTCAAGTATTTCGTTTGATGAACTTGATTCATCATTTATGTACACACAGCTATTCAAAGAAATTTTGATGGAACTGAAGTATGACAAAAAGAAAGCCAAGGCGGTCTTTATCAAATACTGCCGAGATCCATCGACGAGTGTCGATTTCAAATCGAACGATGTCGATCAGTTTGAAAAGCAATATGACGAAAATAATGCCATTTGGTGGTATACAAAAGCTAATTTCCTGTTTTTCAATGTAAACAAAGCATTGAGAAACCAGGACATGAAAGTACTGATGAAAATGGCTTTCTTCCTTCAAGATCTTCACAATGATATCGAGAAGAGATGCTTAGAAGATAATCATCGATCGAAGATAACTGTTTACCGTGGGCAAGGTCTATCAAGTAGAAAATTCGAAGAAATGAAGAAGAGTAAAGGTGCTCTCTTTTCATTTAATTGCTTCCTGTCAACGAGCAAGAATCGACTTGTAGCCGAAATGTTAGCTGAGAGCGTTCGATCGCAGAATGATACGACAGGAATTATCTTCCAAATAGAAATCGACCCAAGAGTCTCTTCAGCTTCATTCACATCTGTAGAAAGGTTTGGCAATTTTCCAGAAGAACAAGAGATTTTGTTTTCCATGCACAGCGTATTTCGAATAGGTGACATGAAAGAAGTAGAAGAACGATTGTGGCTAGTAAAGTTAACTGCAACAGATAAAGATGATCCTGATTTGCAGAATCTCAGTGGTTTTCTAAAAAAAGAAGTCAGTTTTGCTGAGGGATGGTCTCGAATGGCTTTTTTAATGCAAAGGATAGGAAATTTTGATGGTGCTTTGGAAATCTTTCGTGATCTCTACGACGCTACTAATGGCGACGATCAGCCATCACAAGTGATACAGCGGATAGTCATCGGAGAGTCCATAGTTAAATCATATTTGATTAAAGGAAAACATGGTGCAGCACGCGTATATTATGAGCTTTTACTTAACTTTTCGCTTCAACATTTACCGGCTGGTGATTTCTTAATAGGTCTTCTTTACTTCAAATATGGAATAACATTTGCACAAACAGGAGAATATGCTGCGTCTCTTGAAAACTATGTCAAAGCTTTAGAAATCTACCAGAAACATTTACCTCTTGACCATCGCTTATACAGTATTGCATACTATTTCATGGGCGCGAGTCAATATGAGATGGGCGATTTTCCATCGGCTTTGACCAATTATCAGAAAGCGTTACAAATTCTCGAAAAATGCCTACCGCATAATCATCCAGATTTGGCTCAAATATATACAAGCATCGCTTCTGCATACGAGTCACTTGGCGAATATTCAGTGGCAATGCCTTACGCTGAAAAAGCACTGGAAATACAAAAGAGAGTGCTTCCATCGAGCCATCCAAACCTGGGTATAGCTTATAACACAATTGCCGTTTTGCATCTCTCAATGGGGAATAATATCTTAGCACATTCGAACTTAGAAATATCTCGTAACATTTTAGAAAACTCCCAATTCTCGAATAATCCAATAATGATAAAAATTTACACGAACATTGGAGTTTTACAACACTCTCTTCGCAATTATCAAGAAGCACTTTCATACTTCCAGAAAGCCCTTGCAATCGTGAATAAATCTTTACCATCTGATCATCTAAGTATTGCTTCGTTACACGTCAATATTGGTATGATTAAAAGTGAAATGAGTGATTTTTCGTCTGCAGTCGAATATTTGGAGAAAGCGCTGGAAATATATAAAGAACCAGATTTAGTGGATCATTGGGAATTTGGGAGAGCGCATCTCATCATGGGTTCTGTTCACCAAAGAAAAGGTAATTTTACAGTAGCTCTTCTTCACCTTGAGAACGCTCTTGCCATTCTGAAACAAAAGATGTCACCTGCTCATCCTCTTGTAGCTGACACATACCGAGAGCTTGGTTTAGTACAGCAATCATTGGGAAATTTTTCATCTGCACTATGTCACTACGAAGAAGCAGTCCGAATTCAAAAGCAAAGTCTTGGAGATCATCATCCAGACTTGCTTCCTACTTACGCATGCATTATGCTCTTGAAGGGACTAAGCGGTGATCTTAGCGGAACGATGGCTATCAATCAAAATATACTTCAAATAAAACGAGCTACGGCTGCTTTGAACAACACATCTGCTGATTACGAAAATAACGTTATGAAACGCACGATTGATCTATTACAACAACAATATCCCACCGTAATTCAAGACTGTCAAAACCTTGATGTATATATGAAAAACTACGGAGCACAAAATTCCTTTCAAAATGATCTCGATGATCGAACAGAAACCGATCTATGCGATATAATGAATTCCACTTGTCGAATCAACAAGATAATCGGACAACAGATAAAATTCGAATCCGAATTAGAATTGGATATTGACCTGTCGCCTTGGACTAATAGGAGTGATGTACAATTGTTGTCTAATATATGCATGAGGCAAAATAAACAGGATGAACTGTTCATTGCAAAACTGCAAAAGTATCATCTAGCATCGCAAAATTCACCAAATGATGAATCAGAAGCGGTTCATTTCAATGATTTAAAAGAGTATGTACTGCAATCTTGTGCCTCATCTATAGATTTACTCGACACTTTCCGAAGACTTCTTCCTCCGAATGATATATCGTTGGCTATGCAATATAACCAAGTAGGTATTGATTTATGTAAGGTGATAGAGTATGAAAAGGCGCTCGTGATCTTTGAAAAGGTGCGTGATATGCTTTTACGAAGTCATCCTGTCAATCATCAATATCTAGCATATACATACAATTCTACAGCCTTCGCTCTTTATGCCATGGAACGTTACCCAGAGGCATTCGACTGTGCAAGGGAGTCAGTCACATCTGCAATCCTAGCTTTTGGACCTGATCATCCGCAAAGCTTAGCTTACGAAAATCGACTGGATATAATAATACAAAAACTTTCATCCTAAACGACGATCACTCGTAACTATTACAGTTCATATTTTATTTGAAAAAATGTTTTTAAATAAACATAAAATCAATGCAAACTAAGTGTACATGTTTCAGCTGTCATATCTAGCAGTCATTAATCAAGATGACAGGCTCAATGGTGATAATACACCGCCACTCAATAGACTCGCTTTGCCCAACCAACAGTAATCTTTCCCATTGGGCCCATGAATTTGAACACCAGTAAATAGAGCATATCGGCGGTCTGGAAAGTGCTCTGCATCATGTTTGGCATATAGTTCTAAATCAATGGTAATCGTCTCATAAGCAGCCATTGTTACTTGAAACAAGTCTGGTGCATTGTGCGCATCAGATGAAAGAGAAGTCTTTTTCAGAATATGTTTTCTCAACATGCTCATTTCCATGTCACTCTCATCGAACGTCAGATCTAATTTGCCTGAAGCAATTTCAGAAGTAAAAGCTGCAAGTGCTCCGCATGCTGTTGTTTTCCCACTCATACCACTACGAGTTCTATAAACAGAACCGACGCATCCTTCGTGATCGATGGCAATATGTGTAAAGCAATAGTAGATAAAACGACCATCGTCAGGCGCATGATGATGTGCAGCAGCGAAACCAGTATTACCACAAAACAACATCCCGCCAAGACATCCACAGATAAATCCTTGCCCCCACATGGCTTCTATTTCTTCTTCAAATGGACTGGTGATTTCATCTCGACATAAACCAACGCAAACCAAGGTATTCACATGTGGATAGAAATCTTTTGGAACTAAAGTTTGTTTCGTTTGAAAAACAAAGTCTTCTAATTCGTAAGCGTCAGGAAACAATTTTTCTAAAGTTGCCTGAAAAGCATCGTCATTATTCGGTCTAATGCGTTGATGACATGATGTACACACATCATTCGAATTCTAAAATACGAAAGAAATTCAGTATGCTTTAGCAACAATCTTTTATTGTATACCGTATGATTGGAATGGTTATTATGAGAACATTTTGATAGGTCACCTCGGGAAACAATTCGCGAACGCAATCGATCTCCGTAACAACCAAATTGTTGCACAGCAGCCATGGAATACTTCTTATTTTGTCAGATTGAATAGCAAGAAAAGTGAAGACATTTTGCTTTCGCTTTTCTGTCACTCTTTATGCGTGTTCACATAAACATCGCAACCGCTGTTTGCTTTATTGATTATGAAAATACTATCGTTAGGGAGAAAATGCTGCCGTACGAGTGATTGTTTTTATGTCATAGAAGGAAAAAAGACGTGCCCAATGCTGAAGTGTGAATTGCCACAGAAACGATTGATTTCTGTTTGCCTCTTGAAAATAATGAAATCTGAATAAGAACAATGGGCACGATAGGTAATTGTTATTGTATGTTTTCAAAGGTTTTTCGATTAAATAAATTTATTTGAAGTCAACTAGACCATCTAAACGTGCTGGCTTCTGTCTTTGATTACTCTTGATGTATGCACCAATGTCCACACTTCGAAGTAGTTGTCTCCAATCTTTATCTGATTTCGTCAGATGCTTTAGTAAATGTTTGGCGTATAATCCATTTCTTTCACCTAATAGCCCATCCGAAGCTATTTGATATTGAATATAAGCAAAAACAACATATGAACCACGAGATACTTTCGATTGATTCGAATCGTTTTGCTTCTGATTGTTCGTTCGTCTTTTATATGAATAAGTCAATCGGCAGCAATCTAAGATACATAGGATGATCGATGACCGAAATTGATGGGACCGTTGCTAAAGAATTTGCTCGATGATAATATCGAGATTTTCAATTTATTCGTCATCGATTAGCGCAAGTTAATTCTGCCCATCAAGTTTACACCCATGACCGGAAAAATAGAAGAAGATTAGATCACCACCAGGAATTGTTTTCGAAAACTTCGAAAATGCTTGAAGCATCTGTGAATTACACACATCATGTTTAGTTCGTATGCAAAAGTTCATATTTCATAAGACAGGGCCAATATCATTGGCATCAATAATCGTGTGCCTCAATCGACCTTGAGATCGACAATAATTTTCATTTTCAATACGCAATACAACTTTACGTTGCCATGTCGCGTTGATGGAAGCCACATTGAGTCAGATTAAACTCGAATTCTGTCATCTTTAAAAACTATTCAATAATACAGAATATTGCGAAATCTTTCATAACTTTTGGATATGTCATACGTAAATCTCGGCCGACGTTTTTTCTATTTCATATAAAAAGGAGAGAGAAAACACATACACGTGGCAACGACGATTCTTGTCGTTCTTTCACATATTTTTTCTTTGCTTCGTCACACCCATGTTACATACTGTCAAAGAGTGCAAGAAAATGTCCGCAACGAAGCCAATGATCAAACTACATGGAATGAAGATGTCCACATGCACTCGACGAGTTCGATGTGTATTAGAAGAAATAGGTTTACCATATGAAATTGTTCTCGTCGATTTGGGTAAAGGTGAACACAAACAAGCCACTTATCTTGCTTTGCAACCATTTGGTCAAGTTCCATTACTTGAAGATGTCGATGGAACAAAAGTCTTTGAATCAAGAGCAATTATTCGGTATCTTCTGAGAAAATATCCAACTGAAAGTAAAATTTCAATGGTAGAAAATGAACAGATAATACTTTATACGAAATTTAGGTACAAAACTGCAACCAGAAGACGCAAAGAATTACGGTCTAATGGAACAATGGTTGAATGTTGAATCTGAACATTTTAATCGTGAAGCAACTCCTCTAGTCTGGGAAACGCTATGGAAACCAAAAATGAAACACTTGGGTGAAGTCGACGGCAAGCTAGTTGAAGAGAAAAAGAAGAAGTTAGAAAGTATCTTGACGATCCTCGATCAACATTTAGCAACTAATGAATATTTTGCTGGAAATCAATTTACAATAGCCGATATAAGTTACTTACCATATACGGAAAATCTCATCCGAGCTGGTCATCGTGACCTCTTACTGTCGAAGGCAAATTTCGCCGCATGGTGGAAAAGATGCAGTGAACGGCCTAGCTGGATATTATGTAAGACTGAGCAAGAAATCGATTTCTGAAAGGAGACTTTTTTATTGACATATAACGTGTTATCTTTATCGTAGTACAAATAAAGACTTGAATTCATGTACGACGTCTGCAATAATAGCGGTATTGTAATAACAAGCCGGCGAGAGTGAAAAAGACTCCGTCAACTAAGAACAGTCCTGCGGCTCGGTCTTCGTCAGAGTTAGAGGTAACATATTGTGGTAAAAAGAGAATGGTGCCAACGAAATAGAAAACCCCACCAAGACCGGCGAAAAAGCAGACAAAAATGGCTTGAAGATTCGTGCGGATATTTTGAAAGCGAAACGACATATCATTGGTATTCTCAGCACTTGTACAAGCTAATCGGACAATTTTCCATCCTTCTGACAGATAGATAACTGCTGAACCAGCAGTGAATAGTCCATCACCCACCAGGATCGAATCTGCAAACTTCGGTAAAAAGAACACCGATCCTACTAAGTAAAGAGCAGAACCAATGTTTGAAGTAAAATAGTTGACATTAATGGCAATGTTTCTGCCTCGATGGGATGACACCGGTTCGAGTTCAGGATCATAAGTAGTACGGCGAGGAGTGTCCTCTGCTTTGGAAGAAAATAGAAAACCGATATGACAGTAAAGTCAATCTTGCATATCAGCAAGAAGGAAACAAGCGGAACCAATTGTGTAGAGCCATCCACTAGCTTCCAACGCATGATCATTGTTTGCGATAACGTCGGTGAAATACATGCAAGAGCCGCAGATAAAGAGAAGGCCACCAAATAAGAAAGAAGTACCATGTAATATTCGCCATATGATTGAATGAGAATAATCGAGAAGATTAGTATGTGAAACTTCGGCAGGAACATCTTTCTCATTTACTGTTTTCGACATTATCACGAACGCAACGAGAAGTTACTAGTGAAGAAAATTTTGTTTTGATCAGTAGCCTCTTAGTTAGATATATATAATATTAATAAAAGCGAAAAAGTTTGTCAACAGTCTTCCTCTTACACTTGATTCTTTTTACTTGACAACTGACGTAAATATCAGAAATCGAATGAAAGAAAAGAAAGTAAAAAGAACGATCCAATGATTGTTCATTTCATTTCAGTTATTTATACGCCCATAGCTAAATATAAATATATCCAAGGTTTACATGTTGTTGTTGGGTAATATTCAGTAGAAAGAGAGGACAGAACAACCCGTATCTGATCAAATATACGTTGTAACACATGACTGATTATAATTATATTGCACATGTTCCATTCTTTTCGTCCATTGACATACCGCTATTCAATACTCCTAGAAAACATGGGCTTCCATTAACGAACGATCACATTTGAAAGTTATAATTATAATACACTGTGAGAATTGTTAATGAAAATAAGATATATGTAGTATGTCAGTCCATGATTTTGTTTCGAAATAAATATGATACTAGTGTAAATAAAATGATTAGACCATCCCTTTCTCTTTCGAACATGCGTACGATTCAAAGCATGATCGAATAATCACGTCACACGCGTTCGATCCTCTTTCTACTTCTTATAAAGATTACAAATAAATAACACTATTTGTTTTGGTATCTCATCCGTTTGAAAAGGACGTTACATGGCGAAAACTTTACATATTATTTTAATTTTTATTAATGATGAATCAATTAACAGAACAAAATTCTAACACCACTGCTGAGTTTTGAACAGACGGTCTCTCAATGCTTTGTACATAAGTAATCGATCTTTCTCCGCTTTTTTAAATATTGCTCGATTATCTTGTGCACGTCGAGCTAAATACGGTAGAAACGATTCCAACGGTCCATACGGCATTAGTTTATAAGAATTGAACTTGGCTGCAGCTAAAAAATCCCAATGTCACTCTTGGAGGAATCAATTTTGAATTCTTTTACCTAGCGTAAACGTTATGTAATCACACATGCCAAATAATGTCGCGAACGAAACAATTTCATCATCTGATTTGATATTGAACTCTTTCATTCTACAATGGTCATTTGATTAAATATTGACAATCTTCGAAACTTACGTTTCTATAGCAAATCGAACTGTATCTTCATTATGACTTGCCACAAATATTCGAGTTATTTGATTCGTTCGTAATGCAAAGTCGATTCCTTTTAGAAAAGCTTTTCGATAACNGATATGCTTTCAGCTAGTGGACGGAAGTTTCTACGTGGTCCACGTGGTACTGGATTTTTGTTCATGAGCGAGAAGATGCTGAACTTCTTGGAACCATTTTGTCTCGATTTACATTCGGCGCAATGGAAAAGTCAAAATGAATATGAGTTCCGAAAAGATGCACGAATGTTTGAAATCTCCGAATGTAACATTGCTGCAAAATTAGGTTTAACTTATGCTGTTCAGAATGCATTAGATCTTGGCATAGAACATATCTGGCAACGAATTCAACAGCTAGGAGAACTATTTCGCAAGAAACTGTCGATGATCGATCGTGTTCAAGTACAAGATCTGGGACAGATCAAGTGTGGAATCGTTACCTTTACTGTCGAGATTGATGGAATGGATATGGTGAAACTGTGCAAACAACTTCGTGAAAGAAAGATCAATACTTCGGTAGCAGTGCGTCATCATACCTTGATCGACATGACTGCAAGAAATCTAAATCATATGATTCGAGCCTCGATCCATTATTTCAATACCAAAGAAGAAGTTGACACTTTTTGTCGGATATTACAGGACTTGATTCTCACATCTGTTTTCATGTAAACATATTTGAAAATAAAGAAATGGAAAGGAATATGATGATTTTCGTTTTCTCAGTGTCTCAACTAACATGCAGGCATCGCACAGATCTTTGACAATCTTTACCACCTTGAGCAGAAATCATCGATCAAACTCACGGTCGAGGGAACATTGCGTTCTGATCTGTCACCCCGCCCATAACACACGTACCTTGACAGTGCACCGATGGGCGGGTGTGATTTTCCCACCATCTCACATAATTACCCATGCGTCATACGTGTCGTTCATAAAACGAGGGTCAATAACAAAAATGACGTCAGATGCTGTAGATGGGCTTCCAAAAGTATATAAATATGAATGCAAAATGAAAGATGAACAGCGTATACTCGTCTACTTATATTACGAATACACACATGGAGAAGGTGAAAACATTCAAACGATACCGTTTCAATGAAGCGATCCGCGCCCAAGTATTTAAACACACGATATCGCAGAAGACAAACAATACTCATGGTCTCCTCTCGTTGATTGAAGATTGGTCCATCATCTTTCTTTCGATCTATACTTCCAAATATGTTTATGCTCATCATCACACATATTTCCTGTTGCCATTGATGACTTATTTCCTCGCGATCTGCATTATTGGTGCTCGACAGCGTGGCCTCGCAGATTGTCTGCATTTAGCCACACACTATTGTTTCGCATCGAACCAATACATTAATTTCGTTCTCGGAACATTTACTTCGGGCTATTTGATCTTTCAAAGTTTTCATGGCTATCAAGTGTCACATGTGAGAAATCATCATCCATATTTGGGTACGCACAAGGATCCAGATTATNGTGGATCCATGTTTTCAGCTTCACGTTTACCAATCGAGAATGATTCATAATCAAATTCTCCAACGAAATCGATCCAACCACATCGTGACGAAGTAATCTTACCAGGAGAATGTATTTCATTTGATTGATTATCTGTAAAATAATCTGCATTCCAACGATCGCTTGGAATAGGACGCACGCAGTCACGTTTGTTAATTAAATTTAACCAAAATTCATCCGTTGAATTACTTCCACCAGGAAAACGACACGCTATACCAACGACAGCTAAATCATCGTTAGTCATGATTACCAATAAGACTTTTCTTCAAATGAAAGAGAAAAAAAACGTCATGATTATATTTGCCTAAGACTCATCGTTCGATCATCGGAATACTTTCACCTATTCTATCCTTGTACTTTTACAGGTACAACCAAGACGAAAGTACGAAGTGCAAGATATGCAAATATATAAGTGTCGATAACCTCAGCAAAATAGTACGTACTATATTAGTCATATCTATCTCTTTTTTTACACTACCAAAATAGACTCCAAAAGTAGAAACAGATCAGATAAAAAACAAAATTCATCATTATCAGACTCTTTTTTGTTGTACTTGGGTACAACGAGAAAAGAAAAGTGTTGTCATTTCTTTTTTTTTTCTCTTTCTCTTTTTTCTTCTTACAATGTAACGACAAGAAAAAGAACGTTATTCTTTCCTCTTCTCCTTTTCTTTCTTGTCTTATATTCAAATGAGTTGGATCAACGAACAAATTGACAAATAATTATCTATATGGAAAAAAAGGCAATGCAAATACAATTACTAATCATTGATTGATAAACAACACACCTATAATTTGAATTTGAAACGATTCAACACGTTTTATGATAAGAATTGCTCGCTCCTATCATATTTAGAGACATCGACTGTTTGAGTCGCAAATATTTTCTCTTTTTTTAGTTAAGTCTATACTAACATAAAAGGAAGAAAAGCAAAAATTAATTCCGTTGTTAAGAAGATTTTTTCTGCTCGGTAGAAACGCATGGAACTTTTTCTTGCAAAGAGATTCAACGAGAAAATCATATACTATTATTCTCATTCTTGTTGTATAAAGCTCAGCTATTACTCATTTTCTCCAATACACGAATTTCACTATCGGCAAATTTATGGGGCCATACATCCGAGAATACGACTTTGTACTTTACCTGTCTAACCTTCATTTTTTTAAACATATGATCATCAGGTGATTTTTATATGACGTAATTCTATACGTCTCGAGAACTATATAAAGAACAAAGTCGATGTACTCGCATACGAGTACAACGATGGTGATAATACATTTTAAAAAATCGGTTTTAATGAATGTATCGGTATCTTATACAGTTTTCTTTCTATAACGTCAAAGCTCGTTTTGAAGTTTTTGTAACTGTAGTCATGCAAAATTAAATACGTAACAGATTGCAAATGATTTCATTCCTCATCACACATAAACGACTCTGTTAGACAGTTGTTGTTCCAGCTGTTTCATCGAAACTCGACTGTACGATCTTCCTACGAAATATAATTGGATTTTTGTTCAATTACGAAAGCACGCAATAGATGATTGCCAACTCTTTTCTCTAAATGCTTTAACTTCACTTATCTTGTCAGTCGAACAAAATGCAGTGTGTTTGATATGAATTTCTTGTTATTGTCTGAAAGGTGAGAACATCGTTGTGGCACCGTTTTGTTCCATTCCTTACGGCAAAATGCACGATTTGTCAAAGTATTCAAACAAAAAATAATCTCCGTTTCATATTTATATATACCGGCACTTTAGCTCCCTGATATTTTCAACATATTTTGTTAGCATCAATTGCGGAACTATTAAGAATATCTTCAGACAAAATGGCCTCAAAAAATGAAATAATCAAAGAAAGATTGAGTACTCTTGCATCAAGAACAAGATTACCAGAAAAAGAAATTCGTAATATTTTCGGTTAGTAACTATATTCGTTTCAGTACGCTATGACAGTATCATTTTCATATTTCAGAACCAATCCGAGATAAATATCCGAGTGATGGATTATCGTTGAAGCAACTCTTGGAATTATTTTATTGTTTAGACGATGAAGAACCATTGAATGTTGAAACGTTGGAAGATGATTACTACAGACGGCTCTTCTATGCTATCGATCATCATCATTCAGGTACGAAAGTTCCATCAACGAATAGCACTAATAGCTCGCATAGATATAATCATTTCAGGCAAAAGATCACGATGATCTTGTTATATATGCCGACGTGAAAAAAGCATTATGCATTTTCTTCGTGAAACCTCTTGATAACGATATCGAAATAGCAGAGAAGAATGAAAGTGATCCTTTTGAAGGTGAAACCATGGCTGTTATACACAAAGTATTTGATGGCAAACTGCACATATCCGAAGCAGAATTCATTCATTTGTGGATTGGAAACAGCGAACTGAAAGAAAAATAGCTAAAATGATAAATGACGAATTGGTCATTACTCTGTCAATTGTGACAGGTAAATCCATCGAATAGATTACTTTTCTTTAAGTTCATTCTCTTTATTAAGTTTCTGATGAAACTCCAACAATTACATAAAAAATGATCAAACACTCGCTAAGCAAATGTCCATTGAATATCTTGAATCGATTTATTTTTTCCCGCCGGAATATGAAGCATCATTTCTTGTTGAAGTGGAGTAGGATCGACGCCTGATCCTCGATGAACACAGACATAAAGGATACAGCCTGGGTGGATGTTGACTGGTTTGATTTTGAAATTATGACGCTGTAGGATGGCTAGAAGTGTTGTAATTGTCTTCATGCCAGCGAGAATACCATTGCAGCTCAAATGGCAGATGGTCACTGTATTCGGTTGTGCCATTTATTTAGAAATGTTACGAGAAAAGAATTATTTGATGCACTTTAAGCTGTGTATTTGCTCAGTACTTTTTATGGTGGAATGATAAGCGTATGAAATTACGCAAATATGTCAAATAAAGAAAAAAAAACTTGACTGCTGTAAGATTGGAGGCAAAAGTAAAATATTGGCAGGTGAATTAGCGAAGTTATTAAAACTGAAAGAGAATATCTATCATGGAAAATATCAAAATTGTCACTCACCATCTTTGATATTTTCAATAGATGTCTCGCGCTACCGACGAGAGATGAAGGTAATACGCTAGTGGATATTAATTTTAGAAGCTATCAGCTTCATGCTGCGTTCTGCTGCACCAAGTCATGACAAAGTTTACGTTTTCTCCCGTTACGGTCCAATGCACTTCATACGAAAAATACCTTTCCCCGCTTCTTCACCGGGTAATTTCCAACAAAATTAACCGAGCCAAAATATCGGTTTCAAAGATAATCATTCGATAAACAACGCGATCTCATGGCAGAATCAAGACTTCAACATACAGCTACTACAGATCAATCGACTGTTGTATCCAATTCAGCTGATTCATCGATGATAGGGAGCATTTCTCATGAGCCAGGTGATGAGATCATTAATAAAATGATCGAGCTCGGTCGGATTACTACTAATAAACTCGAACAATCTATCGATACATACACGACAAAAACGCCTGTTGTTATTGTTTTATCGGCAAACATCGATCAATCCGATTTCAACTTTCAGGACTTAAATAAACAATTACAAAATATTTCACCATCAACTGAGTGGTACACAGATCAAGATCAATGCATTGATTCTCTAACTAGTGCAAACGACGTTAATGCTCTGCTAATACTGTACAACTATTCTTACGTAGACATCATTCCTCTCATTAATTTTATCCCACAAATTCATGCGATCTATCTGTTTCATCATCAACTCAACAATGAAAACTATGCCGTCCTTGGAACAAAAAAGTCAAAAGTGTTTATCATCATATCGAACAAATGTGTTATGCAATCAAGCAAGAGTTCTGTCGATTGTCTACTGATTCGTCATTTAGCTTTTTATCGTTGAATTCAAGTATTTCGTTTGATGAACTTGATTCATCATTTATGTACACACAGCTATTCAAAGAAATCTTGATGGAAATGAAGTATGACAAAAAGAAAGCCAAAGCGGACTTTATCAAATTCTGCCGAGACCCATCAACGAGTGTTGATTTCAAATCAAACGATGTCAATCAATTTGAAAAGCATTATGACGAAAATAGTGCCATTTGGTGGTATACAAAAGCTAATTTCCTGTTTTCCAATGTAAACAAAGCATTGAGAAACCAGGACATGAAAGTATTGATGAAAATGGCTTTCTTCCTTCAAGATCTTCACAATGATATCAAGAAGAGATGGTTAGAAGATAATCATCGATCGAATATAACTGTTTATCGTGGACAAGGTCTACCAAGTAGAAAATTCGAAGAAATGAAGAAGAGTAAAGGTGCTCTCTTCTCATTCAATTGCTTCCTGTCAACGAGCAAGAATCGACTTGTAGCCAAAATGTTAGCTGAGAGTGTTCGATCTCAGAATGATACGACAGGAATTATCTTCCAAATAGAAATCGACCCAACAGTCTCTTCAGCTTCATTCACATCTGTAGAAAGGCTTAGCAATTTTCCAGAAGAACAAGAGATTCTGTTTTCCATGCACAGCGTATTTCGAATAAGTGACATGGAAGAAGTAGAAGAACGATTGTGGCTAGTAAAGTTAAGTGCAACAGATAAACATGATCCTGATTTGAATAATCTCGCAGATTTTCTGAAAAAAGAAATCAGTTTTGCCGAAGGGTGGTCTCGAATGGCATTATTCATGGAAAAGATAGGAAATTTTGATGGTGCTTTGGAAATCTATAATGATCTCTACGACGCTACTAATGGCGACGATCAGCCATCACAAATGATACAACGGATAGTCCTCGGAGAATCCATAGTCAATTCACATTTGTTTAAAGGAGAACATGGTGCAGCACGCGTATATTATGAGCTTTTACTTAACTTTTGGTTTCAACGTTTACCGGCTGATGATTTCTTAATAGGTCTTCTTTACCTCAAATATGGAATGACATTTGCATAAACAGGAGAATATGCTGCGTCTCTTGAAAACTATGTTAAAGCTTCAGAAATCTTCCAGAAGCATTTACCTCTTGACCATCGGTTATACGGCATTGCATACCATTTTATGGGCGTGAATCAATATCAGACGGGCGATTTTCCATCGGCTTTGACCAATTATCAGAAAGCATTACAAATTCTCGAAAAATGTCTACCGCATAATCATCCAGATTTGGCTCAAATATATACAAACATCGCTTCTGCATACGAGTCACTTGGCGAATATTCAGTGGCAATGCTTTACGCTGAAAAAGCACTGGAAATACAAAAGAGAGTGCTTCCATCGAGCCATCCATACTTGGGTATAGCCTATAACACAATTGCCGTTTTGCATCTCTCAATAGGGAATAATATCTTAGCACATTCGAACCTAGAAATATCTCGTGACATTTTAGAAAACTCCCAACTCTCAAATAATCCAATAATGATAAAAATTTACACGCACATTGGATTTTTGCAACGATCTCTTTGCAATTATCAAGAAGCACTTTCATACTTCCAGAAAGCCCTTGCAATCGCGAGTAAATCTTTACCATCTGATCATCTAGATATTGCTTCGTTACACGTCAATATTGGTATGATTAAAAGTGAAATGAGTGATTTTTCGTCTGCAGTCGAATATTTGGAGAAAGCGCTGAAAATATATAAAGAACTACATTTATTAGATCATTGGGAATTTGGGAGAGCGCAGCTCATCATGGGTTCTCTACACCAAAGAAAAGGCGATTTTACAGTAGCTCTTCTTCACCTTGAGAACGCTCTTGCCATTCTGAAACAAAAGATGTCACCTACTCATCCTCTTGTAGCTGTGGCATATCGAGAGCTTGGTTCAGTACAACAATCATTAGGAAATCTTTCATCTGCACTATGCCACTACGAAGAAGCAGTCCGAATTCAAAAACAAAGTCTTGGAGATCATCACCCAGAGCTGCTTTCCACTTACGCATGCATTACGATCTTGAAGGGACTAAGCGGTGATATTAGCGGAATGATGGCGATCAATCAAAATATCCTTCAAATAAAACGAGCTACGGCTGCTTTGAACAACACATCTGCTGATTACGAAAATAACGTTATGAAACGCACAATTGATCTACTACAAGAACAGTATTCTACCGTAAATCAAGACTGTGCAAATCTTGATGCATGCATGAAAAACAACGGAGCACTAAATCTATTTCAAACAGCGCAGTCTTTTTGCCAAATCTCCAAGATAACTAAACAACAGATGGAAGCACAATCAGTATTGAGATCGGACGCTGCCTTGTCGTCTGGGACTAATGAGAGTGATTTGCAATTATTGATAGATATATCTATGGAGAATAATAAACAGAATCAACTATTCACTGCAAAACTGCAAAATTATCATCTAGTATCGCAAAATTCGTCAAATGATGAATCAGAAGCGGCTCATCTCAATGATTTAAAAGAGTATGTGCTGCAATCTTGTGCCTCATCTATAGATTTCCTCGACACTTTCCGAAGACTTCTTCCTCCGAATGATATATCGTTGGTTATGCAATATAATCAAGTAGGTATTGATTTGTGTACGGTGATGGAGTATGAAAAGGCGCTCATGGTCTTTGAAAAGGTGCGTGATTTGCTTTTACGAAGTCATCCTGTCAATCATCAATATCTAGCATATACATACAATTCTACAGCATCCGCTCTTTATGCCATGGAACGCTACCCAGAAGCATTCGACTGTGCAAGAGAGTCAGTCACATCTGCAATCCTAGCTTTTGGACCGGATCATCCAGAAACCCGAGCTTATGAAAATCAATTGGACACAATAATACAAAAACTTTCATCGTAAACGACGATCATTTTTAACTATTACAATGCATGTTTTATTTGAAAAAATGCTTTTAAATAAACATAAAATCAATGCAAACTAAGTGTACATATTTTAGCTGTCATATCTAGCGGTCAGTAATTAAGATGACAGGCTTAACGATGCTAATACACCGCCACTCAACAGACTCGCTTTGCCCAACCAACAGTAATCTTTCCCATTGGGCCCATGAATTTGAACACCAGTAAATAGAGCATACCGCCGGTCGGGAAAGTGCTCTGCATCATGTTTGGCATGTAGTTCTAAATCAATGGTAATCGTCTCATAAGCAGCCATTGTTACTTGAAATAAATCTGGTGCATTTTTCGCATCAGATGAAAGAGAAGTTTTTTTCAGAATATGTTTTTTCAACATACTCATTTCCATGTCATTCTCATCGAACGTCAGATCTAATTTGCCTGAAGCAATTTCAGAAGTAAACGCAGCAAGTGCTCCGCATGCTGTTGTTTTGCCACTCATACCACTACGAGTTCTATAAACAGAACCGACGCATCCTTCGTGATCGATAGCAATATGTGTAAAGCAATAATAGATAAAACGACCATCGTCAGGCGCATGATGATGTGCAGCAGCGAAACCAGTGTTACCACAAAACAACATCCC
Organism: Adineta ricciae; assembly: GCA_905250025.1. NCBI lineage: Eukaryota > Metazoa > Rotifera > Eurotatoria > Adinetida > Adinetidae > Adineta > Adineta ricciae. Next base: position 187,448 of record CAJNOJ010000142.1, on the reverse strand, counting down.
ACCAAGACATCCACAGATAAATCCTTGTCCCCACATGGCTTCTATTTCTTCTTCAAATGAACTGGTGATTTCATCTCGACATAAACCAACGCAAACCAAGGTATTCACATGTGGATAGAAATCTTTTGGAACTAAAGTTTGTTTCGTTAGAAAAACAAATTCTTCTAACTCGTAAACGTCAGGAAACAATTTTTCTAAAGTCGCCTGAAATGCATCGTCATTATTCGGTCTAATGCGTTGATGACATGATGCACAAACATCATCCGAATTCTAAAACGCGAAAGAAATTCAGTATGTCTTAGCAGCAATCGTTTATTGTATACCGTATGATTAGAATGGTTATTATGAGAACATTTTGATATGTTACCTCGGGAAACAATTCGCGAACGCAATCGATCTCCGTAACAACCAAATTGTTGCACAGCAGCCATGGAATACTTCTTATTTTGTCAGATTGAATAGCAAGAAAAGTGAAGACATTTTGCTTTCGCTTTTCTGTCACTCTTTATGCGTGTTCACATAAACATCGCAACCGCTGTTTGCTTTATTGATTATGAAAATACTATCGTTAGGGAGAAAATGCTGCCGTACGAGTGATTGTTTTTTTAAGTCATAGAAGGAAAAAAGACGTGCCCAATGCTGAAGTGTGAATTGCCACAGAAACGATTGATTTCTGTTTGCCTCTTGAAAACAATGAAATCTGAATAAGAACAATGGGCACGATAGGTAATTGTTATTGTATGTTTTCAAAGGTTTTTCGATTAAATAAATGTATTTGAAGTCAACTAGACCATCTAAACGTGCTGGCTTCTGTCTTTGATTACTCTTGATGCAGGCACCAATGTTCACACTTCGAAGTAGTTGTCTCAAATCTTTATCTGATTTCGTCAGATGCTTTAGTAAATGCTTGGCGGATAATCCACTTCTTTCAACTAATAGCGCATCCGAAGCTATTTAATATTGACTACAAGCAAAAACTATATACGCACCACGCGGTACTTTCGATTGATTCGAATCGTTTTGCTTCTGAGTTTTTGTTCGTCTTTTGTATGAATAAGGCAATCGGCAGCAATCCAAGATAAATAGGAGATTTGATGACGGAAATTGTTGAGACTATTGCTGAAGAATTTGCTCGATGTTAATATCGAAATTTTCAATTTATTCGTCATCGATTAGCGCAAGTTAATTCTGTCCATCAAGTTTACACCCATGACCGGAAAAATAGAAGAAGATTATATCACCATCAAGAATTGTTTTCGAAAACTCCGAACATACTTGAAGCATCTGTGAACTACACACATTATGTTTAGTTCGTATGCAAAAGTTCATATTTCATAAGACAGAGTCAATATCATTGGCATCATGAATCGTGCGCCTCAATCGATCTTGAGATCGACAATAATTTTCATTTCCAATACGCAATACAACTTTACGTTGCCATGTCGCGTTGGTAGAAGCCATATTGAGTCAGATTAAACTCGTATTCTGCCATCTTTAAAAACAATTCAATAATATTCATAACTTTTGGATAAGTCATACATCAATCTCGGCGGACGTCTTTTCTATTTCACATAACAAGGAGAGAGAGAGAAACACATACACGTGGCAACGACGATTCTTCTCGTTCTGTCAGAGCTTTTTTCTTTGCTTTTTCACACCCGTGTTACATACTGTCAAAGAGTGCAAGAAAATGTCTGCAACGAAGTCAATGATCAAACTACATGGAATGAAGATGTCCACATGCACTCGACGAGTTCGATGTGTATTAGAAGAAATGGGTTTACCATATGAAATTGTTCTCGTTGATTTGGGTAAAGGTGAACACAAACAAGCAACTTATCTTGCTTTGCAACCATTTGGTCAAGTTCCATTACTTGAAGATGTCGATGGAACAAAAGTCTTTGAATCAAGAGCAATTATTCGGTATCTTCTGAGAAAATATCCAACTGAAGGTAAAATTTCAATAGTAGAAAATGAACAGACAATACTTTATACTAAATTTAGGTGCAAAACTGCAACCAGAAAACGCAAAGAATTACGGTCTAATGGAACAATGGTTGAATGTTGAATCTGAACATTTTAATCGTGAAGCAACTCCTCTAGTCTGGGAAACGCTATGGAAACCAAAAATGAAACACTTGGGTGAAGTCGACGGCAAGCTAGTTGAAGAGAAAAAGAAGAAGTTAGAAAGTATCTTGACGATTATCGATCAACATTTAGCAACTAATGAATATTTTGCTGGAAATCAATTTACAATAGCTGACATCAGTTACTTACCATATACGGAAAATCTCATTCGAGCTGGCCATCGTGGCCTCTTACTTTCGAAAGCAAATTTCGCCGCATGGTGGAAAAGATGCAGTGAACGGCCTAGCTGGTTATTATGTAAGACTGAGCAAGAAATCGATTTCTGAAAGGAGACCTTTTTATTAGCATGTAACTTGCTAACTTTATCGTAATACAAATATAGGTTCGTATATTTCTGCTGTATTTCGAATTCAATGTAAAAAAAAGATTCGTCTACGACTTCTACCATAATAGCAATATTGAGCGTGATGGATTTATATGACCTGTAACCTGTCCTGCCCTGCCATTTTACATAAAACCAAAGAAATGTTGAGATTTTTGTGTAAGTTTTTCATGTCAGTGCTAATATATCGACCAACTCTGTCATAATTATCGGCATAGTCCACTGATATCTCTTGGAGATTGGTACCAATTACTCACTATTTATTCCTTTCATATATTTTCGTAACGTTACCCTGTTCTGTCCTGACCTGTCAGGGCAGGGCAGAGCAGGGCTTTAGTTAAATGTTGGATCTGAACTTTCCAATCGTGAAGCGGCTCCTCTAGCCTGGGAAACACTTGGGTGAAGTCGACGGGAAGCTAGTTGAAGAGAAAAAGAAGAAGCTAGAAAGTATTTTGACGATCGTCGATCAACATTTAGCAACTAATGAATATTTTGCTGGAAATCAATTTACAATAGCTGATATAAGTTACTTCCCATATACGGAAAATCTCATCCGAGCTGCACATCGTGACCTCTTACTGTCGAAGGCAAATTTCGCCGCATGGTGGAAAAGATGCAGTGAATGGTCGAGCTGGATATTATGTAAGGCTGAGCAAGGAATCGATTTTTGAGAGAGAATATTTTTTATTGACATAACTTGTTACTTTTTTCATAGCTTAAGTATAGGCTGATATATTTTTAATGAATCAGATTCATTTGCGACTTTTACAGTAATAGCAGTATTGTAATAACAAGCCAGCAAGAGTGAAAAAGATTCCACCGCATAAAAATAGTCCTGCAGCTCGGTTTTCGCCAAAGTCAGTGGTGGTGTATTGCGGTAAAAAGAGAATGGTGCCAACAAAATAGAAAAATCCACCGAGGCCAGCAAAAAAGGAGATAAAAATGGCTTGAATATTGGTCTTGATGTTTTGAAAGCGAAACGACGTATCATTGGCATTCTCGGCACTTGTACGAGCTAATCGGACAATTTTCCATCCTTCTGAGAGATAGATAACTGCTGAACCGGCAATGAATAGCCCATCGCCGACGAGGATCGAATCCGCAAATTTTGGTAAAAAGAACACCGATCCTACTAAGTAAAGCGCAGAGCCAACGTTTGAAGTAAAATAGTTGACATTGATGGCCACGCGCCTCAATCGATTACGAAACATTGGTTTCGATTGAGAATCGTTAACTTTGCTGGAAGAGAATAGAAAACCGATATGATAGTAAAGCCAATCTTGTATATCAGCAAGAAGAAAACAAGCGGAGCCAACTGTGTAGAGCCATCCGCCGGCTTCCAACGCACGGTCATTGTTTGCGATAACATCGGTGAAATACATGCAAGAGCCACAGATAAAGAGAAGACCACCAAATAAGAAAGAAGTTCCATGTAATATTCGCCATATGATTGAATGAGGATAATCGAGAAGATTAGTATGTGAAACTTCGGCAGGAACATCTTTCTCATTTACTGTTTTCGACATTATCACGAACCCAACGAGAAGTTACTAGTGAAGAAAATTTTGTTTTGATCAGTAGCCTCTTAGTTAGATATATATATATATATAATATTAATAAAAGCGAAAAAGTTTGTCAACATTCTTCCTCTTACACTTGATTCTTTTTACTTGACAACTGACGTAAATATCAGAAATCGAATGAAAGAAAAGAAAGTAAAAAGAACGATCCAATGATTATTCATTTCATTTCAGTTATTACGCCCATAGCTAAATATAAATATATCCAAAGATTTACATGTTGTTGTTATTGTTTGTTAATATTCAGTAGAAAGAGAGAACAGAACAACCCGTATCTGATAAAATATACGTTGTAACACATGACTGATTACAATTATATTGCACATGTTTCATTCTTTTCATTCATTGACATACCGTTATTCAATACTCCTAGAAAAGATGGGCTTCTATTTAACGAACGATCACATTTGAAAGTTATAATTATGATACACTGTGAGAATGGATTCATCTGTATTATTTGGTTTAGTTGCTTCATTGGTTATAATGCGTTTTTCTATTGTTAAAGTTAGAGCATTGAAAATTAAATATTTTCTCATTTGCATGGGTTTACTTTCGTTCTTTCTACGAAAAAAATATGTACTTGTACAAGGTGACCGTTTGAAAATTTGCACTATAGTACCCTTACACTTATCTTGTTTATTCTTTTTTGTCATTATCTGTCTTGTTAATGAAAATAAGATACATGTAGTATATCAATCCATGATTTTGTTTCGAAATAAATATGATACTAGTGTAAATAAAATGCATAGACCATCTCTTTCTCTTTCGAACATGCGTATGATTCAATGCATGATCGAATAGTCACGTCGCACGCGTTCGATCCTCTTTCTACTTCTTATAAAAATTACAAGTGAATAACACTATTTGTTTTGGTATCTCTCATCCGCTTCAAAAAGATATTACACGGCCAAAACTTTACATATTATTTTAATTTTTATTAATGATGAATCAATTAACAGAACAAAATTCTAACACCACTGCTGAGTTTTGAACAGACGATCTCTCAATGCTTTGTACATAAGTAATCGATCTTTCTCAGCTTTTTTAAATATTGCTCGATTATCTTGTGCACGTCGAGCTAAATACGGTAGAAACGATTCCAACGGTCCATACGGCATTAGTTTATAAGAATTGAAATTGGCTGCAGCTAAAAACTCCCAATGTCACTCTTGGAGGAATCAATTAGAAATTCTTTTACCTAGCGTAAACGTTATGTAATCACACATCCCAAATAACGTCGCGAACGAAACAATTTCATCATCTGATTTGATATTGAACTCTTTCATTCTACAATAGTCATTTGATTAAATATTGAAAATCTTTGAAACTTACGTTTCTATAGCAAATCGAACTGTATCTTCATTATGACTTGCCACAAATATTCGAGTTATTTGATTCGTTCGTAATGCAAAGTCGATTCCTTTTAGAAAAGCTTTTCGATAACATTCACTCGTCTGATCGAAATCGTCGTGAATTGGATCTTCATAATCCATTTCGAGCGCTCGTTTTCGTTCCTAAAAAGCTATTCGATCAAAGCAATTTTCTTGTCAAATCTTCATTTACTTGAACCATATATCCACCACGAACAAGTTTAAAGCCAATATGAAATTTTTCTCTTTCCGATTGTTCTAAATCTGCAGCTAAAACATCCACTGTATCCTAAATATGACCTAGGATTAGTAAAGAACGATGAATTTGATACTTTTACCCTTCGATAGCATTGATATGTGTTGTAGACGAACAAATTTTCTCTATTGAAAATACTTTGTAAATGAATAACAATCTTGTTAATCGCGGTCTGAAAATACGATTGTTCAGCATCGATAAATATCCGCATATCGTTCGCTTTCGTTGACTGAAATTAGAGAAGTAAATCTTTGTTTTCATCCGGAGAAAGCTTACTTTTACGATTTCGTTTAATCGTAAGATTAAATTATTAATTTCACCAATCTCGTTTGAAGTGAAATTCTAAAACAAGCAGAGGTTGGAGAAATATTGAAATCAACATGAAAATTTACATGATCATGCAGTATCAGCTGCAGTAGGTCATCGAATTGCCTTTTTTCTATGTGTAAACAACAAAACACATTCAGTTTCTCCAATAAACTTGGTCGGATCAGTGGTGTTAATTTGATTGCAGTGAAACTCTTTGATCCACATAAAAGATGGGTTGTTTGAATATTTTTTAGATATTTCAACATGTTTTTATCGAATGCAACTTCATCGGGATGATAAATTTTCGAAAATGATGCTTCTCCCGATGGTAACGAATTGATCGTCTCTTTGCAAACACCATTCAGATCTGACTCCATATAATGATCTAAGATCACCTTTACACGATGTTTTCTCAACTTTTCCACTTGTAGTTGTAACTGATTTCTGTTCTCACCACCAATAAAATGTCCATACAAGGTCATATTCATGATTGATTGAAACAAAGTTCTGTTCAACATTTGATTACTCAATGCGATCAACTAAAGGAGAGAAAAATCAAGATTACTTCTTTGCATACGAAAGCGTGACTATGACTTGTGGAAGATGATCAACGAAGATGTTGTACGAGAACATTTTATAGAGCATCCACCCGCGAAATAATTCCCATTTATTTTTGTATCCGTATGCAGTTGAGACACAATCGAAGTTGGAATTTAATTTACAAGAATTTGTGTTCAATGCTGAGGATAACAAGACATTGTAGATGGTTTTGACATTTTTGCGAAGTAAAAGACTATTTCGAATCATTGTAATATATTGGAACAACGTTCATTGATGCATCTGTTTATATATCGAGGGAGAAGAGAGAAACATGATGTCATTCAAGGTGAAATCCGTTTCGTCCTCTCGTCTGACGTCATGGGTGGGAAAGAAAAAAAAACTTGTTCGCTGCATCGATGAAATTTGATTCATTCAGATCGGAATAGAAATGCTTGATATCGCTCGGATTCGCGCTGAAACACCAGGTACTGAACATGTAATTCATTTCAACAATGCCGGAGCTTCATTAATGCCGGCAAGTGTTTGTCATATTATGCAGACATATCTTGCTGATGAAAGCAAGTTTGGTGGCTATGAAATGGAAGATAAATATGCATGTGACTATGACAAAGTCTACCAACTACTTGCTCAATTGATCAATTGTAAATCCAAAGAAATTGCCATCACGGACAGTGCAACAACTGCTTGGGATCGAGCGTTCTATGCGCTTCCTTTCCGCAAAGGTGACAAGATTCTGACATCAATCACTGAATATGCAAGCAATTACATCGCTTATTTACAAATGATGAAACGAATCGGTGTTAGCATCGAAGTTATTCCAAATGATCGAAACGGACAGATTTGTGTCGAAGCGTTAGAGAAGATGATTGATGAAAATGTGAAACTCATATCTGTTAGCCATATACCGACGAATGGAGGATTGGTCAATCCAGTCGAGGCCATTGGAACGATCGCTCGAAAGTACAACGTTTGGTATTTGATCGATGCATGCCAGTCGATCGGGCAAGTGCCGATCGATGTTCAACAAATCGGTTGTGATATGCTTTCAGCTAGTGGACGGAAGTTTCTACGTGGTCCACGCGGTACTGGATTTTTGTTCATGAGCGAAAAGATGCTGAAATTCTTAGAACCATTTTGCCTCGATTTACATTCGGCTGAATGGAAAAGTCAAAATGAATATGAGTTCCGAAAAGATGCACGAATGTTTGAAATCTCCGAATGTAACATTGCTGCAAAATTAGGTTTAACTTATGCTGTTCAGAATACATTAGATCTTGGCATAGAACATATCTGGCAACGAATTCAACAGCTAGGAGAACTATTTCGCAAGAAACTGTCGATGATCGATTGTGTTCTAGTACAAGATCTGGGACAGATCAAGTGTGGAATCGTTACCTTTACTGTCGAGATTGATGGAATGGATATGGTGAAACTATGCAAACAACTTCGCGAAAGAAAGATCAATACTTCGGTAGCAGTGCGTCATCATACCCTGATCGACATGACTGCAAGAAATCTAAATCATATGATTCGAGCCTCGATCCATTATTTCAATACCGAAGAAGAAATTGACACTTTTTGTCGGATATTACAGGACTTGATTCACACATCTGTTTTCATGTAAACATATTTGAAAATAAAGAAATGAAAAGGAATATGATGATCTTCGTCTTCTCAGTGTCTCAACCAACGTGCAGGCATTGCACAGATCTTTGACAATCTTCACCACCTTGAGCAGAAATCATCGATCAAATTCACGGTCGAGGGAACTTTGCGTTCTGAGCTATCATCCCACCCATAATACACGTACCTTGACAGTGCACCGATGGGTGGGTGTGATTTTCCCACCATCTCACATAATTACACATGCGTCATACTTGTTGTTCATAAGAAGAGGGTCAATAACAAAAATGACGTCAGATGCTGTAGATGGGCTTCTAAAAGTATATAAATATGAATGCAAAATGAAAGATGAACAGCGTATACTCGTCTACTTATATCACGAATACACACATGGAGAAGGTGAAAACATTCAAACGATACCGTTTCAATGAAGCGATCCGTGCCCAAGTATTTAAACACACGATATCGCAGAAGACAAACAATACTCATGGTCTCCTCTCGTTAATTGAAGATTGGTCCATCATCTTTCTTTCGATCTATACTTCCAAATATGTTTATGCTCATCATCACACATATTTCCTGTTGCCATTGATGGCTTATTTCATCGCGATCTGCATTATTGGTGCTCGACAGCGTGGCCTCGCAGATTGTCTGCATTTAGCCACACACTATTGTTTCGCATCGAACCAATACATTAATTTCGTTCTCGGAACATTTACTTCGGGCTATTTGATCTTTCAAAGTTTTCATGGCTATCAAGTGTCACATGTGAGAAATCATCATCCATATTTGGGTACGCACAAGGATCCAGATTATGTAAGGGAAGACTATTACGGGCGACAAGAAAGATTTGCTTGTGTGATATGTTTAGATGAGTTTGAAAGAAAGTGGAATTTGTGGTGAACAACGAACAAAGAGAAATATTCAGAAGTATTTGAGAAATCTTTTCTCGCCGAAATCATCGTGGAATTATCTGGTGTATTTGATACAACATCGAATATACAGTCAAGTCAGTCCATGATAGTTACCATGGAAGATTTAATCTATATAAACAATGAATCGTTTTAGGAGGAAGATAAATACGAAACATGTGTTCGGAGTATTTATCTAACTGGATGGCTCGTGATCTTTGTTTATACTGGAAATTTTCTGAACTTATGTCTATTTTGGTTTATTCCTTATCTAACAACTCATATGTGGATAGGATCATTTATTGAATTATTGGAACATTATCCACTAGTAAGAACAATTCCTTTTTCTCCTTGAAATCGTATTTAGTTTGAAAATCATCTGTTTCTGTAGGTTGAAACAGCACCACGAGTCGATATTTACATGACGCGTAATCGAATCTGTGGATGGCTATGGAATTTCTTCTTTGGAGTTCATAACGAACATTACCATATGGTAAGATCAGCGATTTCTTCTCGCATAACAACGAATGGGTTGATTTGTGTATAGATTCATCATTTGTTTCCGAAAGTTCCTCAATGGGAATTTCATTCTGTACATTTAATTTTGATGCAAGATCCAATCTATGCAAGTTTACATGAGAAAACTGTACGTAATGAATTTGATTTGAAAAATCAACATCTAAGTTTGTGATATTTTAGGGTTGGAAACATTTGTTGAAAGAAATTATTGAAGTAGATGGTTTAACTACAATGAATGAATAGCTATTGTGTTTGATCATCGTTCAATTTGTCAATAGACGACATCCCTATTGTTTGTTTTTTGTAATCAATTAATAAATATTATCGTGTTTCCTTGTCTACAAACGTGATGTCATTGAAGGTTGTAAGGACCGTATGTTTTTTTTTACGCGAAATGACGTATTTACTGGTAACACACCTTTGAGTGACCTTGATTTGTGTTCGTTGAAAAAGAATAACAAAGATTGTCATGTTAAATGAGTATTCCCCACCATGATGAGATACGGCTTCCTTTTCTTTATGTATCATGACGTCATGTTCTTTCTCTCGTTCTCCCTCTGATGATGTATAAAAGAACGAAGAAAAAGTGGCTAACGGTACAATTGAACGATTGAATAACGTGTAAAATACCATGAGTATTGCTGCAGCAAATGATACTGAAACAAATGATACAAAGGTTTGTAAGAATGAAGTTGAACCGACACAGAGCGAACTGGCGACACTTGAGCATGTTTCGGATCGATTTCCGTTCACAACTTGGCTTTTGATCTTCGGTCAATTATGCGAACAATTCGTTTATTTCGGTACATACATTGTATTTCAAAATTACATTCAATTTCCAATACCAACCAATGGGGAAAAACAAGCAGGAGCACTTGGCTATGGTCGAAAGATGGCTACAGCCGTGACGATGTCATATTCATGTCTATGTAATCTATCACCCATTGCTGCTGCTATTATTGCTGATCAATTTTGGGGTAGATATAAAACATTAACTGTCGCCTCGTTCATCTATTTCTTCGGTCTGATCATACTTGGATTGNCGAATTTTGATTATACGGTTCAACCATGTTCAACTTGCCAGAAATTTAATAATATAACTGTTGCGTGGCAAATTCCTGCTCGATTTCTTATCGGCATTGGCGAGATATTTGCAGTTATCAGTGGCATTGAATATGCTTATGTGAAAGCGCCAACTTCGATGAAATCAATCGTCATGGCACTGTTCGTTTGTGCAAGAGCGGTTGGAAGTTTACTGAATGTTTCACTCGTACCAGTGAATACTGATCCAATCATTATTTGGATGTATGTCTCATTGGCTATTGGTACGTTTATCATTGGAATCATCTTTTACCTGTGTCTTCGAAATGATGACAAGCAGATGTTATTGAAAGGCGCACCAATACATGCAGAATCAACGCTAAATGTTGCAACATGATATAAAGATTTTTCTTGTAAAAAATAGATATTATCTAATCAATATATATTTCGATAATCATAAGTTGGTATTAGTATTAGAAAAAGATTGTTTCTATCGTTTCTTCTCTCTCAAATTATTACCAAATATTCATCTCGTACTTCGGACATCACTATTTCAAATGATTTTTTGCTTCTAACTTTCAAGTTTAAATATACGTGTGTAATAAGAGAAAAAGTTTGTTTTCGTTTTAATTAAGCATTCAATTTTGCTTGAGTAGTATTTTGGATGCAACCGTATTTCGTATTGTCTTCACGGATTTGGTAAATTGTTTTCTATAATGTTCCGATGGAACAATGAACAGGATCAATGTAAACATCGGAGGGATAAATGAGATGAAATAGCCCATCAATGGTAACCAGACATCATTTGTTGATTTCATACAATTTGATATAAGGTGATTGAGAACCACTCTGAATATATGCGTAGCATAAAGATTAATAGTCGAACAAAAATTAGGAATTGAATATGAAAACTCGTTGACGTAGTTGATGAATGCATTTTCAGCTTCATAACCAATAGAAAAGTCGTTATGATATTGTTGCTAATCAGCTTGATAAAGTACCACCGAACCAAACTAAAGCACTTTGTAAACAGATCCAAAACGAAATCTAAGAGCGATGGATTACTTAACTGAATGGTGGTCAGCATCAAAGGAAATCTTTTTATCCGTAGTTTATATCTTTCTTTCAAATCGAATGTAATACAAAAGTATAAATAAAATATATGCATCATTCCTTTCTCTTTCGAACATATGTGTGTGTTTCAATGCATGATTGAGTATAGTCACATCGCACATGTTTCATTATTTTTTTCTCTCCTCTCCGCGTAGCGTGCAACCGTATAACATTGTTTGAAAAAAAATGGGTTCTGACTACGAGCAAACAGCAGTTGCATCTGAAATTCCCACAAGAAGACATGTCAATTCTTTATCACAATCCGACGATTCACCAGTACCAGTTGCAACACAAAAACCCCCACAACCATTAGATTATCTTATTTGGTCTAGTTTACTAACAGCGTTCAGCATATTCATTTGTGGCTTTGTTATTACGATAATTCTGATCGCTGCTTACAAAGCAATGTGATTTGACTACATGGTATTTACTGGCTGAAGTTTTTTCTTCGCTACTCATCACAGAATGACTTTTATTTCCATGGTTGAGACTTTTTTACGGACAAAATTTTCTGATATTATTGCCTGACAGGCTTCTTTTGTTCGAAGAGGAAATATTCAGTAAAATATCACTTTCATTGAAGTTCTTCTTCATACAGAATTTACAATTAAAACGAATATTCATATACACACTTTTTCTCTTGTTATATCCAAGAAATTTACAGTAGTTATGGTCTAAATGGACTTTCAGTCAACTGCTTTCGCAATGATTCAAATATACTCGGGAAAATGTTATTGTTGTTAATGACGATGGTTATTAAGATGTTCTTACTGGTGATTAGGGAGCAAAGAAAACGTACGACTGAATTTACCCTCAAGCTTTTTCAATATATTCCATTCAAAAGTGAGAGCTACATCTGATTATTTTCTTGCATAAAGATCTCGATTTCTCTTTATAATCACAAGAACCAGCAGACTACCAAATAAAATCAGATTATCATGCAACCACAGCGTTGTCAAAATCCACCATTTGTTCATGGTAAACAAGGTGATCCTAGATCATTACAACACAGTTTATATTGAGCTTATGAATGAAGAACATACTGCATGCAGGCTCGTCCAAATTTGTCCATTCATCGAACATGTAACGTAATAATAGCCTGAATCTGACATCCATTAACATTTTTGACTCATACACATACACCGTAACATTCAAGTGTGGTCGGAGAATATGTGTATGAATTCGGATTGCAAGAGTTTCGTCGAGTGAGTCGACCTGCTGGATTGATTGGTTAAGCCATCATCTTCTGTTGTTTATCATAGAACAATTTTCCGTTTTGCGCCGTACTGCTCAAAGAATTCTCATTGACTATATGATATATTTTGAAGAGTTTCTTCTCGTTCTACAGTAGTCTAAAAATCCGCATCTTTACCACACTACTATAGCGTCGAGGACGTTGCTGGCTGTGTGCTGTGGCACTTCTATCATTTGGAGATCATCGTACTGTTTTACTTCCTCTTCGACAAGCTTAGCCGAAGTCAACAGATGATTTACTTGAAAGAAGAACAACAAATATTTGTTGATCTACATCATTTCGTTATCTTTTATCTTTCATTCGGCGAAAGGAGCAGATGAAGTGACGAAAAAATACGCCTTTCGATGAAAGATTTTATCAAAGTTTCATTGTTCTTGGAAAGAAAGCACTTCAGAGAATGTACATATCTGTTTATGAATTAATGACGAAACAAATTGAGTTTATTTTTAGTAGAGCAAAAATATGATAACTAGATGTGCACAAGTTTCTTTTCGGAAAACAACCTCGTTTCAATCGGACGTTCTGATTTATGTAGTAGTTTATGTGCAACAGGAAATTCTTTCATTCTATATAGCATATGGAGTGATTGTAGAACGAACAAAAAAAGAACACTCGGAGAAAATGACTAACGTCGATGATAAGAACAGCAAATCAATATTGACACTTATATATACGTATATACATGCAAATTTTTCTTCATCACATGTTCTATACTATTGCACACAACAAAAAAAAGCATTTTTATGAGAAGTTTTATTCTAATTCTTTGGATCGTACTATCTACGTTTGTTTCATTCATCAATGCGTCTAATTGTGGTATGCAACCAAAGTTCAGAATAGCCGGCGGTGTTGAGTCGTCCATTGGTAGTTGGCCATGGATGATATCTTTGCGAGCACAAGGTGTTCCTCAACATCTCTGCGGAGGATCACTAATTCATCGAAGATTTGTTCTGACAGCTGGACATTGTACTTATCTATTTCTCCCCTGGCAATATCAGGTACATATTGGTCTTCATTATTTGAATGATACAGATCATTTTGTTTCTCCTGTCAAACAAATATATCGTCATCCAAACTATACATCAACAGTCGACTTTTCTCAGACCATTTATGACTTCGCTGTTCTTGAGTTGGAACGTGATACAGAAGAGCTATTTGAAACCATCTGTCTCCCTTTTCTTCCAGAAAATCTGAATATCAACGATGAAATGAACACAACAACGTTGGGTTGGGGTATGACGAGCTCGAATGCCACTAGTTTATCTCTCACTTTACAAGAAGTCACTCTGAAATTGTTAAATAATTCGTCACCGGAGTGTACCAAGACTGATCAAGGGCCGTTAATTATGGATACATCATTGCAACTTTGTGCTGGACGTCTCGAAGGTGGTTATGGAACGTGTGGAGTAAGTGTCAGCTTCAGATCATAATGAATATTTGATTGTTTTTCTGAAAATTAGAGCGATTCGGGTGGGCCATTGATGATACAAGATCCATCGGATAGCCGTTGGTATCTCATTGGTATCACATCGTATGCATGGGGCTGTGGTTTACCGCGATCACCTACTGTATTTTTACGTGTAAGCGCCTATCTTTCTTGGATGATGGAGAATATACCCGAACTCTCCGATCTCGAACCAACACCATCAACTGCTACGTCGATCCAGTTCATGCAAACTATTTCGAGCATTTATTCGACATTTTCTTGTTTTGTATTCCTAATCAACTTCATACATGTTCATTTTTGATCAAATCTTTGATAAACTTGTCATATAACACTGTTTCCAAGAGATATGCAATGGTGAAGTCAACTCCGTCGAAGAATTCTGGAATTGATAGAAATTCAAAAAGGAATACAAATGCAAACCACGGTGATAAATGTACGTTAGACAGTTTCCAAAAAACTAATGAGTATATTGGGCTATAACGACCTCTAAGAAACGCTACGTAGGTAGCATGAAGATGGAGAAAAGACCAATTGGCTGATATACTCATACCGCTTCTCGTGCGTGATTTATCAAGGAATTAGTTATATCAATTAACAGAAAAAGTATGAACAAATGTCTAAATAACGATTACTGACAGCCTCCGATGAATTAAAAACAAATATACATGAATATTTTGTTAATGGAAACATAGCTGTCACAATATCATTACCCTGGGTATCCAGAGCTGAACGTCTCGATACCCAGTAGGATAACTAAACTAACTTCGTCAGCCGATCTCGTTACCCATTACCCGATACCCGATACCCAATACCCGATAACCAAACTGTATCTTCCGGAACGTGAGGAATTTGAGTGAATTTGGTCGGACAATCTCGATACCCGATAACCAAACTGTGTCACCCCAGAGGGTGTGGGTGTGAGGGTGTGGGTGTGGGTGAGGGTGAGGGTGTCGTCAGGAGGCGCATCACAACATGAGGGTGTAGGGGAGGGTGAGGGCGTCGTCAGTAGGCGCATCACAACATGAGGGTGTAGGGGAGGGTGTGGACGAGGGTGAGGGTGTCGTCAGTGGGCGCATCACAACATGCGAGTGTTGGGAAGAAGGTTGGTGTGTGCACGAAAGCCTCTTCCAATTTCCACTTCAACAAGTGGTTCAGCGACGAGTGGTTCGTTCTTTTATTCACTCTAGTTCGGCAACTAAGGCTTAAAGTACCGAATTACATTTCGTTCTAGATTGTCATTTCCCGTGCTGCCAGTGATACCGTCACGAGTTGCTATCTCGTTACCCGCCGGGTATCGACCAAATTCGATCAAATTCCTCAGCTTCTACGGATACAGCCATGGGTATCCATCTCGTTACCCGCCGGGTATCGACCAAATTCGATCAAATTCCTCCGGATTCTGAGTATACTGTTGTCGATTTTTAAACGGATACCCGGGGTAATGATATTATGACATCACTCAATGGAAAATATGTGCAAGAAAAATATGGTCTCAATTACTTGTATGTATTCAGTCACCAGATGTCATATGAATAACATATTTTTTTCCCTTTATCTCGTGTTTTCATAAAATAAAAGAGCGTTGTTGATGTTTGTATCAACGGACACTTTACTGGAGATTTTGCTCTTTTTATAGTTTTATTCATGCAGTATGCACTAAGCATTTTTGTTCGGATGCGATGAGAAATGTGAACATTCGGCAAAAATCTATTGCGGGAGCGTCAAGTTCATTGGTCTTATAGCTTTCAAGCATGCACAAAATGAAGACTGTTCGTGTGAAAACGCATAGTGCCTTTTTTAGTAATCAGGATCAACCGTCCATATTTTCAAGAACGAAAAACAGCACAGAAATAAATAGCAGTGTTGCACAAAAAGTATATTTTACGACTCCACTGGTTTGCCGACGTTCACAATTCCATCCTTTTGGTGGAACGAAGATGGCTGGATCAAATTCTTCAGCGACCACAGTATAATTTGTGAACCATAGGTATTGATAGACATCAAAGAACGGCTGTGGTAAAGTATGCTGATAAATCAGGCGTCCATCATCAGCTGCCGTATCAATAAACCAAAACACAACATCAGTAGCACAGTTCCATCGATAGGCTTTTGTTGTTCCATAATAGAGTGTCAAATTGTACAAGCAGAAATCTTTTACCCAATTTTGTGACAGTGTTGTTGGCTTGCCTGGATATGTAATACAGAATACTCCATCCGAGGTGACATTTGCATAGTACTGATACGTGTTAGATGGCTCCGATGAAGTAAAAACTGTGTCGTATGGAGAAGGAAATGTTCCGGCAAAATAGAGATCATCAGCTCGAAATTTTTGATTGGGTGAATCAATAATTTGATATAAGATGCCAGAACCTGCAGGTTTCTTGCTCGTCATGTTTATAAATTGAAAATGTGCAGTTGCTGTCCATCTTGGAGGATACACAGGAGGATTTGGAGGAGGATTTTCGACGTAAGGCTCACTTGTTGCTGAGATGGATCCAGTCGTCTGAGCACTGATTGTTGTGCATTGAAATACGAGTACCAATGGGACAAGAGAAATAATCTTCATATCGCGATGTCTCTTACTCTTACAAAATTTCGCAACAACACACACTCACTCTCAAGTATATATACCACCGCAGAAGAAATTGCGAAATATTGAAGGATTAAGAAAAGCAAAAACGAACTATTGCCATTTCATATAATATTTATTTAGTTAAGTTCGAATATAGTGAAATGAAGACAAAGGATCACTTATGAGAACAAAGAAAATTTTTCTGAATCGATTTGAAAATGTCGTAGTAACTACAAAGCATGTCTACAATGAATGAATGAATGCGAGAAAAATGAGATTAAGTAGATAAAGAATATGATAAAAGCAATCTTGGTTAAATTGAGTATATTTTATTTTGAATTGAGTTTATGATTTGGTCCGCCATGGCTCTTCAAACCATTGTTTTTTTCTTTTCAGTTTCAGGTTGAAGAATGGTAGTACCAATGCGAAATGGTAATGACTGTCCGAATGGATGTGTATTAGTACAATAACCCATATGAATACAGGCTCTTTTAGGGCAGATCTTATCTATTTTACCATCCCACCGAGCCTTCTTTTCGTCCCAATGACGTTCGCATTTTTCCCGTGCTGGACAACGTTTGCATAGTTCTTTCATATGTTCGACATATTTGGCAATGCGTTCTTTAATAATCTTCTTCTTCTGAATGACGTGATTGATGCAACATTGACATTTGTCTTTTCCCTCGGAAGCATCCACCACGCTCGAAACAATTTCATCCGGGGAAGATTCACAACGTAAAGAGAATTCTTCCATGCTTTTGGCGATAAAACTAATTTCTTCGGTGTCAAGATTGTCACCTTGAATAACTTTTTCGCAAAGTTTTTCGTAAGGTTCCAACATTGAACACACATCGTTCTTCATGACTTCTACGTATGCACGTTCATAAGTATCTAAATCTTGAGCAGTATTCCCATCGCAAAAGCCCATTGCTAGACAAGCGTTCTGAACATCGAAATCGTCGATGAATGAACGAAGTTCAGCTGTGACTTCCGAGACAAATTGTAAACATTGCGAAGCGGCTGCTTTTGTGCACAGAGTGGGCAGATACGATGCAAAATGATCGACTAATTTCTTAGCTGTATCTTTGCGAGGTTGAAACCGTTGAACACACGCAGCACATTTATCATTGACATTCATCGTACAATGGTGTTTAACTGCACAGATTTTATCTGCTTTCAATGTATGC
The DNA here is from genome assembly GCA_905250025.1 of Adineta ricciae. Classification (NCBI taxonomy): domain Eukaryota; kingdom Metazoa; phylum Rotifera; class Eurotatoria; order Adinetida; family Adinetidae; genus Adineta; species Adineta ricciae. The sequence continues at coordinate 169,234 of CAJNOJ010000142.1, read as the reverse complement.
AAATAATTCTTAACATCATCAAATTGTTTGTCCAGAACGTCTTGACAATCTTCTTTCGATGACCATTGTCCACAAATGTTCATCAACGTATCACGCACCAATCCCTAAAACAATTTCTATGTGAAGTCTGTTTTTCTGAAAATGAAATGACACTTACTAAATTCTTGGTATAGAAGTTGGTGGATAATTGAACGGTATCTTTACATGTACTGCATGGCTTGGTGTTGGTATCGGCGTTGATCGATTGTATGGTCTTTTGAAGATCTTTTTCAATCCATGTTATATCATCTCGAAGCATTGCCATGTGAACTTTGCCATAATGACGGCTATCAACCGATGCGGCAATCTGAACACAACTTGTCTGCAATAATTCGAAGTTACTACAAATATTCTTGCTAAAAAATATGTCCAATTGTTGGTCAAGTAACATTTCCAGCAATAGCGATGATTGATTAGCGAAAAGATCGACATTTGAGAGATTATTACCCTCGGTTCTTTTCTTGCAATAGCCAAGATGCGTACAAATAGTACACGGACAAATCTTTTCAATTTTCTTCAGGAAATGGCGTTCCCGTTCTCGGACCCAAAAACGGCAGCGGAGTGCTCGACGAGATTTTCTACACATGCGAAGATGCTTTCGAGCGATCTGTTTGACAATTTGACGGAGGCGCATTTTCCGCTTGAAAACATGGATTTTACAGCATTGACATTTGTCTTTACCTTGACGTGAACACTTCAAACAGAAGTGTGTACGATATAAAAATTCAACGAAAAGTCATCTTACTTGAGTTTTACCATCATAGTTGTTCTCGTCGTCGTCACTGTATGGAAGATCTATTTCATTGAAATCGCTGATTTTTTGGCAGATTTGAGACATTTCCTGTTACAGACGATGGTTGGAACAATATCATCGTCACAATTCCTCTTAAACTTACGATGCCATTCTTCACATATTCGTAGATCTGTGCGCCATTTTCAGTTACCATTTCATGACACTAAAATTCACAGTGATTGAAACATCATCCAGGAAAACATGTGTCAGCGAACTGACCTGATCGACGAGATCTTCATCTACAAGTTTTTTACAGTCAGCATCCAAATACACATTAATCTCCTGCACGGACTTCTTTTGATAAACATGCAGATCATGTACAGCTCGAACAATGACATTACATATCATGCGTTCCTTATCGTTAAGAGACTCGTCATCCAGCTGAGGTAAAATCATCAATCCGTCAGTGATCACCATGATCGAACCACAAACTGAAAAACGAGTAATCACTCTTTTCATAATAAACATCATGAATGTATATCACATACGGCATAGGAGACCAATGAATCTCATCTTGCCCATTTAAAGAGTTGTCAAACTATCAAAGAATGACGTTTATTATCGTGTAACAATAGTTGAACTGTGATAAAGCTAAAAAAATAAACGAGATTAGAAATACATATCTGTCTCATGAGAAAATCACAGTAATATATCCTAAGCAAGGACAATTTTCGAGCAAAAGCAACGCATAATAAATAAGAACAGAAAATTTCACGGATGAAGAAACCTACATTTTTATCTATTACACTGTGCTTGAAAGGTAAAAACTACGACAACAATATACTAAACACGTGGAGAGAAGAACGTCCTTACTTCACTCTCGCCCATAAAGAAAAGGAAAAGAAAAAAAAACTTATTGCGTCGTTAATAAAAAAAGAAATTTATTATCGTAATTAATTTAACAAAATAGTAAACATTATTACATGTGAGCAAGTACTGTTCATTTTGAAGAGTGAACTGTTTTGATCATAGCTAAACATCAATATGAATAAGAGCATAAAACCGTTTAAAATAACAAAACTTGTGTCGATGGATAATTGTTCCCTTTTTCATCACTGAAATCGAAACCAATTTCTGAAACAGTTTCTTGCATCTTTTATTTCGACATCTCTAGTTTTTATCTCCTATCGTTCAGTTATTTATTCTTTCTATTTGGTTTTGGCATCTGATGATACGATTTTTCTATCACGCGCGTTATTTTTCTCTTCCTTTCCTTTATACACTGTTGAGATCTTTTTTTCGATTGTCGCTACTGCACAAAAATAAAAAAAAACTATATTTTTCTTCGTTTCTTCTCGTTATAAATATCATCGTGAAAAGAACAGCGTATTCTGTTTTACTCTGTCACCTACCTCTTCTCGAAGAGTGCACCAAACCAAGATCAAGTCCGTGTAATAACATAGTAAAAGAGAATTTTTCTATATGCTGTATAATCAATAAGAACAACGACACTGTCTAGGGGAAAATACGACATGACAACATATCGCATCCTTCATGTAACTGGCTCGCCATCCGACGATTTTTATTATGGATTGTCATACCGAAATGCTCAATGTAATTTGAATATGGCACCATATGTGCCATTGTTGCACAATTTTGTGATTGCAGTGGTAACGGTTGATGGTCAATGGCGATTTCCTGCAACACTGAACGAAAAAGATTTTGACGCCGCCAAGCCGATGTCGCTAGCTGAAGCTATACAGTTTATAACGACGCAGAAAATTGATCTGGTTATGCCACACATGTATTGCATTCCTGGAATGACTCAGTATCGTGCATTATTTGATATGTTAAAGATTCCTTATATGGGCAATACGGCCGAAGTCATGGCAATCGCAGTTCATAAAGATAAAACGAAAGCAATCGTTGCTGCGGCTGGAGTCAAAGTACCTTTCGGTGAGATATTACGTCACGGAGATGTACCGACTATTCCACCTCCAGCAATTGTGAAACCGACTTGTTGCGATAATTCTCTAGGAATGACTCTTGTCAAAGATGCTAGTGACTATGATACAGCTTTGAAAAAAGCATTTGAACAGGCCGACAAGGTTATTGTCGAAACGTTTATTCCACCCGGTAGAGAAGTGCGTTGCGGTATCATCGTTAAAGACGGTCAGCTCATCTCTCTGCCTATTGAAGAATATTCAATCGACCCGCATGAGCGACCAGTACGAACTCATGTTGAAAAGTTTCCGGAGTTAGATGCTAATGGGAAATTTCTTGGTTGGCCAAAAGACTACGGTGCGCGATACTGGATTGTCGATTCTAACGATCTCGTCACCCAAAAGGTTCAAGACGTGGCAAAGAAGTGTCATGTCGCCTTAGGCTGTCGTCATTATAGTGCATTCGACTTTCGAATCGATCCAAGTGGAGAGCCTTGGTTCATAGAAGCTGGTTTGTACTGTTCTTTCGATGGTGGAGGTGGAATTCCGTACATGGCAAAAACTTCTGGTATATCACTAGATGAATTAGTGGCAACAATGATAAAAGAAACGTTGAACTCGAAATCATAATATTGTATTTTCATGTAATTTAATTTCTTCTTTACTTACTTAGAATATATGATTTACATCAAGCTTCAGTGATTGCCTTGTTGAGAAGGTTTTCTTCGAATTTTAAATGTGTGCATTAATCGATTAATCAAAATTTTTCCTCGGAAGAAGAATGTCATAAAATAAAACTCTACCACACCTGGATTTTCAATCGTTTACTTTTTTTTTCTGCCATGTCTATTACATAGAATCAAAGATTAGATCTGTTCTCAAACGACTTCGATTTGAAATGTAATCAATTTTAGTACAGTCTAGACTTTTCCTCAACATAAAATCTACACTTAGATTATGAAACAAGATGCGTTCATCCTCTTTAGTGAGCATGTCATGTCTTGTAGTGAATGGAATTCTTATTTTGAAAATAAATGAAAATTAACAATGAAATAGACAAATCTTGAATTATATATATGGAGTCACGGGGAAGTATATCGTGAGAATATTCCATAAGGACTATATAAATACACGAAATATTCCTTCAAGATATTTCCAAGAAAGAAAGAACAAGAATGGCATTTATAGAAGAGAGACATCTTATTGACGTTACTGCGTCACAGAGTCATGTAGGTTCTGATTAGTATAACGTGTTGATAAGAAGATTTTTACCGCTCTTTATCAAATATCTATAGATCATATGTTAAGACGTATGACGCTTTCCTTTCTTTTCTCATATGGGCATATGACTAGTCTTCGTTCGTATGTTGGTCTTCGTTTTCTCCCTTTCGATATGTGGGGTTTTCATTTTCTTTTTAAGAAAAGAAGTACACCCTTAGAGAAAGAGTCGAGAGATTATTCGAGTACATGTTGGTAAAAACCGTTTAAATAGGTTTTTTCCCAGAAAAGAGAACACACATTGACTTCTGAGTCATCAAACAGTGTGTTTTGTTGGAAATTTCTTTTATGATTACTAAAGACGAACGGAAGTTGTGGATAAACAGTGATCGAATTATTCAGCTATATATATGCTCTTATTTGCGCCGTTTGATTTATTACTTTTACCAACAAAACGTCTGTTATGGATTTTTCGTGCAGTCATATATTTATCTCCTTAATAATTTGGGCTTCTTATAGTAAGTTTATTGTATACATTTAAATTAATTCATTGGTAACAACATATGTATGTGAGGATATACCGGATGATCCATAAGTCACGATACCGAAGAAAGAAAATATCTGTATACGTATACAGATATTTTCTTTCTTCGGTATCGTGACTTATGGACCACCCGGTATTACACTCCCTAATTTTGCACACTACGGAGTCAGTTCCACCATGAGGAGTAGGACGACTGTTCACATGCATAGGGTGATTAAAAAATTCTCGGAATATTCAATTTTTTCTTGAAGAAATTATGCTTGGAAAAACTCAACGTATTAAACGTTCGAGACACACACTAATTTCCTATACAAAGTTCCAATTAATCAATCTATCAATTTATTGTGTCGGCATGAAACTCTCTGATCATGGCTTATTCTAATAACTTAGCATCTGAAAAGCTACTAAGTTGTTATCTCGAATAATCAAATGACGAAAAACTTGCTCACATCAGAACAGAAGAATAAGGAAGGTTACACATCAGTATCATTTCTTTTTGTCAAAGATGCGTTTTGATATAATTAATCTCATGTTACTTAACGTTATCGTGATACGGTTTACTATCAAATAGACCAGATTTAAACATGTTCTCTTTCTCGTAGAGAAGAGTCTTAGAAACATAAATTGTTTGCTTGTATGTCCGTCCGCAGGGTCAAAAAAACATTGAAAATCGATTTTTCCGAAAAGACATTTCCAGATGTATTTCGATGTGGAGACTTCGAATCTGATGTTATTTTTGTGAAATTTTTCATGAAAAACACATTTTTAGACAAAGAACCATTTTTTTACAAAAAAATTATTTTTTATAAAATTTTACCAAAGGGTTTTTGGGGTCCAGGAATTCAAATCTGATGTTGGTTTCTCGAAATTTTTTGTAAAAAAAATTTTTTGAGACAAAGGACCATTTTTTCATGAAAAAAATTTTTTTTTGTGAAGACTGACGAATGGGTTTTTTGGGTCGAGGAACTCGAATCTGATGTCATCTCTTTGAAATTTTTCATTAAAAAAAATTTTTTTAAGACAAAGAGCCAGTTTTTTTTACGAAAAAAAATTTTTTTTTCATGAAATTTCAACAAAGGGTTTTTTTGGGTCGAGGGATTCAAGTCTGATGTTAGTTTCTCGAAATTTTCTGTAAAAAATGATTTTTTAGACAAAGAGCCGTCTTTACAAAAAAAAATTTTTCTATGAAATTTGACTACATGGTTTTCAATCTCGAGGAACAGGAATCTGATGTTAGCTTTTTAAAATTTTNTTTGTTTATACTGGAAATTTTCTGAACTTATGTCTATTTTGGTTTATTCCTTATCTAACAACTCATATGTGGATAGGATCATTTATTGAATTATTGGAACACTATCCACTAGTAAGAACGATTCCTTTTCTCTCCTGGAAACCGTATTTAGTTTGAAAATCATCTGTTTGTGTAGATTGAAACAGCACCACGAGTCGATATTTACATGACACGTAATCGAATCTGTGGATGGCTATGGAATTTCTTCTTTGGAGTTCATAACGAACATTACCATATGGTAAGTTCAGCGATTTCTTCTCGCATAACAACGAATGGGTTGATTTGTGTATAGATTCATCATTTGTTTCCGAAAGTTCCTCAATGGGAATTTCATTCGGTACATTTAATTCTGATGCAAGATCCAATCTATGCAAGTTTACATGAGAAAACTGTACGTAGTGAATTTGATTTGGAAAATCAACATCTAAGTTTGTGATATTTTAGGGTTGGAAACATTTGTTGAAAGAAATTATTGAAGTAGATGATTTAACTACAATGAATGAATAGCTATTGTTCAATTTGCCAATAGATAACATCCCTATTTTTTGTTTTTGTAATCAATTAATAAATATTATCGTGTTTCCTTGTCTACAAACGTGATGTCATTGAAGGTTGTAAGTGTCGTATGTTTTTTTTACGCGAAATGACATATTTATTGATAACACACCTTTGAGTGACCTTGATTTGTGTTCGTTGAAAAAGAATAGCAAAGATTGTCATGTTAAATGAGTATTCCCCACCATGATGAGCTACGGCTTCCTTTTCTTTATGCATCATGACGTCATGTTCTTTTTCTCGTTCTCCCTCTGATGATGATGTATAAAAGAACGAAGAAAAAGTGGTTAACGGTACAATTGAACGATTGAATAACGTGTAAAATACCATGAGTATTGCTGCAGCAAATGATACTGAAACAAATGATACAAAAGTTTGTAAGGATGAAGTTGAACCGACACAGAGCGAACTGGCGACACTTGAGCATGTTTCGGATCGATTTCCGTTCACAACTTGGCTTTTGATCTTCGGTCAATTATGCGAACAGTTCGTTTATTTCGGTACATACATCGTATTTCAAAATTACATTCAATTTCCAATACCAACCAATGGGGAAAAACAAGCAGGAGCACTTGGCTATGGTCGAAAGATGGCTACAGCCGTGACAATGTCATATTCATGTCTATGTAATCTATCACCCATTGCTGCTGCTATTATTGCTGATCAATTTTGGGGTAGATATAAAACATTAACTGTCGCATCGTTCGTCTATTTCGTCGGTCTGATCATACTTGTACTGACAAGTATTCCTGCACTGACGAAGATAGGAGTTGGATTTCCTGGATTGATATGTGCGCTGATTGTGATTGGACTAGCAGTCGGTGCATTCAAATCAATCATGGGTCCATTTATGGCCGAACAATACTCCAGAAAAGCACCTGTGATCAAAGGTAGAATTCGCTGTCTTTTGTTCAAAATGTTTGAGCTCTTCTTTCTTCTATTTAGTTGTCAAAGGACAAAGGAAAATTCTCAGTCCAGAAATGTAAGTAAAATTCAGATTGTGTGTTTTTCCTCGTGAAACATCTCAGTGTGGTATTTTAGGACCATCCAATCCCTTTTCAATTGGTTCTATTGGGCAGCTAATTTCGGGGCATTTATTGCGGAATTAATTACACCAACAGTTGAAAAATATCATTCATTCTGGCTTGCCTATTTTCTTGCATCGGCCATCTTCCCATGTTGCATCATCGTGTTATTCGTTGGTCGTCGTCGATTTACTCGACAGTCGCCCACGGGTTCATTGGTTGTTCGTGCATTTCGTGTGACATGGAATGCGCTGGCGAATCGATGGAAATTAGGTAAACAATCTGCGAATGAACACCTGCTAGATTATGCAAAAGGTCGTCATGTATCGAACGATACTAAAAGGACGACTGAACAAACAAAGAATGAATTTATCGATGATCTCAAACAAACGTTTCATGCATGTCGAGTATTCGTCTTTTTCCCACTTTTCTGGATGTGTTTTAATCAAGAAGTGACGAATTTAACATCACAAGCTGCACAAATGAATGTCGGTAAGTGAAGTCTTCGCAAGTATTGATATTCACATGAACAAACACTCACTTCTCGTATAGGACCTTTACCGAATGATCTTCTGCAAACTATTAATCCTCTGGTCGTTGTGGTATTTGTGCCTATTTTCGATAAAATCGTTTATCCAATGTTGCGAAAGTGTCATATTAAATTCGGTCCTATCGAACGTATCACTTGGGGTTTTATTGTAACTGCTCTAGGAATGGCATGGATTGCCATTGTACAACATTTGATTTATTCAACAGCACCGAATTTTGATTATACGGTTCAACCATGTTCAACTTGCCAGAAATTTAATAATATAACTGTTGCGTGGCAAATTCCTGCTCGATTTCTTATCGGCATTGGCGAGATATTTGCAGTTATCAGTGGCATTGAATATGCTTATGTGAAAGCGCCAACTTCGATGAAATCAATCGTCATGGCACTGTTCGTTTGTGCAAGAGCGGTTGGAAGTTTACTGAATGTTGCACTCGTACCAGTGAATACTGATCCAATCATTATTTGGATGTATGTCTCATTGGCTATCGGTACGTTTATCATTGGAATCATCTTTTACTTGTGTCTTCGAAATGATGACAAACAGATGTTATTGAAAGGCGCACCAAAACGTGCAGAATCAACGCTAAGTGTTGCGACATGATATGAAGATTTTTCTTGTAAAAAATAGATATTATCTAATCAATATATATTTCGATAATCATAAGTTCGTATTAGTATTAAAAGAGGAATGTCTCTATCATTTCTTCACTCTCAAATTATTACCACATATTCATCTCGTACTTCGGACATCACTATTTCAAATGATTTTTTTTCCTCAAATTTTCAACTTTAAATATACGTATATGTAATAAGAGAAGAAGTCTGTTTTCGTTTTAATTATAAGCATTCAATTTTGCTTGAGTAGTATTTTGGATGCAACCGTAGTTCGTAAGGTCTTCACGGATTTGGTAAATTGTTTTCTATAATGTTCCGATGGAACAATGAATAGAACCAATGTAAACATCGGAGGGATAAATGAGATGAAATAGCCCATTAATGGTAACCAGACATCATTTGTTGATTTCATACAATTTGATATAAACGAAAGAATAAAACGTGGTAATGCTAAAATAATGAGAACTATCGGAGCGATGAGAAGATGTTTAAGTTCACGAAATTGTGTTAGTAATAAGTCTCGGTAAGATTCAGTAGTACGAACAGTTGTACGTTGCATGGCTGTCATCTTAATAATCAACAAAGCGGATATTAAATTCAGCATAAATGGAGCTGAGAAATGGATTAAATTTATAATCAAACTATATGTTCGAACAGCCGATGAATAATTCACAACACACCAAATTCGTTTTTCCATTTCCACATCATCTTCATTATTGTCATGAATCAATCGGCGATGAATTGGATCATGAAGATTTGTCGTTGCAATCCCAATGAGTAGAAAAACGACAGTATATTTGGCTACTCGTTTGCTTTTCTTCTGATCAAAATTAACTCCTTTGATAACAGTGAACAAGCGTTCTACAGCAACACATGCATTCAAATATTGATCCATAGTCAGGCCTAGTCGGATGAAGAAATCAAGTGTGTGACATTGAATTTTGAGAAATAACTCATTGGATATATATGTCATCTGTGATACAAGTAAAATGATAACTTTCACTCCGAAAACAAGCATTGTTAATAAAATAACGAATGACGATGCTAACAGATAATATCCACATCCATTCTTTCTTGATTCTTCATCTTGAAACGTTATCCAAGAGAGTATACTGTTTGCAACGCCGAGTAAAATGATAATTATTGTTAAACACAAGCTGATCTTTACCACTGATGTCTGAGAAGTGAAACTAACAAAGGGTTGAATATGAAAACCAATAATTCCATCAAGTGATAAGCCAAATAAATGCGAACTAAATTGACATCGTGTTCCATGATAACAATCCGGACAAACACATATCGTTGATTTGGGGCACATTGATGAGTCTTGTATGCATCGAGCATTGTTCTCACAAATACTGTATCCATAACAATCATGCTGAATTATACTTTTAAATGGAAAACAATTCGCTAAGCGCTGGTAAGCAGAACTGTAACAAAAACAGAAATAATCTTGATCATAAAAGCATTGTAGATGTGGGGCATATTTTTGGCATGGAATTTGATAATATTTCATTCGACGAACAAGGTACAATTGAACGATGTGTTTATCCAGCACTTCACTGAGATGTTTACAACGATCTGATGGATGAATCTGTCGATGAACGATTGCTGTTGTATTGTACTGATGTTGAACGAGTATTAGATAGTAATTGTTCCTTAATTGAACAAATGAAATATGGTATTTGTTAGGCCAATAAACACTTGTTGTCGATTGGTAGGGAAATATAGCTTGTACAGTTGAACCGTTTGTAAATATCTCGTTCATATTAGTAGGTATAAATATAAAATGAACAATCATCGCTTGTGGTAGATCAATTTTTTTGTGAAATGATAAAATCAATTGATTAACACGATTTTCACATCGTTTCCCGTCATATCCTTTCCGACAAATACAAATGATTTGATCATCGATCATTAATTTTTCATCATCAGCTATGCATTGGCCACCGTTAAGGCAAATATCGCTCTGATCGCTCGGCTGACAGACGTTATTTTCAAGTAAACATCGATTACCCCATCGATTCATCGGACAAATACAGATCGATTGGTTGCTGCGAGAAACACCGGCACAAATGGAATTCGATGAGCATTGGCAAACGCGAGAGATGTTACAGAATTTCCCGTACCAGCCCTGTTCACAACGACAAAACGACTGAATTGTCTTCTCATTCATGTATTCGACACATTGACCATGTAAACATGAATCGATGAAACAATTCTTCGTTATTTGATGTTTCGGTAAAATATTCATTTGCACCGCAATACGATTGACAGGTAGGAATGAGAATGGAATAGGCAGAAAGAAACTTCCACGATACGATAAAGAAATTTTTTCATAAACATCAATATGAATTGAATAGTTTTTACGAGGATTTTTTGGACGAGTTGGATACAGGAGATAAACATTGTACTTGATTGAACAATGTTTCGAATAGAGATACGTATGCTGCTCATAACTTTCAATGTGTCGTTCATTATCATCGATATCGATCAGTGAGAAAAGAATGATAAATAGAGTACGGCGAGAATCACTAAAAGCTCGAAATCGAACTGTTAGGCTAACACGTTGGTTTTGGTATTGACAAATTTCACCGTAATAACTAGGAGGACAAAGACAACCTTCTTTAGACAAATTATTTTTGTGATCGAGCCAGATGCGTAATGGAATGCCACGATGGCAACGTTGATTATATCCATGAATCGTTTGAAGAAAGCTGACCGTACCAAATGGATGTTCGTATATTGAGTCCTTACTTTGCTGTACTGCCAGTTCTTTCGGAAATCGCATGCTTTCTGATAATTTAAAGGTACGCTTCGAAGCTTTCGGACAAAAACGGCTACAGAAGAATGTATTAATCGCAGAAGAACTTTCACGTTGACAATCACAGACGGAGTTGTCAGAGATTCGAGCTTTGTCGCAGAGTGGCTCCTCATCTTTATGCATACATCGCTTAGACTTCAAGCACCAACCCTCTGTTATACACTTTGGACTTGAATCATTTTTGCAATGAAAATACCTTGTAGTAAGCTCTTGAAGACCTCGTCGACACACTGCTGGCTCATCCGTAGCACCAAGACAATCGATGATTCCGTCATTAGCTTTTTCAAATGGTAAACACGTTAAATTGTATGTAACAGGTGAAATGCATATATGATGATAAAGTGGACATTCGTACGAAAATTTTCCATAACAGTGGGCTTCGTCAGCTCCATTCGCACAATTCCACACACCATCACATTCAGTGTAGTAATTATGACATGACCAATGTGTGCATTCAGTTTCATCGGTTTCATTTTTGTTATCGATGACGATGGGACCTATATGTACTTCGCCATCGCATAGTCCTGCAAAGTTTATACGTTCTCCGAAATTACTGATATCAATGGAACCAACGTCACATTGTATGGATGGCATACCTGTACCACCGCGATAAATGTTATTAGCAACTCGATTCATCGGCACACATCTATTGATCGACATACATTTAAAGAGCATCGGAGAATCAGCTACGGAGCAAATTCCATTAACTATCAAACATTGCTCATCATCTTTGTAGTCACAGTCGTTCTTGTTGTCGCAGAGCTGACGATGTGAAATGCATTTTGATGAATTCTTACATTTGTACATCATCGGATGATTACAGATGGACAAATCATGATAAAAAATGGTATTGCAGTGATATAATTGTTCACTTAGAAGCCGTCGATATGAAGTCATGGATATATCGTGATCGAATTGAAGAGGAAAATCTTCTGGGCGACGACACGTGCGATCGTTAAATGATAATATTGTTCTGTTTGAATAAAACCCGTCACAAAGTCGATTGTCGTAGCAAATGTAATGAGGCTTGATATTGTCCGTTGAGTTTAGGATGAACTCTTTTTCATAGACGAAATGAACATGACCAAAGAGCGAGAGCACAGTGTCGATGAATAATAAATCAGGACATGTTTTATTTATTAATTCGATCGATTTATTGTTATAATTAATACCTTTGCACATTGAATCGAATGTACTGAATATTTTAAGATGACATCTTAACAGCGACCAACAATCGCTCGTTATGGAATTCGGTGATTCTAGGACCATCAACTTCATTAGTAGTTCTCTACGCTTGTGTACACATGAGCTAGTCGGATCTGTTTCTTTTTGAGGGGAATCTCTGGAACACTTAATATCTTCCGTATAGAAGGAAGGAATGCTAGTGTACGGAAAAAAGCCCATTTGGTTAGTAAGTTTGCCAAGATCCGATTTATCGAGACAGTCAAAAATATATTCATTGTCTTTCGAAAACTCCATTGGGATGCACTGTCCATCTCCACAGCGAAATTCCTGCTCTTGACACTCATTAACGCTCATTTGCCAACAATGTTTTTCATCGATTTGGTCATTTAAACAGTCCACGACACCATCGCAAACATCGGTCCAATCGAGACAGCGTGCTGCCGAGCCAAGATCACATTCTATGTCAATATAGCAGGTTATCGTCTCTGGGTCATACGGTTTTATATAAAATTTGTGAACTAATTCGAATACTGATGAATAATTTAAACCGGGAATATCGAATGAATATTGACATTGTGGGCCGAATCTGGGTGATGTGCAATTATAAAAGACATCGTTATCCATTGATATTTCTCGTTGACTGAGATAGATTTGATAACGTTCGATTGTATCAAGAGGTGCTGACCACAGATATAACTGTTTCCAGATGACACCTTGATGGTAAAGTTCAGCAAAAGTTACGTTTTGATTGACCGTATTCGGTCGTATGTTCCATTTCGGCGACGATTCGGTTAAACAGTACGCGATTACCTGCCGGGCATTAAATACGAATTCTGTTGTCGATGCGACCAGAAGACAATCATGTTGCAGATTATTATACTTTTCTATATCATATGTCCAGTCAGTACGTTCGAGATTGATTTGTGGCCAACCAAAAGTTGAAGGAATGAAAATCAAATAGAAGAAACTTTTGGTATTAATCATCATTGTGTTCCCTGAAATCAACGGTCTATTAGGTACGGATGCAATACTGTAACTGTACGGTCAGGATAAGCGAAAATCTTAGCTGAATAATGAGGGTCTAATCATTTGATAAGATAACACATTTCGATACTTTAGCAGCTATGATTTTCTCGGTTATGTCTGGTCTGTGGACGAGTTGATAATACTTAAATATATACGCATACTGCGCTTGGAGATGTTTACAGACCTTTTGAAATCTAGTACACCATATCAAAATTAAAGTTTGCTAGCCAAACTATTTGTCATAATCCAATGTACGTCACGAGACATGACTTGCGCAAAATTATAGAAGTTATATGCGCCTAGATTGTCTAAATACTGCGTTAAACATACGACATCAATCATAGACAGAGTTTTCTCTGTGAAGCTTCCAGACAAACTAGAATTCGAGACAAATAGCTGTGCTCCGATCTGTATGAACGCGAAGGATTATTTTTACAACCAATTCTTTTTTTATTTCCGGTTATCGAATAAGTATCATCGTTTTTTTCTTCTTCCTGAATTTCATAGATCATAATCAAGTTCGAATAAAATAAACCCACGAATATCAGTGAAAAACCTCTCAGAACACTGCATAAATGATCGATTCCGACACTACAAGAACGAATAATCAACAAAATGCACATAAAACAGACGAACTTAAGTTTTACTCAACTGGATAATATATAATTACGTATATACTGATAAACGTTTCTTCCAAGGAATGTACAGTGGTGAACATTAGTCGTTGCTTACATATTTCCTACGGATTACTCAAAAGCTTTGTTAATAACATTTCTCTTGAGGGTAAACAAATAGTCAGCTCTTATTCACTATGACAAACATATGTACAACTGTGATTTTCGAACGAATTAAGGGTAGAATCATGGTATGGTTGTTGATTATGATGCAAAATTAACAAGAAGCAATTCAAACTATATTATCTTTATTGAGGTTTTCTTTGCATTTTGTCGAAGTGCTATGGATCTATAATCATTGATGGTGTTAATTCCCCCGAATCCGGTTTTAGAGTCAGAAAGATATTTGTCATTTACAATTGTGTTAATCCAGCTCTGTTCAAGGTTGGAATTGCTAGCGAAAACAATAATAATAAACTATGCGTGTGCATTTTCATTCATCTCGTCAACTTTTCATTAAATGGTTTCACACTTTCAATGAATTTCTCTCAAACATATATCCGTTCTTGTATGAAGTCATTTTCAAAATAGAAAGGACATAGACAATAGGCTACTTACACTGTATAAAGAGAGACAATATCTATCGTTATTTGGTTTCTCAATGATCTTGCTTTTTGTATGCCAGTTAAAATAGGTTATAAATAAATCTGATGAAATAAAATAACCTAGTTTTCTCGTGTAAATATATATCGTATGTAGGGAATGGCAGGTGAAATATGATTGTTTCACGTGCTATTTTATCATGTAAGTACATTTAAAGTATAGTTGAGAGCAAGAATCAACACAGCTCTTATTAGATTTTCCGCTAAAAGGCAAGAGAATAATCGATATCTGGAACAGGCTATTTTGAAGTTAATGATCGGAACGATATTCATGTGTAACTCGCTTAATGTAACTTCATCGGTCATTTCATGAGTGGTGAACTTTAGAGTTAGATTCCGTTGGTGGTACAATTACATATGTAATTACAATCTCGTTTTATTGCAAAATCATAAGTCAGAAATTATTCTCAAACGGTAGGATAGCTCCAGCTACATACTCGACAATTTCGAGACGAAATGCCGTTGACTGGATTTCATCGATGGGCAATGAATTGACGTGACCTATCTGATCAACAACAGCCAATATGTTTGCGAGTGACTTTCGTAAAACTGTCAGCTGTCAAATGTAAGCCGTAGGAAAATAAAAAGCTGTTGATTTATTTATCTGTACAATCATTGCAGAAAGAAATACGATGTTTTCATTCAGGCAAAGTAAACCAGTATTCATTCTTTACCGATGATGAACTCTAGATATTCACGATCTAACGCTGACTTTTTAAAATTTTCTTTCTTGCACATTTCTGTGTGTCTTACTATTCTATTTATCGATGACTATAATACCGCAATAATTGTGAGTAATGTATTTTAATCGTGAGGGTGAAAATTTGTTGGAGTATCATATATACGCGTCGTACGGATATATCTTTGTAGCAAGTGTTCTATATTCTTTATAATAGAACCTGATAGATTTGCTCAGCTATATTTAACTGCCCTATATTAAACAGCATAAGACCCAATCGTATTCATTCTTCAGCACATGGTAAACTCTTTTCAAATTCGCTTCGTCAGCATACATAATTCTTCTTCTTCCGCAAACTGACTGACGTGTCGAATCGACGCAAATGATGTTGTTAATTGTTTTGGATCAATCTTCATCACGAAAAGAACACTTACGACAGAATTTTTCCTTTGATCTGTCGGAGCGAAAATGAGAGAGGCATTGGGATTTTCACTGGCTGCGAAGAAATTATTGAAAGACATCAAACCACCTTTCGATACTACTAATTCATTGAAATCTGCCTTTGTCAATCCTGGACCACGATAAACTGTGAAGCTTTTAATATTCGACACACCGCCAAATTGTTGTTTGCGCAGCTCTTCGATGTGTCGATGAAGAAACCCATTAGTGTAATCACTTCGCTATCCATTATTCTTAATGAACTATTCAGCAGACTATATAGGAATCCCTCTGTTAAATGCCATCAAATCTGTGTGTGTTTATAATACCCATCTTCCAATTGCTTCGCTTTCTTTCGATCGATTTCATTATTGGCAAATTCTTTCGTATGTTTATCTTCAACTTCAGATCTGATGGTGAATAGTATTTCGTTGATGATTTACGTGTACAAAAATTATGGATCCAGTTGATCTAGCCTCTTGCCAAATTGTACGAAACTTATAGGAAAAGCATTGAGTTCGTGTTGATGCGAATGATTGTTTTTAGCTGTTGATAAATAATTGTAATGTCTATGGAAGCAAACTTCGCTCTCACACCACTTTTTGGCCCAGCGTTCGTGCTGATTTTTATTGTCACAAAAAAGGAAAATCGAATCAAGATTTGTGATATCATATGTATACACGATCCAATATACTGCCCGAGTGATCCTGAATTGATTAGTCACACTTTGGCACGAGTGTTGTCGAGAACAAACTCGATACATTGATCATTATCAGTAAATGTGTGCGTGTCATGGCATCCTGCGTAGGAGTTTAACTATATCACTAAGATATGTCGTGTTTCTTGAATGTTTGCACGGTTGTATGCTAAATCGTATGTCATTCAGTTGAAATCTGCTGTCGGCAACGTAATAGTTGTACAATGTTAAAGAAAACGACTTGCCAAGGCGAATTTTCAGAGCACATGGAGAGAACGTTCTTTTCTATTTCTTCTTATGCAGACATGTTTGTTTTGAGCGCGAATCCAAGGCAATGCGATTAAAAAAAGAATCGAATAACATTTTGAGTTTTCTTTATATACGTTGAGTAAATTATAAGGTGATTTAGAACACTCTGAATGTATGCGTAGTATAGAGATTAATAGTCGAACAAAAATTAAGCATTGAATAAGAAAACTCGTTGACGTAGTTGATGAATGCATTTTCAGCGTCATAACTAATAGAAAACTCGTTATGATATTGTTGTTAATCAGCTTGATAAAGTACCACCGGACCAAACTGAAGCATTTTGTAAACAGATCCAAAACAAAATCCAAGAGCGATGGATTACTTAACTAAATGGTGGTCAGCATCAAAGGAAATCTCGTCATCTGTAGTTTGTATCTTTCTTTCAAACGAGTGTAACGTAACAGTATAAATAAAATATATACATCATTCCTTTCTCTTTCGAACATATGTGTGTCTCAATGCATGATTGAGTATAGTCACATCGCACATGTTTTATTATTTTTTCTCTCCTCTCCGCATAGCGTGCAACCGTATAACATTGTTTGAAAAAAAATGGGCTCTGACTACGAGCAAACAGCAGTTACATCTAAAATTCCCACAAGAAGACATGTCAATTCTTTATTACAATCCGACGATTTCCCGGTACCGGTTGTAACACAAAAACCCCCACAACCATTAGATTATCTTATTTGGTCTAGTTTATTAACAGCGTTCAGCATATTCATTTGTGGTTTTGTTATTGTGATAATTCTGATCGCTGCTTACAAAGCAATGTGATTTGACTACATGGTATTCACTGGCTATGAAGTCTTTTCTTTGCTACTCATCACAGAATGACTTTTTTATGGATAAAATTTTCTAACATTATTGCCTGACAGGCTTCTTTTGTTCGAAGAGGGAATATTCAGTGAAATACCATTTTCATTGAAGTTCTTCTTTATACAGAATTTATAATTAAAACGAGTATCCATATACACACTTTTTCTCTTGTTATATCCAAGAAATTCACGGTGGTTATTAAGATATTTTTACTGATGATTAGGAAGCAAAGAAAACGTGCAACTGAATTTACCTTTAAACTTTTTTCAATATGTTCCATTCAAAAGCGAGAGTTACATCTGATTATTTTCTCGCATAAAGATCTCGATTTCTCTTCATAATCACAAGAAACAGCACACTACCAAATAAAATTAGAGTACCATGCAATCACAGCGTTGTCAAAATCCACCATTTGTTCATGGTAAACAAGGTGATCCTATATCATTACAACACAGTTTATATTGAGTTTATGAATGAAGAACATACTGCATGCAGGCTTGTCCAAATTGTCCATTCATCGAACATGTAACATAATAATAGCCTGAATCTGACATTCATAAACATTTTTGACTCATACACATACCGTAACATTCAAGTGTGGTCGGAGAATATGTGTATGGATTCGGATTACAAGAATTTCGTCGAGTGAGTCGACCTGCTGGATTGATCGGTTAAGCGATCATCTTCTGTTGTTTATCATAGAACAATTTTCCGTTTTGCATCGTATTGCTCAAAGAATTCTCATTGACTATATGATATATTTTGAAGAGTTTCTTCTCGTTCTACAGTATTCTAAAAGCCCGCATCTTTTCCACACTACTAGCGTTGCTGGCCGTGTGCTGTGGCACTTATATCATTTGGAGACCAGCATACTGTTGTACTTTCCCTTCGACGAACTGGTGTTGTTCCAATGCTCCGACAAACTTAGTCGAAGTCAACAGATGATTTGCTTGAAAGAAGAACGACAAATATTTGTTAATCTACATCATTTCGTTATCTTTTATCTTTCATTCGGCGAAAGGAGCAGATGAAGTGACGAAAAAATACGCCTTTCGATGAAAGATTTTATCAAAGTTTCATCGTTGTTGGAAAGAAAGCACTTCGGAGAATGTACACATCTGTTTATGAATTAATGACGAAACGAATTGAGTTTATTTTTAGTCGAGTGAAAACATGATAACTAGATGTGCACAAGTTTCTTTTCGGAAAACAGCCTCATTTCAATCGGACGTTCTGATTTATGTAGTAGTTTATGTGCAACAGGAAATTCTTTCATTCTATATAGCATTTGGAGTGATTGTAGAACGAACAAAAAAGAACACTCGGAGAAAATGACTAACGTCGATGATAAGAACAACAAATCAATATTGACACTTATATATATATACATGCAAATTTTTCTTCATCACATGTTTTATACTATTGCACATAACAAAAAAAGGCATTTTTATGAGAAGTTTTATTCTAATTCTTTGGATCGTACTTTCTAAGTTTGATTCATTCGTCAATGCGTCTAATTGTGGTATGCAACCAAAGTCCAGAATAGCGGGTGGTGTTGAGTCGCCCATTGGTAGTTGGCCATGGATGATATCTTTGCGAGCACAAGGTGTTCCTCAACATCTCTGCGGAGGATCGCTAATTCATCGAAGATTTGTTCTGACAGCTGGGCATTGTACTTATCTATTTCTCCCCTGGCAATATCAGGTACATATTGGTCTTCATTATTTGAATGATACAGATCATTTTGTTTCTCCTGTCAAAAAAATATATCGTCATCCAAACTATACATCAACAGTTGACTTTTCTCAAACCATCTATGACTTCGCTGTTCTTGAATTGGAACGTGATACAGAAGAGCTATTTGAAACCATTTGTCTCCCTTTTCTTCCGGAAAATCGGAATATCAACGATAAAATGAACACAACAACGTTGGGTTGGGGTATGACGAGCTCGAATGCCACTAGTTTATCTCTCACTTTGCAAGAAGTCACTCTGGAATTGTTAAATAATTCGTCACCGGAGTGCACCAAGACTGATCAAGGGCCGTTAATTATGGATACATCATTGCAACTTTGTGCTGGACGTCTCGAAGGTGGTTATGGAACGTGTGGAGTAAGTGTCACCTTTAGATCATAATGAATATTTGATCATTTTTCTAAAAACTAGAGCGATTCGGGTGGGCCATTGATGATACAAGATCCATTGGATAGCCGTTGGTATCTCATTGGTATCACATCGTATGCATGGGGCTGTGGTTTGCCGCGATCACCTACTGTATTCTTACGTGTAAGCGCCTATCTTTCTTGGATGATGGAAAATATACCCGAACTGTCCGATCTCCAACCAACACCATCAACTGCCACGTCGATCCAATTCATGCAAACTATTTCGAGCATTTATTCGACATTTTCTTGTTTTATATTCCTAATCATTTTCATACATGTTCATTTTTTATCAAATCTTTGATAAACTTGTCATATAACACTGTTTCCAAGAGATACGCAAGGATGAAGTTAATTCCGTCGAAGAATTCTGGAATTGATAGAAATTCAAAAAGGAATACAAATGCGAACCGCATTAATAAATGTACGTTTGACAGTTTCCGAAAGACTGATGGGTAGTGCACTGCAACGACTTCTAAGAAACGCTACGTATGTAACATGAAGATGGAGAAGAGATCGATTGGCTGATTTACCAAGGAATTGGTTATATCAATTAACAGAAAAAGTATGAATAAATGTCCAAATAACTATTACTGACAGCCTTCGATGATTTAAAGACAAATATACATGAATATTTTGTTAATGGAAAATATGTGCAAGAAAAATATGGTCTCAATTACTTGTATGTATTCAGTCATCAGATGTTATATGAATAACATGTGTTTTTCCTTTATCTTTTGTTTTCATAAAAGAAAAGAGCGTTGTTGATGGTTGTGCCAACGGACACTTCACTGGAGATTTTGCTCTTTTTACAATTTTATTTACGCAGTACGTACTAACCAATTTTGTTCGGAGTCGATGAGAAATGTGAACATTGGGCAAAAATCTATTGCAGGGGCGACAAGTTTATTGGTCTTATAGCTCTCAAACATGCACAAAATGAAGACTGTTCGTGTGAAAACGCAAAGTGCCTTTTTCAGTATTCAGGACCACCCGTTCATATTTTCAAGAACGAAAAGCAGCATAGAAGTAAATAGCAGTGTGACGCAAAATGTATATTTTACGACTCCACTGGTTGGCCGACGTTCACAATTCCATCCTTTTGGTGGAACGAAGATGGTTGGATCAAATTCTTCAGCGACCACAGTATAATTTGTGAACCATAGGTATTGATAAACATCAAAGAACGGCTGTGGTAAAGTATGCTGATAAATCAGGCGTCCATCATCAGCTGCCGTATCAGTAAACCAAAACACAACATCAGTAGCACAGTTCCATCGATAGGCTTTTGTTGTTCCATAATAGAGTGTCAAATTGTACGAGCAGAAGTCTTTTACCCAATTTTGTGACAGTGTTGTTGGCTTGCCTGGATATGTAATACAGAATACTCCATCCGAGGTGACATTCGCATAGTATTGATACGTGTTAGATGGCTCCGATGAGGTAAAAACTGTGTCGTATGGAGAAGGAAATGTTCCGGCAAAATAGAGATCATCAGCTCGAAATTTTTGATTGGGTGAATCAATAATTTGATATAAGATACCAGAACCTGCAGGTTTCTTGCTCGTCATGTTTACAAATTGAAAATGTGCAGTTGCTGTCCATCTTGGAGGATACATAGGAGGATTTGGAGGAGGATTTTCGACATACGGCTCACTTGTTGCTGAGATGGATACAGTCGTCTGAGCACTGATTGTTGTGCATTGAAATACGAGTACCAATGAGACAAGAGAAATAATCTTCATATCGCGATGTCTCTTAGTTAGAAAATTTCGCAAGAACACACATACTCACACTCAAGTATATATACCACCGTAGAAGAAATTGCGAAATATTGAAGGATTAAGAAAAGTAAAAAAGAACTATTGCCATTTCATATAATATTTATTTAGTTAAGTTCGAATATAATGAAATGAAGACAAAGGATCACTTATGAGAACAAAGAAAATGTTTCTGAATCGATTTGAAAATATCGTAGTAACTACAAAGCATGTCTACAATGAATGAATGAATGCGAGAAATATGAGATTAATTAGATAAAGAATATGATAAAAGCAATCTTGATTAAATTGAGTATATTTTATTTTGAATTCAGTTTTATGATTTGGTACGCCATGGTTCTTCAAACCAATTTTTTTTTCTTTTCAATTTCAGGTTGAAGAATGGTAGTACCAATGCGAAATGGTAATGGCTGTGCGAATGGATGTGTATTAGTACAATAACCCATATGAACACAGGCTCTTTTAGGGCAGATCTTATCTATTTTAGCATCCCATCGAGCCTTCTTTTCGTCCCAATGACGTTCGCATTTTTCCCGTGCTGGACAACGTTTGCATAGTTCTTTCATATGTTCGACATATTTGGCAATGCGTTCTTTAATAATCTTCTTCTTCTGAATGACGTGATTGATGCAACATTGACATTTGTCTTTTCCCTCGGAAGCATCCACCACGCTCGAAACAATTTCATCCGGGGAAGATTCACAACGTAAAGAGAATTCTTCCATGCTTTTGGCGATAAAACTAATTTCTTCGGTGTCAAGATTGTCACCTTGAATGACTTTCTCGCAAAGTTTTTCGTAAGGTTTCAACATTGAACACACATCGTTCTTCATGACTTCTACGTAAGCACGTTCATAACTATCTAAATCTTGAGCAGCATTCCCATCGCAAAAGCCCATTGCTAGACAAGTTTTCTGAACATCGAAATCGTCGATGAATGAACGAAGTTCAGCTGTGACTTCCGAGACAAATTGTAAACATTGTGAAGCGGCTGCATTTTTGCATAGACTGGGTAGATATGATGCGAAATGATCAACAAATTTTTTAGCTGTATCTTTGCGAGGTTGAAAGCGTTGAACACACGCAGCACATTTATCATTGACATTCACGGGACAATGATGTTTAACTGTACAGATACTATCTGCTTTCAATGTATGCAAATAATTCTTAACATCATCAAATTGCTTGTTCAGAACGTCTTGACAATCTTCTTTCGATGACCATTGTCCACAAATGTTCATCAACGTGTCACGCACCAATCCCTAAGACAATTTCTATGCGATGTCTGTTTTTCTGAAAGTGAAATGACACTTACTAAATTCTTAGTATAGAAGTTGGCGGAAAAGTGAACGGTATCTTTACATGCGCCGCATGGCTTGGTGTTGGTATCGGCGTTGATCGATTGTATGCTCTTTTGAAGATCTTTTTCAATCCACGTTATATCATCTCGAAGCATTGCCATGTGAACTTTGCCATAATGATGGCTATCAACCGATGCGGCAATCTGAACACAACTTGCCTGCAATGATTCGAAGTTACTGCAAATATTCTTGCTAAAAAAAGTGTCCAATTGTTGGTCAAGTAACATTTCCAGCAATAGCGATGATTGATTAGCGAAAAGATCGACATTTGCGAGATTATTACCCTCGGCTCTTTTCTTGCAATAGCCAAGATGTGTACAAATAGTGCACGGACAAATCTTTTCAATTTTCTTTAGAAAACGACGTTCCCTTTCCCGGACCCAAAAGCGGCAGCGGAGTACTCGACTAGATTTTCTACACATACGAAGATGCTTTCGAGCAATCTGTTTGACAACTTGATGAAGGCGCATTTTCCGCTTGAAGACATGGATTTTACAGCACTGACATTTGTCTTTACCTTTACGTGAACACTTCAACCAGAAGTGTGTACGATATAAAAATTCAACGAAAAGTCATCTTACTTTAGTTTTACCGTCATAGTTGTTCTCGTCGTCGTCACTGTATGGAAGATCTATTTCATTGAAATCGCTGATTTTTTGGCAGATTTGAGACATTTCCTGTTACAGACGATGACTGGAACAATATCATCATCACAATTCCTCGTAAACTTACGATGCCATTCTTCACATGTTCGTAGATCTGTGCGCCATTTTCAGTTACCATTTCATGACACTAAAATTCACAGTGATTGAAACATCATCCAGGAAAACCTGTGTCAGCGAACTGACCTGATCGACGAGATCTTCATTTACAAGTTTTTTACAGTCAGCATCCAAATACACATTAATCTCCTGCACGGACTTCTTTTGATAAACATGCAGGTCATGTACAGCTCGAACAATGACATTACATATCATGCGTTCCTTGTCGTTGAGAGACTCGTCATCCAACTGAGGTAAAATCATCAATCCCTCAGTGATCACTATGATCGAAGCGCAAACTGAAAAACGAGTAATCATTCTTTTCATAAAAAAAACATCATGGATGTATATCACATACGGCATAGGAGACCAATGAATCTCATCGTGCCCATTTTAAGAGTTGCCAAACTATCAAAGATTGACGTTTATTATCGTGTAACAACAGTTGAACTGTGATAAAACTAAAAAAAATAAACGAGATTAAAACTACAGTAATATATCCTAAGCAAAGACAATTTTCGAGCAAAAACAGCGCATAATAAACAAGAACAGAAAATTTCACGGATGAAGAAACCTACATTTTTATCTATTATACTGCTTAAAAGGTAAAAACTATACGACAACAACATACTAAACACGTGGAGAGAAAAACGTTCTTGCTTCACCCTCACCCATAGAGAAAAAGGAAAAGAAAAAAGAACTTATTGCGTCGTTAATAAAAAAAAAAGAAATTTATTATGGTAATTAATTTAACAAAATAGTAAACATGATTAAATGTGAGCAAGTACTATTCATTTTGAAGAGTGAACTGTTTTGATCATAACTAAACATCAATATGAATGAGAGTATAAAGTCGTTTAAAATAGGAAAACTTGTGTCGGTGCATAATTGTTCCTTTTCTCATCGGTGAAATCAAATCCCATTTCTGAAACAATTTCTTGCATCTTTTATTTCCACATCTCTGGTTTTTATCTCCTATCGTTCAGTTATTTATTCTTTCTCTTTGGTTTTGGCATCTGATGATATGGTTTGTCTATCACGCGCGTTATTTTGCTCTTCCTTTCCTTTATACACTGTTGCGATCTTTTTTTCGATTGTCGCTACTGCACAAAAGTTTTAAAAAAATAGATTTTTTCTTCGTTTCTTCTCGTTATAAATATCATCGTCAAAAGAACAGCGTATTCTGTTTTACTCTGTCACCTACCTCTTCTCGAAGAGTGCACCAAGCCAACATCAAGTCAGTGTAATAACATAGTAAAGGAGAATTTTTCTATATGCTGTATAATCAATAAGAACAACGACACTGTCTAGGGGAAAATACGACATGACAACATATCGCATCCTTCATGTAACTGGCTCGCCATTCAACGATTTTTATTATGGATTGTCATACCGAAATGCTCAATGTAATTTGAATATGGCACCGTATGTGCCATTGTTACAAAATTTTGTGATCGCAGTGGTGACGGTTGATGGCCAATGGCGATTTCCTTCAACCCTGAACGAAAAAGATTTTGACGCCGCCAAGCCGATGCCGCTAGCTGAAGCTATACAGCTTATAACGGCGCAGAAAATTGATCTGGTTATGCCACACATGTATTGCATTCATGGAATGACTCACTATCGTGCATTATTCGATATGTTAAAGATTCCTTATATGGGCAATACGGCCGAAATCATGTCAATCGCAGTTCATAAAGATAAAACGAAAGCAATCGTTGCTGCGGCAGGAGTCAAAGTGCCTTTTGGTGAAATATTACGTCACGGAGATGTACCGACTATTCCACCTCCGGCAATTGTGAAACCGACTTGTTGCGATAATTCTCTGGGAATGTCTCTTGTCGAAGATGCTAGTGGCTATGATACAGCTTTGACAAAAGCATTTGAACAGGCCGACAAGGTTATTGTCGAAACATTTATTCCACCCGGTAGAGAAGTGCGTTGCGGTATCATTGTCAAAGACGGTCAACTCATCGCTCTGCCTATTGAAGAATATGCAATCGACCCGCATGAGCGACCAGTACGAACTCATGTTGAAAAGTTTCCAGAGTTAGATGCTAATGGGAAATTTCTTGGCTGGCCAAAAGACTGGGGTACGCGATATTGGATTGTCGATTCTAATGATCCCGTCACCCAAAAAGTGCAAGACGTGGCAAAGAAGTGTCATGTCGCCTTAGGCTGTCGTCATTATAGTGCATTCGACTTTCGAATCGATCCAAGTGGAGAGCCCTGGTTCATAGAAGCTGGTTTGTACTGTTCTTTCGATGGTGGAGGTGGAATTCCATACATGGCGAAAGCTTCTGGTATATCACTAGATGAATTAGTGGCAACAATGATAAAAGAAACGTTGAACTCGAAAGGGTAATATTGTATTTCGATGTAGTTTAATTTCTTCTTTTCTTACTTAGAATATATGATTTACCTCATGCTTCAGTGATTGCCTGTTTAGAAGTTTTTCTTCGAATTTTAAATGTGTGTTTATTAATCGATTAATCAAAATTCTTCCTCGGAAGAAGAATGTCATAAAATAAAACTCTACCACACGTGGCCTTTCAATCGTTTACTATTTTTTCTATCATGCCTATCACATACAAGCAAAGGTTCGATCTGTTCTCAAACGACTTCGATTTGAAATGTAATCAATTTTGGTACAGTCTAGACTTTTTCTCAACATAAAATCTACACTTAAATTATGAAACAAGATGCGTTCATCCTGTTTCGTGAGTCTATCATATCTTGTAGTGAATGGAATTCTTATTTTGAAAATAAATGAAAATTAACAATGAAATAGACAAATCTTGAATTATATATTTCTATAAGGACTATATAAATACACGAAATATTCTTTCAAGATATTTCCAAGAAAGAAAGAACAAGAATGGCATTTATAGAAGAGAGACATCTTACTGACGTTAATATACTGCGTCACATAGTCATGTAGGTTCTGATTAGTATAGCGTGTTGATAAGAAGATTTTTAACGCTCTTTATCAAATATCTATAGATCATATGTTAAGACGTGTGACGCTTTCCTTTCTTTTCTCATATGGGCATATGACTAGTCTTCGTTTTCTCCCTTTTGATTTGTGGGGTTTTCATTTTCCTTTTAAGAAAAGAAGTACGCCCGCCCTTAGAGAAAGAGTCGAGAGATTATTCGAGTGCATGTTGGTAGAAACCGTTTAAATAGGTTTTTTCCCAGAGAAGAGAGCACACATTGCCTTCTGAGTCATCAAATAGTGTGTTATGTTGGAAATTTCTTTTATGATTACTAAGGGCGCGCGGAAGTTGTCTATAAACAGTGGTTGAATTATTCAGCTATATATATGCTCTTATTTGCGCCGTTTGATATATTACTTACCAACAAAACGTCTGCTATGGATTTTTCGTGCAGTCATATATTTATCTCCTTAATAATTTGGTCTTCTTATAGTAAGTTTATGGTATGCATTTAAATTAATTCATTGGTAACAACATATGTATGTGAGGATATATTCTACTCCCTAATTTTGCACACTACGGAGTCAGTTCCACCCTGAGGAGTAGGACGATCGCTCACATACATAGGGTGATTAAAAGGTTCTCGGAATATTCAATTTTTTCTTGAAGATATTATGCTTGGAAAAACTCGACGTATTAAACATTCGAGACACACGCCAATGTCTCATACAAAGTTCCAATTAATTAATCAATCAATCAATTTATTGTATGGGCATGAAACTCTCTGATTATGGCTATTCTAATAACTTCGCATCTAAAAAGCTGCTAAGTTATTATCTCGAATAATCAAATGACGAAAAACTTGCTCACATCAGAACAGAAGAATACGAAAGATGACACATCGGTATCATTTCTTTTTGTCAAAGATGCGCTTTGATACAATTTATCTCATATTACTTAATTTTATCATGACACGGTTTAATATCAAATAGACCAGATGTCAACGATTCCAGTTGATGCGAAATAATACCTTTAATGATAATATATCATATACAAGTTCAAATTAATAAATAAACGGCCTCAAGATTTTATCAGTAACACTGTTTAATAGTCGACTAATGATTGAATGAACTTCTAATGAAGTTGTTCTTTGTCTACTTTGATGGACACATTCAATAATTCAGCCATAGGAATCATAACCTTCGTTCAATGTATCACGCAACTTTGCATGAATGTGTCTTGCTGTACAGTTAAAGTTGGCTCTTGTTATGATGTACTAACAAATATCTGCCAGATCCGCTCATCATACAGCATATACCAAAAACGAACCAATTTTTAACTTTATAAATTGATCGCTAAGATATAACGCTATATACATAAAAAATGACAAGTTTTCCATCGTCTTAAACGGTTAAAATGGAAGGTCATGCCGGGAACTTTTTAATCATCCTATGTATACAAATGAAACGGATAATCCGAAAATATTTAGTTGCTATTACCATGGCTAGATTGCTTGTGATAATTGATCACTAAACGCTAACTGTTATTTACGTTTCAGATGCTGACGCAGTTTCTGATGTATCCAGACTATCCATCGATGCAAATATTCGTTTACTACCAAAAGTAAGAGACTGATGAAAAGAGTTCATCTTGATATTTATCTACCAATTGTATTGTAGTCGACCGAGAAACTGGTTGGTTTTGCCGTTAGAAATAAAGCTGCAATTGGTCTAATATTTTTCTGCGGCATATGTTCACTTCTTTTACGAGATCCAGTGCAACTTACCTGTTCCCATCGCTTTTGTAAGTCATGTGTCGAACCAGTTGACGGGTAAGAATGTAATTTGCCTTATTCGAATACACCTATTTATTTGTTTCTAAGGGAAACAATAAGATGCACACATTGCCATACAGAAGTTCCAAAGGAAACGGTAAAAGCACCGTTAGATGTTGTATTATTGTCACTATGCGCTCAATTTTTAGGTATTTTCTGACAAGGGATTTAAAAATGATATGTCAGGGCTGGAAATAGAATGTTACCATTGCGACTGGCAAGGAATATATAAAGATTATGAGGTAATGCTACGCACTAAACCATTGTATTTACAATTAGAAATAAATTTCACTTGTGTTTCACCTATACTTGGCTACCCTATTGATATCTTTTATTCTTAAAGACTCATTTGGAAGAAAACCATTCGGATATTTTATGTGAAAGTTGTGGTGAACGTTTCACGTCGGCAAACAGTCTAGTACTGCACGAACAAAATGATTGTGAAAAAACCATTGTTGCTTGCCCTCTAAAAGAATTCGGTTGTTCAGATAGAGTAGAGCGAGCTCATATTCATGACCATTATCTCACTCAACAGCATCAAAATGCAATACTTGCCGCTGCTCGTCAATTGAAAGCTAAATTAGCACCTAATCAAATATCAGATGATATGGAAATGGAAACATACGTACATGATGGGACAGCTCATTCAACCACGACAACTAATAACGCAATGTCTCAACTACCAGAATTAAACGAAGTAGTTGGCGTTTTGGTAGATGGAGTGCAAGTATTGGTTGAGCATACGCGTGATCTGAGTATGGAATCAGTGAGAATAGAAAATCAAGTGGAAAACTTACACGAAGAGCTCGAAACACTTAAAGTGAGCGTTCCAGAGCAAAGCATATTTTTGAGCGGATTAAAACCGAATCAAGAGATACTCGCTCAAGAAGTGGCATCTCTCAAGCAACATATCGATGAATTTCAATACACTTCTTATGATGGATCGCTGATCTGGAAAATAACAGATGTTTCCAAAAAAATAAGTAAGCTTTCTAAACTATTTGCTGATCATTATTAGACCAGTGGTTTTTCACTCAGGTGACGCTCAGGGTGAACGACAAACATCGATATATTCTCCGATATTCTACTCATCTCCCAATGGATATAAGATAAGAGCTCGTTTATACCCTTATGGAGATGGGAATGCTCGTCGCACTCATTTGTCCGTCTTCTTTGTTTTGATGCGTGGGAGATTCGACCATCTATTAGCGTTTCCCTTTCAGCACAAAGTGATCTTTTGCCTATACGATCAGACACCTACACAACGTCATCTGATCGATTGTTTTCGACCTGATGTCAAATCAAATAGTTTTCAAAGGCCACGATCTGAGATGAACATCGCCAGTGGCATTCCGAAGTTTTGCCCCTTGGCCATCATTCAACAGGAGAATAATCCGTACGTTCGCAATGACACTATGTTTATCAAAATTATGATCGATTTCGAAGAGTTGCCGAAAAGAGTTTTGCCATATGCGCTAAGTCTCGATCCTGGATTACCAGCGCATATTCGACAACGGTTGATTCGTCAAGAAACAGAACGACAAGCACAACAAAACAATAACACAACATAATTGTATTAATAACTTCTCACACCACATGTGTTTAACTTTTGCATTTAATTAACCAAGAACATAAATATTATCAATTTAACTCGAATTGAAGCTGTTTTTTCTCTTGTTAGCGTTCTATGTTTAGCAGGAGGAGTGAAAGCCATTTATTCTGCGCTTTTTTAGAATAACAATAGGGTAATATGTATTATATAGTTTTTTTTTACCTTATTTTCTGTTACTAAAAAAGATAAGCAGAGTTCTGACGCTCTTGACTATATTATATACAGTTCAAGTCTTCAGTTTGTCATGAAAAAAATATAATAACAATCAGACATTCCTACTGGGAATTTTCCCAGTACTTGGGAGAGAATCTATTCTTTTGTCGTTCTTCAACGAAACTACCCACGACTAAAGCGAATGAAAACATAATGGTAGAAAAAAAAGAATGTGTAAAGACTGTTATGATGTCGACAGCATTTCAAAATGAGACTCTTTTACCAACTGTGTTTATCCTGTCAGTAATTTTAGTGGGAAAATCCAGCTGTACAAAAAAAACAACACAATGCCTGCTATTCGACATCATTATAACAGAGGACCGCGGAATGGGCCTGGTGATCATGCACCACACATCAATTTCACTCATATCGGTGGTCATATTCATGTCGAATTGAAGAAAGCTATTCAATCCGGTGAAGAACGCACACTTCTTTTAACGCCCGAACGGTTCTTTGAGATATCGCATAAAAGTGATGAAATTCGACAAGCTGGTCGACATATGGCCGAATATCAAGTAAACTCATTAGTACCTGATTAACTTATCTTATTGGAATATGCGAACTTTTAGGGACGTAAGAGTGCTACACAACCACCTAAGAACATTGGCTCTTTTGAGTTTGTTCTCCGTTCTGACTCTCGTAATGACGTACACGAGCACATGTATCAGTGGGAAATACCCAACTCTGAACTACGAGTGAATGTCAGAAATCGTCGGAGTGATGGCAAACGTCCCATTGACACGCAATTTGTTGTTGAGATACGAATTTTTAACGATCATGGCTTTCCAACGGATAGTGGAATTATGATGGCTTGGCACAACTTTCATGGTATTGACTTTTTTCACGCATAGTTTTTATAAATGAGACTGTAAGACAAAGAGAAAAAGAGAGTATATGTAGATGACTCTAAGATATGCACATGATTAAATATATTTAACAACTTTTTATTGAAAAGGTACATTTGTTCGTCATCGAAAAGAACGTCGAGATCGTATCGAAGAGATGCGACGAAATGGCACATCAAATATCTCTACAACAACATCAAGTAACGGTAGTCGACCAACCACTACTGCGTCTAATGTCGCTGATAATAAAAACTTGTCAAGTTGGATTATTGATGAGAAATATGTCAACCAGGAGACATACTCTTGTGTTATTTGCATGGACACTTATGTGAAAAACGATCATGTTCAAGGTCTGTCAAAATGTACACATTACTTTCATCAAAAATGTATTCAAGCGTGGCTTATCGGAAGCGCAACTTGCCCTGTTTGCCGATCCGAAGCATAGAATTATTTATTTATCGGCGAACATCACTTTCATTCTTCTAAATAAATAATCATCAAAGAAAAAACTTGAGATTCCACATTTACTATATTTAGTTATCTTTTGTACTTTTATTTATGTGTGTCTTGTGAAAAGGAAAATTCACCGCTTTTATTACAGTGACAACGTGAATCGTTGAACATATTAATCCATTTCTTATTCTTACAAAAAATTTCGCATGAAATGTATGTCAAACAAAATTTTGAGAAATTTGAATAGTGGAAACGAGAAGAGCGTATCATATCATGTCTCTCTTTTGCGATCTTTGCATATAATTTAGCATTGAAAACCATTCTTTCAACATTAAAATGTCCTCAACATCTTTAACTTATATCCTTTCGAATATTCAACTACAATTAGAACGTTACGTTTACTCATTATGGATTATTTTGGGTGTGCCCGGATGCATTCTCGATATTATGATATTCAGTCGTCAACGATTACGTAAGATTTCATGTTGTAACTGTAGGTACAATACAATCGATGTTTGCTGTTTCCTAGCCATATGTTCGTGTTTTTTTTGCAGATTTTCTTGCAGCATCTATCAATAATCTGGTCACTTTATTCGTCGGTGTGCTACCGGTGATGTATAGCATAGATCATCCTGATCTTCTGACTACTTCACTTTGGTTCTGTAAAATCCGCGGCTATCTATTCCAAATCTGCTTAATGTTATCTCGATGGTTCGTGGCATTTGCTTGTATCGATCGGTATGCACTAAAGTTCGACCAATGTACGTTTACGCAATTTCGCCAATATACGCACGTCCTATCGTTCGATTGTCGGAATCATTATAGTCTGGACAATCATTTGCAGCCATCGAATGATCTTCTATGAAATCAAAGGAAACATATGTGGAATTATCACAAACACCGGAGCAGCACTTTATCATAGTCTCTATGTATTGATGGGTGGTGGAGTTCTTCCAGCGGCTACCATGATTACGTGTGCGTTGCTTATTCGGCGTAATCTTCGTTTTAAACGGCAACGTAGACAAAACGACACAGTCGCTGATACAGAACATCAACGACAACAAAGTTCTCTCGATCAACAGGTTTTGAAGTTGTTATTTATTCAAAGTTTTTTCTACATTTTACTGACGACACCACAGTTGATCAATTTAATCTATAGCACAATATCGAGTACAATTCCAAATCGAACAACAGATCGTTTAGCCATTGACAAAATAATCGCATTTTTGGCTGAATTGATGCTTTACGTATTTCCCGTAGCATCATTCTATTTGTACACATTGACAGCCCGCGCGTTTCAACAGGAATTAGTTAAGATTTTTCGTTTGATTTTCAATCGTCTGACCGGTCGTAGGCCAATACAAGTTAGATCGCTGGATCATACTATTAGTACCCATAATCGCCAAGAGCCAACAATGCATTTATCACCCGTTCGAAATCTCACAGAAAATCAACATCAATGAATAGAACAGTGACTGAATAATGGACTTTTTGAGAAAAAAGAGCCATTCGATTCCAAAAAATGAAGTATCATTGTCAAATGCCATCGAGTTTGACCGTGTAAACTCATTGGATTCTTCTCGATTTTAATCAACAATAATTTCGCCTGGTTGAACATCTTTAAGTCATCACACAATTCTGGAGTTACCAAACACCACGAATATAAAGAATGCCGAATTCATCGATAAGAATTCCTCGAGAGATTTTACAATCGTGAGAGATCACTATCGGTATCTGGAAATCCGATAACAACAATCTCTTCGCTTGCCCCCTCAGTCCATTTCATAATTCATTTATTGTACTCATTAAATACATATTTCAACGAATAAAATTCTTTTATTTGAACAGCTAAAAAATAAATGGAAGCATTCAATACAGTGATGAGTACAAATATGCGAATTTTTCAATTAAAAGGCAAAGAATATAAGACAGAGAAAAGAAAGAGATGATAGTACATTGATAGCCGTCTTAGTAGGAGCACTATTTTTTACTGTTGACGTTGTCATCTCTGTTGTTGTTGTTGTTGTTGTTGTTGTTGTCGTTGTTGTTGTAGTTGTTGCTAGGAAGAAAAAAAAACATGTTCAATGCAAGTTTGAAATGAACGTTTTTGTTTTTCAATCTGATATGGATATTGACTTACTGAGAGTATTGGATATTAAAATAAACTTTTGAATTCGGTGATTGTTATAGTCAGTTGCAAATATATTACCATAAGTATCAAATGCTATGTATTGAGCATTACTGAGTTGATTTGGTTCTGATCCACTGGTACCTGAACATCCAGCAATACATTGAAATCCCAGAGAATTCTGTGCAATAATACGATTGTTACGACTATCCATGATAAATAGGAATCCATTACCATCGAGTATAACACTAGTTGGACATTTAAGTGAAATAGTTTTAGGTGCAGTACTTCCTACTACGGTGGTTCCATTTGGATCACCAAGATTGAAACGTTGAATTCGATTATTACCACATTCTGCCACATACAAAGTAAAGTCTGTATCAACAAAGATTCCGTTTGGCTCATTAAGTAATGATGGTGTCGATCCAGCAGTACCATTACCAGCGACTTTGATTGGTGTCATAGAATTGCTACTTAGATCAACTTTAACTACTTGATGTGACCGTTCCAGGGAACAATAAAGCGAATTGTTGGTGTCAATAAAGAGACTCCAACATGGATTACTAATAGTCATCACACTTGAACTATGCGTTGCATCTGGCGTCCATTTGTCGACTCGACGATTTCGAGCACCATTATCAATATAAATATCACCATCTTTCGATGCAAACAGACCATAAGGATAATTAATATCATTTGTAATAGTCCTTACGGAAGTTGAGCTTCCATTATACCATACTTTAACAATATTGTTCAACCAGCTACCTGCGTAGATAGTATTACTTATGTCGACAAATAGTCCACGAGGGAAACGACCAAATGTAGATTGATTTGCAAAGGTAATAGCGCTTGAATTCCACAATGCATTCGAACTAAACTTCGGTCGATTATACCAAAGATCAATCATTCCTGTAGTGTGATGTAAGAGCATGAATGTTAAAATCCATGATCTACTAGACATTGTGAATGGCATTGTTCGTTCTCTCTTCCTCCAACTACGATAGATATATCTAAAATAGTTTGAATGGAAAGCATGTCATCAAAATTTATTGTATTTCCTATGCTGATATCCTATTTGAAAGCTATTCACAGAGATCATACAAGGATATACTAGGTAAAAATGTAAGTCATCGACCAGATTCACACTCAAAAGTGACGAGTACAATAAACAGAGTATGTAATCCAACTGAAATATTTTTAAAAAAAGGTTGTTGCGTCAAAGTGAAAAGTGAGAATATGATGACGTAAATTAATTCCACTTCAAGTAATATCCAAATATTGTGCGTTGATATCTTATTTTGCAATATCAAGTGCAGTTGATTCACAGATTAAGATTATTCGAATAACAATATTGACAGAAATATCTTTCGATAAGAAACTTAATACTCGAAATTTTATATTTATCAACAAAATAAGAAATGAAATCCATATTTATGAAAGTGAGAATATGATAAAGATAAAATCTATCGTCATTTCGACTAAATATAAGAACGAACGTTTTCACCTTAAATAAAGTTCATTGGCCTTGACGCCATAAACTGAGACCTTTAGAGCTATCCACTCTCACCTTTAATAATCTTTTCTGTCGGTACATATGTAAAAACAACGTATAAGATTCTGAATGATCAGATTTTTGCGTCAAATTCAAATATAAACTATAGTAAAACTATAATTTTCGTCAAAAATGATTTAATCATATATGAAATGGTCGTATTGAAACGCCGTAGTTGACGTTCAAAAGAAGAAAACGACATTTATCATCGCTTCCTACAGGTGCATTTGTTATTCCCGTAGTCTCCTATAAACTGTTCATATGACTAACTGCGATCATCTCATATAAAAGCGTTAACTTCTTTTCTCCTGTTCTATAAAATTGTTGCGAACACTTACCATCCATTCGCAAGTCATGCATGTTCTGGTTGAACCATCGGGATGCATCAATATAAAGTTTGAAAGTGGCAGTCGAGAACTGCGCGAATACCAATACATCTTGTACTGAAACTACTTTGGGCTCGGAACATTTAGAATAGGTTAGCTCGTACTATCATTACATCAAGCAAGAAAATAAAAATAATAATGGTCGTAGTGGTTATTCTGAGCACTAAAATGGTTTGACATTACAGTATAAAAGAAATTGAAGATCCAAAGTAGCGTCAGAACGTGACACTGCATCGGATTCTAGATATAGTAGAATGCAAAAAGAATTGCCGATGAACTTATCTATGCT
This sequence comes from Adineta ricciae, assembly GCA_905250025.1. Classification (NCBI taxonomy): domain Eukaryota; kingdom Metazoa; phylum Rotifera; class Eurotatoria; order Adinetida; family Adinetidae; genus Adineta; species Adineta ricciae. Next base: position 133,152 of record CAJNOJ010000142.1, on the reverse strand, counting down.
CTTTTCACAAAAGCGTGAGATGTCGAAACCAGAGTTACCAACTGTTCAGGTCTCAAACGGGGCGCACGAGAGGTTCAGCTTTCCTCCAAATAGAGTACAGACGTGAGGTACAAAATTTCTTCGGAAATATATCAGATCTGTTCGAAGAAGAAGTCCACAAAAGACTTATTATTACCGGAAAATCATTTTATCTTCTCTCTCTGTAAGATATGTTGTGAGATGTTTGTTTTCAGACAAAAAAAGTCATATAAATCAAACCAGTTTCAATATGTTTCTTAATGAAAAAACTGGAATGCACAATGCTTTTTCGATTTTCTTCAAACCAGTTAAAATAGCAGCACGTAAACTTATCAAATGTAAGGAGTTTAATCGATTCAAGATCGACTGCGACTCTCAGGACGTCGTGAGAAATGTAAACTAAGAAGACTAGTAATTGACAAACGATAATGCTTTATTTATATATAGTTCACTCATCAGATAATGAAATTCCCGTATCATCACAACTACGACAATACTGCCAGAGAATCACGGTCTCTTTTTTAAATTTTTTGCTATAATCACCAACAATCAGTATTTTCACTGTCAAAATCAATGAAAGTCATCAGCTTCCTAGGTTATTATGGCACGGTCAGTTCCGGCCGGTTAGGTTCGTTTTCCGGCCATTTCCTTGCCGCCGGAAGTTCAAACGTAGGTTCCAGTCATTTCCCGACCGTTTCCTGCAGGGTGTGAGTGTGGGTGTGAGGGTATGGGGTGGGTGAGGGTGAAGGCTACAACGGCATAGTCAGGGTTAATGTGAGCGGCATTCGCTACCGTCAGTTGGCTGAGAAGTCATAGTCTTATAGTGAATAAATGATTAAGTAGTATTTAACAGTCAGATGTCGATTACTTGATAGTCCGTTGATTAATATTTAATTAACAGTTACATAATAGTTAATAATCAGTCACTCAAGGTTTTACGATCAGGAACTTACGAGTTGGTAAGCGGAAAACTCGAAACTTCGAATTCTAGATTTAAAAGTTGAGTAGTTTGAAGCTCGAATACTCGAATTATAAATTTAGAAGTTGAAAAATCGAATTGAAAGTTTAATACTCGAATAGTCTCTTCAACTTTTACATGTATGGGCATTGCGTGAGTACATTCGATCGCTTATTGGAATTTCTTTTTTCCAACTTTTCTTCATGACGGAATAAAAAGTAGGAGGCGAATGAAAGAATTTTTTCACTATTTATTTTGTTTGTTGACGTTGGCTGTTAGTGAATAGTATATTTAAGATCCGATTTTTTTTCTTTTTCATCAAAAGTTAACAAATATTTCGCCGCAACATTAATGGTATCGGAAAAGTCTTCAACAAAGCCTCAATGGTTATGGCAATCAAATCCAAATCCATTCACACCAGATGAAAAGGAGGAATGGAAAACTTACTTGGAAGAATGTAAGAGAAGTTGGCCGGAGATTCGAGTTTTCAAAAATACGATTCGTTCTACCTGATGTGCCACCTGTTCTTTGTCGTGTGCCAGGTAGAACTCATCGAGCTCTATCGATCCCAACATATCCCATCTCAACAAGTATAATAGTAAAGCCTCTAGTAGCCAAAAACTCATTTTCTCCCATGGGAACAATTTCGCAAAAAACGTTTTTCGCAAAATTATTCGCTCTATCACTCTAGAACTTGCAAACAGCCACATATTTCGATGCATCTCGACTTGCTCTATCCAATGGTATGCTCATTTGCACTATTCAACTCACAGTTTCAATGGAATCGGCTGAAAACAACTGAAAATCGCCATTCTTCTTGTATTTCATGAACTGATTCGCTCAACGACTTGTGCCATCAACCAAAATGATACCATTCGACTCAGAATGAAAAACTCTATCCAACAAGGTATAACTTGATACATTGGAACCCATAAACTATGCCCAATAGCCTATAACACATATACACATATGTTGCAACAGTATTGACTCAATATACTACGTGCATATACATGTACAATCAGGATGAACTTTGCAAATCGATTAAATTTCAAACAGCTCCATCACTTGAATTGTCATCAAAATTTACAAAAATCTTTTTTGATAATTCTTATACGTGAAACGCATTGATGCTTGGACTGCCATTATGAATTTTCATGAGAACGCATCGACTCACTCTTACACATTGTGTCAATGTTAACATAACTATCATCGAACACCTCTCAACAACTCATCCTGAATATACCACCCCACACTGGCGTGTTCATTACGTTGCCACTCATAGTTCTCAAGACGTTCCTCTATCTGTTCAGCTATCGTGCAGTTTTGTCTGTTTCATATTCTCCAGAAGAGCACTCTACAAGCTGAGCAAGTCTGTGTCATTTCAAGAATTGCTTCTTCTGGTTGAGTTTCGAACGTGTGCCGAGTAAGATATGCATACCATTGTGTAGAGTACACTCAACTGAGTCGAATAACATATAGTTTTGCGAAATTGTTCCCATGGGAGAAAATGAGTTTTTGGCTACTAGAGGCTTTACTATTATACTTGTTGAGATGGGATATGTTGGGATCGATAGA